>BMAW01060662.1:1738917-1887794 GCA_019974015.1 Nephila pilipes
CAAAAGAAACAACTGTAAGATTTCTAAAACATTATTTCGTCTGTCTCGGAGAAATCAAAATGAAAGTAGTGGTTAAGTTAAACAATAATATACAAATTGATGCCCATGAAGTTAATAACACAAATAATATTCTCATTTTATAAAACGACCAGAAGCACACAATTGAATTTGTATTTCTGTAAAATGAAAATTTTAACCGATCATGGAATTTATACAGCATCAATTAATTATTTTTGTTAATAGACTTAAATTGCAAATATCGAACAATTAGACATCCAATTTTTTTTTTTTTTTTTTTTTTTTTTTTTTTTTGGTTTTCGAACTGAAAAGGATATTATTTAAGAATATTCTGATCAAATATATCAACTTGTGTGTGTGTGTATATATATATATATATAATTATCAAGTGGAAGCAAAGTTATGATTATTTTGAATTAATTATATTTTATTTTACACGCAATTATCCAATAAAATACAGTTTGAAAATAGTGAGTTCGGAAATAGTTGCAGCGCAAAGTAAATTTCAACAAGAAGTGTGTTTCAAATAAATAAAATGTGAGATATATTAATCTCATTCTCAAAGATTTTCGTGCCTTCAAAATATGAAATTTTACAACTTCACAATGTGATAAGAGGGTATCGAGGGGGGAACATAACCCATATGAACATAACATTGTTCAGCAGAGCAATTCATTTGAATCGACTTTTATATCACTTATTTCCAATCTATCACAATTGATATCGCGATTGTAAAATCAAAAGATTATGCGAAGAAATAACGTTTTTTTTTTTTTTTTTAATGTTACAAAAACGATTTATCAAATTACATTTCTCGCGTCAAAATCAAAAATCACGATATAAAATTTTTATTTATTTATTTATTATTTTTTTACAGTTACATCAACTACATGGTTAATTATCGAGGCTCTGATTGAGCGACTTCTCCTTTAATTATTTCCACGAAGTAGCGATCACTTCTCATTTTCAAGGACATTTTTTTGACTCGTAACTCATTAAAAAAAAAAAGGAATCATTCTCAAGAGTTAGAGAAGACAAACACTGCCGAAGGTACTCAATTTACTTCATTCCAGAACCCCTACCAATCATTTCTATGTTATTCTACGAAAACCTGCAGCAGCTCTTTTCTGCCTAGGTCTACTAATAACTTCGCGATATACCATGGAGATTAACAGCAAAGAGGAAAAAAAAAAAAAAAAAAAATCGCAAGCAATCTCTCAAGCCTTTTTCGAAGATAATTTTGACACGTGAGCCCGTTAATTATGTAAGAGGACCTTTGCATCGGATTTAATAAGGATTCGGGTAATCATTTTTCCCCCTCTTTCGGAAGCGTTATTTTTATTATTTCTCTGCTTGTTAAAGCGATGGGAATATTTGCGAGCATCGGAACTAGATGGCAAGCCGCACCTTTCTCCGACGACGATGGATTGTTAAATCGATTCCTGGTGAAAAATTCGAAATGCAAATTGCATCTGTGTGTATGCCACAGAAGAAAAGTCATGATCAATCGATATTCGGAGCTGAGCTAAAAAATCAACCGAGTCGCATTCCTTTGGGTTAAAGTACTTTTTATTATTATCCCTTCGTTCGCCTTAATCCAATTTCCATTTTCAGAAAATTGTCTCGGGAACGTCAATTGATTTCGTCTCTACTAAATTGGGATAGTAGATCGATAAAGAAAAAAAAAAAAAAAAAAAAAGAGTAGACACAAACCTTCGCAAACGACCAAGTAAGTTAATTATAACACCATATAATTTTGAAATTTAGAAACGATTAAAAATAGTTGAATATAGACAGAAGAAAACATAAATCGCAAACGATTTTGGTGTGTTTTTCGACGTATCGAAGTACACTGATCATTTTTAACAAAAAAAATCTCTTATAATAATGCTTTTTTTTTAACATCTAAAAATGTGATATTTTCCTCTAGATTTCATTACCAACTCATTTAGTCATATCAGTCATGCGATTAACTGCATTGTTGTCTTTGCTCAAATATAATATTAATTTAATAAAAGAAACATTGAAAAAAATATTCTTTGCTACAGATAGGGTTCATTATTGACATATATTCACATCTCTGTTATTTTTCATATTTTCAATTCCATTTCGAATGATCTTTTTAAAATAAAAAATCATCATATGATTCTAAAAATTGGAAGACGTACAAACGATCATTTGTTCATCAAGAAATTTAAGAAAAAAATATAAATATTATACATTACCAACATTCCCGTTCACAAATGCGTGATCGTTACAAATAATTTTAAATGAGTTTTGATAATAATTGTACATTAAAAGACCTTGTAATTAAACACGAAGATTAATTTGAAATAACGAACACTTGAATAATACGAAAATACTTGTTATTACTCAAATAAAAAAAAGAGATAAATGTATAAATAACAATACAGGGAGTATGTTAGAGAAACTTAAAATGGAAGCAGAAAATTAGAATGAAAATTGATCTTTGAATGCAATCCTATACCTTTCAATCACGCAAATAGACGCTTAGTAATAGAATTATACAATTTCTTCCACGTAGATAAAATATTGTTTAATAATAATTAAATAAACAGGTACTACAAAATACGCAACAAAAATAAAATTTTATTCACATAGAAATCTCAAGTTTAATAAGCTCATGAACTAAACTAACACATACACAAAAGAAAATCGGACAGTTTCTTAAACTATAAATAAAGATGTAATATTTATAAACAGTATTAAAAATAAAAATGAAATATTTATTATTTTTCTCTCAACAAGCGTCTTTTACTCATTTTCTTTGCCAAGTCTCCTTAAAACAAAAATATATTCGTAGCATTTGTATTCTAAGAGGGGAGGGGAAGAAAATAAAAAAAACCATGCAACCTTCCGGTTGAACGTTCTTGAAACAACACATAAAAAAACGTAAGGTGAATAATCTTCAGTTGTGTTCTTTCGTTTTCAATCATTACCCACGTTATTTATTTTCATCTCAGTTTATTATGTACATAAAACAACGTGGGCCAACAGACCACGGATACCTTTGTCACAGTCTGGAAGATGCTTATGGCTCTTGAATGTAAACTAAATACGCTCTTAATGTTAGGAATTTTTTGCTCATTTTTCCCACACAAAGAGATCAATTACACTACGAAATAACATCTTTACAATGTCATAAATATTCTGTAAATCAACCGAAACAGATCAATAGTACAGTAACTAATTTGTAAAATTATTGGATTTTTTTAAATATCTGGATAAATGGATTCACAAATTGATTTTTAATTCCCACTCCCCCTTTTTTTTTCTTTCTGTGAACAATCGGATTATAAAACACCTCCGTTTCAAAATATTTAAAGCTACAATTTAATATTTTCTGAAGATGAAAAGATAGAAATTACCTTTTTTAAAAAAAATTATACACCGCCCGATACAAAATAAGAGCCATTTCACAAGTCTTCTTTTTAAGTGTAGATTTATGTTAATCATTTTCAGAGTTAAAAAAAGAAAGAAAACAGAAATCTAAGAAAGCGCTTCGGATTTTGTTAATTCTTCGGCAATATATCTTTTCTGAGTCATATTTTCCTGACAAATCAACTGTATTTAAGCCACTAAAAATGAAAACAATAACCAAATGAATTATGTTTTTTCAACAAAATACAGTTAATCAAAGCCTTTGGAGTCTCATTTTAAAATAACTTGATTCCAGACCAAGATAACCAAATCCTATCTAAGTAAATGTCATGTCTACGATGTTACAATTATGAAAGAAAAAGAAAACGCTATTGTTCCAACTGTCTTCACCCACAATGAAAACAAAGGGTATATCAACAAAAATTATTGAAAAACCGGGCAACAACGAAACTGTGATAAATAGTTCGAACCTTAAAGTAGTTATTGTTTCCTTATTTGATCCTTTTATTTTTCCAGAAATGACCTTATTCTGATGTGGGAACGTTAAAATCCCATCACCATTTATCGAATTTCGGTTTCTACAGCTAAATAATTTCATGGCGATATGCATGTAATGCAACATAGAATAAAAAGTGCATTGTACAAAAAGTGTTTTTGAACATTTATTTTATTTTCCTGGCGACTGATATTATTTGCCTAAGTGGAATATGATCATAAAATGATACCAAAGTATTTCTTAAACAACTTGGCTTATAAAAAGAGATATTTTACCACTAGTTGGTTGTAAGAATTTCTGGCACTCAATCCTCAAGGGATATATAATGCCAAACACAAAGTGGAGTTATTTGCCACTGTACAATTTTATATTAAAGTACTTTCATCTGCATTACTATATAATACCATTAATGTTTATTTTTTAAATAAATTTTAAACAATTTCGAAATTCTAACACAGAAAATATCCTAATTAATTTTAAAGATATTTGATATGTATTAATTAACATGTAAAAAAGCAAAATTCTTACATGTAATTTAACTATTTGCTATAAAATTAAATGTTTACTATAAAGTTATCAGGGTTTTGAAAAAAAGTCAAATTTTAGACGCAACATTAAAATTCTGTACATTCCCAATGTGAGAAGTTTATAAATATCGAGAAGCAGACTTGACGCAAAAATCTACTAGCACTTTTTTAAAGTTCACAGAACACGCATTTACTAAATAAATCACCAGCTGATATAAATATATATATATATAATAACGATCTTAAAAGGATTAAATAAATTTCTGTAAATATATAAAAATATATACAAAAACGGTCTTAAAACGATAAAATAATTTCTAGTCAATAGTTTAAAATATTTCTATTGACGTTAACATTTCTTTATTCAATTTCTTGATTAAATTTTATTATTTTTAACCACCATGACAAAAAGAAGAAGAAATGCATCTTAAAACAACGCAAGCGTTTCTCTTTTCCATTTGATTTTTTCCTATTTCATGAAAATTCTAAAACAATAACACATTTTTTTTTTCACTTAAGTTATCCAGCAGCGCATGAAGTAGATACACAACACACCAAACACAAACCACGTGCCAACAGACCCCACGCTGGAATCTCCTGCAGATAGATGAACCATACAATCGGTCGCTTTGGGTTATCGAAAAATAGAATTGTCCCAGATTTGCAGCGCGAGGAAGATAAGATGTCCATTCCTGGTGAGGCTCACCAGCGACAGCAACTAATTTCTGGGTACAGTTCAGATAAAAAGCAGAAGGCGCATATACGATTGCCATCTTAATCCCAAAGAAAGCTAGTCGAGTTGAAGGCATAGAGGGACAAGGTCTTCGGTTCAAAGCGATAAGGGATAGAAAAAAACGTAAATGCTTTTACTGGTACACGACCGTTGAAAGAATGATTTCCTTCGAATGAAAAACAAGGTTAGGTCGTATGGAATAGGAACTAACTTCTCCCTCAGGATGAAGAATGAACAGTGGTAAACAGTGGCGAAAGATCTTTGGAATATGAGTTTTATATGGTGATAAATAATTTAAGATGTGTGTAATGGCCCATTTTTACAAATCATTTTCCCTTTCTTGTTTAAATACCCAATGTTTTATAAATAACAAAAAAATATCCCCATCAAAACTTTTATTTATAAAAAAGCAATTTGCTAAATTAAAATATCATTCTAACACAATTATAAATAATTCACTCATATTTTTCATTATCAAACAGAAATACGCACACATTCACAAAATAATTGATTTACTTGTTTCCTATACTTATGAAATTATTTAGAAAAATATTCACAGGTATGAAAGTGAAAGGCTTGTCCCCTCCCCGCCCCTAAAAAATCACAGAAATATGTCTTTTTATTTAATCACACATAAAACATCCATAATAGTCGTGGAATGTAGCCATGCAATGCGTAATAAAATGAATGAATCTAAATACACAGAAGCATAATACAAGAATTAATACACTGGATTCTTCATACTTGACATACTACTTCATAATAGTGAAGTAAATAATTTTATACATTGAACTTCCAATTGATTCTTTTCCCTTCTCATTCTCTAGAAAAATTTAATATATTGCTACAGTAGACGTGATAAATATGTGCGTACAGAATAATTAGATTGAATATTGAGACTAAATGATTGAATATTGAGACGTGATTCAAATTTCGTTACTAAATTGATTCAGTACCATATAAACATAATTTTTATTAATAATTTTCTAAATTTCAATGATATTGTAACGATTTTTATTAACAAATGTTCTTATTTCTGTAACTCAATAGAAAGATAAAAGTAATAAAACAGATGAAAAGAAGCACTTAACCTTAAAATTATTACAACTGTTTCAAAAATTAGCATTTTATCAGCGAAATATAACCAATTTGTAATTATTTTTATTTTTTCTTTAAGAATGAGAAATTCTGGTTTGTTATGAACAACATTTGTCATTTTTCAGTTGGTTGCCCCAGGTATTAATAAAAAGTATTATTGGTTGCCCAGGTATTCTCTGTTTATACTCGGTGATATTTAAAAAAATAATTTGATGTTAATTTTTTTTTAAATTTTTGATAATATTCAACAAAATTTCAGGAACTCCGGAAATAATTAAACACTACAGATATAAACTGAATAAAATATACATTTATATGTAGAGGTTGGCGTCGGTATATTGTCAAGAACCACACTCATTTTAAAAGTACAAATGGTTTATTTACATATGAAAAATTAAAGAAAAAGACGGACAAGCATTTCCGCGTGCTTACACCTCGAGATCTAACCATCTAATCTAAGTTGAAGGTGGCGCTGCTGTAGTGCAGCGGGACAATTCCCACATAAATATATAGAGTTGAACAGCATAGAATTAACTAAAATAAATAATTACCTTCAAATGTAGTTGTTCTTAAATCATGATTGACGGAGCAGATGAAGGTAAACGAATGAAAGAATCCAAGGAAAGTGAAGAAGAACGGCTTCATAATGATGAAAAAGGAAAATAAGCCCGATATTCTGAATATCGAAATGTGGTCACCTATGGCCTGCCATATTCTGAGATTCCAATACGAGACGAAGCGTCACTTCCAAGAACGAACAGATCTGAAAAAAGAAAACGCACATATTTATTAACAGTTCTTCAATGACACATTCCACCGATACAATCACACAAGCCATCCGTTTGAAAAAGAGATAAGTAAATGAAAAGGAAATTAACGAGATATAAACTTTCTTTAGCATGTCCAGAGGTATACTTTTAAAGAATATTTATCAGGTAACTATCTAATACATAAATTAGTTTTTATAAGTAGTGACTCAAAAAATCCATTCAGTTGACAATCATTTGATGTATCAGATATTCCCGAACAAAGCGATCTTTCCCCCCAATGTTAATGGGAAGGATCTCTAAGATTTTCTGCGATATGTATATCTGATTAAATTACACAAACACTTCGATCGGACAGAGCAATGTTCAATAATCAGCGTGAACAAATAATAGTTAATAGTATAATTTGAAACATATTATTCAATCTCATTTCCGGTTTATAATTTTCCTTCGCATGTTCTTCAGAAGGACGGGGAACTCCAAAATATAATAAATGCGTCAATTCTCTTGAAGAATGGGAGAGAAAGGATATTAATAAAGAAAAAAAAATTAATTACTGAGCAAATAGAGACAAACCACAAAATTTGGATCCACATAATACGGAGAATATGCATTCGCTGTAATTGTTTTGCTTATTTATAAAAAATTATTATAACTAATAATAATTATCGACTATATTAATTATCTATACAAAACATATGTTATTCTAATACAATTAAGTCTCGATTATGCGTGATTTTGATTAGGAAAATAAAACACCATTATGGGTTTTATAAATAGATGAAAAGAATTTTATAAACAATATAATCAATATTTAACCTTCTTTTTTTTAAATGCAACAATTTCAATATCACATTAAAAAAAAGGTAAACTTAGACAAAAAAAATTAATAATTTACAAAACAATCATACAAATATAAATTGTAACTTGTAAAAGGTAAGCTATCAGGTTTTCATTGGTACTGTAATGCAGCCAGAAAATCTCTTTTTCCAAATTAAAATCAATTTTCAATACTAAGAATACAGAATCACGGTTAGTTGCAATTTAACTTAACTTCAATTTATACAGAACAAATACAGTCTTTTATTTAATCTCGATTTATAACATTCTACAGGCACACAACGATAATAACAATCCGGTCATAAATAAAATTGAAAAGCGACGGAACACAGAAAAAAGTAACCCTTCTAGTTTAGCTATTTCAAGTGGCACTTCAGGAAGGATGAGAGTACAATTGCATATCTTTTACAAGCGTGCGGGAGAAAGGTGGGGGGAAAGGATTTAAGATCAATCAAATTTTTATTTTATTTAAAGCAAGGTTTCAAGAGTTCAACGCCTGTCAAATGAAATGCTGTATATATCACATACAAAACTCAAAACATTGACATTGCTGTTTTCTTTCACGTGTACATTAGCCAGTTGATCGGTATCAAATACGGGTTTGCCGCTCCTCTGAACATTAACTATCTTTTTATTACTATAACCTTCCTACCTGTCACATTAAGCGAGACATTACCAATGAAAATTCTATGAAAACCATCAATTTTAAAAGAATATCGCATCTTATCAGCATATAATGATGGGTAAGTGTTAGAATTATTTAGCGCAGCTGTCAAAAGAAACACTTCAGACGAGATCATAATGTTGAAAAAACACACGAAAAACGTAAATTTAAAACAGAGGAAAAACAAACTTCCTCTCTTCACATCCAGTAAAAAAAAAAGCACTTCCGAAAACCACACTACAACTCATAGGAAAAAACAACACATAAAATATAAAAGAGGTTCATAAAAGCGAGCTGCTTGAAGAGTGGGTTAAAAAGGACACCTCGAGTTAAACGACCTGGTTGATGGAAAGATCAGGAATAGGGCGCCTTTCAGTGTTCCCTGGTGCAGAAATATAAATATGAAAGTAGAAAATAAAAATTTCAACGCTGAAGTTCCATAAACGCTTCGTGTGGTGAGAGAGGTTCATCCGAAAAGAGACCCGTTGTGAGCCCGAACAGTTGGAGACAGACGCGCAGCTGGCTTGGAAATTCGTGGTGGGTACAATATGAACTTCATCAAAGAAGTCTGTTCAAGATCTTAGAGGTAAGATAAATACACACGGAGGTAGTAAAATTCGGTCTGACTGGTTAGCCTTAATGATTTTGCCTTGATTTACAATGTTAAGAGACAAGGAGACATTTTCCTTCAAATCCAAGACACATTTTGGTGACGTATTCGCGTTTACACGACACTTTACAAGCCGGGTCGTGTCAAAACCTCAAACCTATATTTCATTTCAGTGATATTGTACGACAAATAAAGGTCAAAAAAATATTTATAACTTTTGGATAAAAAAAAATTTCAGTGCTTTTCAAAATATGGTGTTGAAGTGCTCCAGCTTTGATAATTTGTGAGACATTTCGATACCAGTAATAAAATCCAACAAAATAGAACTATTTATGCAATTGTTACAAGAAATATCCATACATAAAAGAATACAAGTATTGGAACAACAACTGCACAAAAATTATTCTAAATATTTTTTCTCTAGTCTGGTACTACTTTAGGGTATATTTACTCATGTCATAATGAAGGGAGAGATTAAAAAAATTAGTAATTATCATTTCTTATACAAAGCTATAAGTCGTATACACACACACACATATATATACACACACACACAGAGAGAGAGAGAGAGAGAAAGTCATTTCACAGAAATCCTCGGATTGCACAGTAAATATACTTTTATGCGTCGAATACAGGCTGTTTCACAAAAGACAAATTTTGGTTATAGTTCCAAGAAATTTATTCGCGAGGTTCGCAGCATATCAAATGTTTATTTAAAAAAATTTCTTTAATGAAGAGCGCAATTAAGGAGATAAAAAATTAACAAATATTTTTCACACAAACACAGGTTTGTGAGAAAAATCGTAAACCCTTTTTTTTTACATGCTATAATGTGTTTATGAAAGATATTTCAAAAAGATAAAGCATAAAAATGCTTATGAAAAATTACAAGTTACAAAAAAAAAAAAAAAAAAACAAAAACCCCCCGGGGGGGGGGGGGGGAAAAAAAACAAATTTTTTTCTCTCACTACATTAAAATGTACAATAAGTAAAAATCTGTCAGCTAATAAACTATTGAGGTGCTCCAGCATTGATAATTTGTGAGACATTTCGATACCAGTAATAAAATCTATTTTGATTTTTAACAATTACTAAAGTTTGGAATTCATTCATAAGAAATGTTCGTTGGAATTTCGTAACTTATTCACCAGAAAAAGACTTAAGTAAGAAATAGATTAAATATGTGAAACTAGCTTTTCTTGCGTGCAAATCACAAATTTCCGTCCAGCACAATTCACACCAAACCATGCTTTCAAGCCTCAGTAGATTCGAATTTCAATGAAATCTCTACTTCGTCCGGAATCCTCCAAGACTCTTTTGAAACGAAAACCCTGCCCTACAGAAGGTTCGATTCATTCAATGGAGGGGAACAGGACTTATGTATAAGGGGACGTTAGGCTTTGACGTATGCTTGGCAGGTGAGTTGAGGAACATCAGCCGTTCAGAGCAGGATCTGGCGCCAGACCCCCCGAAACAGAAGACTTGTAGCAATTTGGTCAAGTTATAGCTACCATCTGGTAGACAATTTTTTTTAAGCTTGAAGACTGACAACAAGGTTCTTGGTAGGGGTTTAGAGCTCTACTCTCCAAAAAACCAACCCACCGCGGGGGAGGGGGCAAGTGTTTAAACTTTGTTTAATGTAAGACACCAATTTTTCTAGCTTCTTTCATTCAGAGAATAAATTCTGAAGCAAAAAATTTTGTAAGGATTAATTGCTGCTCTACCCTTATTATTTTAAAGGTTGTCATAGTCTAATAGCATAGGATATAAACTAGACATTATTTTCCGACTTTACTGACCTAAAGAGAGGGCAGCATATTTTAGTATATTATATTTCTATTTCAATTAACTAATTTCTTCCTTTATAAAATATGTATCATACTACGTCTTACTACTTAAGTAGTAATGTTGAACCGCTATTTACTTTTTCTGCTTAGGTGGAAAATGGAGTATTTATAAAATATTTCAAGGACGCAACATATATTTAAGAATATACGTGTTAAAATCCCACGAATTTTTTTAAATATTTTTTTGAATACTTTTCTTCTCTGAAAATGGAGTTGGGGTTCGACTCAACGACATTAGCTGATAACAGCCTTAAGCCTCACTAAATATACAAAAAAGGAAGAAATTAAACGTATTCTACCATTAGTTGTCAAACATTTTATCGTAAATAAATAGATTTTTAAATCGAATATAAAATATCAATGGAACTTAAATAACAAAAAATTATTTAAAAATAATAATTCAAAACAAAAAGTATTGGAACCCTGATGTAATTCAGAATAATTGCTTTTATTTTTTACATACACAAAATTTAATTTTTTTAAATACACAAAAACTTTTATATACCACTCTAATTATGAATGTTATGCAAAAAAAAAAAAAAATGCTATGTAAATCTGATTTTCGAGGTAAGATATGTTCCGTATCAACTTTAAAAACATCAATGCGCAAATTTTAATACATAAGTTAAATACAGTAACAACACAATGTTTTCTATTGTTTCGTAATAATGAGTTCGTGCCATCAAATTCATACCCATTCATTCATATAATTAAATAATAACTTTGGACAAAATTGTTGGAAAACAATTCGAATTATCCCAAAAACTACTACTATTGCTAAGAAAGCTACCAGAGTTCAATGACTTTTCCATCAACCTTGGCATTCAGTCTAAAGATGCAAATAAAACACTCTCTCTCTCTTCCCTACTTGAGGGATTTAAAATAACCTCAACTCAAATCAAGCTGAGCGGAATAAATTTAGGCAATCCTACTCAGCGTTGGCTTGTAATTGAGTCTTTCAGAAAAACTGTTGAATGGGATGAAAAGGAGTTCATTTATTATTACTTACTTCGAAAAGAATACTTAAAATCAACAGCTTTCATAGCTGTTTGAATCTAAGGGTACTGAAATAAATTGAACAAGTCGTGATAATCGCCGATACCTAAAACATTTTTCTCTGGTTTTTACACTGAAAAAATGTTATACAGTACTTTCTAAAAATTCCAAGAAATGAGAAATTTTATAAATAATACAATTGACGCATAGCATTTAAATGTCACCAATTGCTTCACTTTAATCAACTAATTATTCAATCCAAATAAAATGTATGATTTACAGAAAAAATGAAACAAGCATCCCATTTAGCTTATTGAAATTTAAAATAATATTGTTAGATTTTGTTGCGATCATTGCATACCTTCCTTTTATTTTTATTCTTTAAATACTATTCAAGTGTAATAATTCGATATAAAAACCAACGTTTTTAAAAACAACGTTTTTATATATGGTGGCATAGTTTATTAAAGAAAATTATTGAAATATTAGTTAAAACTGTTGGTTATTTTTAACTTTAAAATTTACTAAAAAAGAGATATTTGTGAGCGTATTAAAAAATTCATAATACTCATAAAATCAAAACATGCATTTGAAAATTTGTAAGTCATTCTATTAAAAAAAATTGGGAACCAGAATTCAGAAAAAATTATTGTGATAAGACATGGTGCCAAATATTGGAAACTTTCTTTCTTGCGAATGATTACGGACTAAAAGTCAGCAACCCTTACTATCTCGGAGATATTAAAGGGGAGATAGTATCTCCCCTTTGTGAGTACAATAGTTTTACGAGGCCTCATGTGGTGTGGGGAGTGCCCGGCGTTCCCAGAGGGGGAAAGAAATTTTTCCCTCAATCCTAAAAGCGACGAGAGGGAAGAATATTTTGACTTATTAAAATTATTGAAATATTAGTTAAAACTTGTCGCAAACGTCTAAATATTGCATTGTTAGGCCAGTACGAACGATTCCCAAAATTTCAAAGCTCTAGCTTGATGGGAAGTTGGTTAAATTAACGATCGAAAATTTGATGACACACACACTCACACACCAAGTGAAATTCAGAAAAACGTTGTAAAAATCACTTTAAGTGTCCTTTTTATCTAATGATGAATATTCAAGCATACTGATTACAAGATGTACCTGAAACGCAATGACTAAATAAAAACACGTTTTCAGCAATACATATTATATTTGAAAACAATATTAAATTCTTTTACATTTTATTTTCAGGGAATGAAACTGAATCCAGTCATTATCCTTCAACTTTAATTTCCTTTGGGAACCATTTGTATGCAACAAAATTTACACATTCATTATTTTTTCGTTTTTCCTTGTGCAATAATTACGTAAAAATGAAAATGGTACAATGAGCATTAATGATTGCGAGTTTTCAAATCAAAAGGACCCTATTTGTCACAGAATTCAAAAGACGCCCACAATCAACTGACATGATTTAATACAAAACATAAAAGCTTTCAATAATTGAGAACTTGCTTTTTCTCTCTATCGCGGAGTCTATGAACTTTTTGAAATGGTAACTAGATGTATTTGACCTTACTCGTATTCGCAAAAAGAATTTATGAGAATCAATTACATATCCAAACAAGAATAAAATGGTAAGACGAAGCAGAAGCATTGTATCATAAGCCAAAAAGAGTTATGAACAGATGGAGCTCCCGGTGAAAGACCGGCTTTTATCGTATTTTCGTGATCTGTGTTGAATGGAGGAATACATTATGGGCTCGTAAAAGATTAATAGAACGTTTGTTTTAAAAAAGTATGGGAGTTTGCTTTCACCGATGCATTTTAAAGCAGGAATGGAAGAAAATACGAAACAGCAGATGGTCACAAGTCGAAGGCGAGTTTTCAAGGACATCGTATCATGCAAGATCAAGGTTAGAGCAGCTATTGTGCATTCTACATGAAAGCAAAATTTTTAGTTACAGTTTTTTTTTTTTTATTTCAATTCATATTTCACCAGATTGTCTCACGACTGCTCTTATTTCATTCAACCATTGCCTATCAGCTTGCTGGCATATATTGAAAAGTATGTGGAAAAATATCAACAATATACAGAAATCAAAATAATAGAATTATGATTACAATATACGGATCTCTGTGCATTTTCCAATTAAACAACTAAAAGATTTTCTTAGTTGTAAGAATCAGTTTTCGATTCATCGTGAAAAATGGGGTAAACGATTTTCTGATTTCATTGTTAAGCATTTCGTAAATTATAAAATTTCTGGTTATTATTCGTTCCTATTTTACTAATTTTATCGGAAAAAAATTTATGGAACACCAAAAACAAAGTTGATCTTTACTTCTCTGTTACTTCAGATATTGAAGAGAATAATCAAAATATTACCAACTTTCTTGATCCATAAAATGCATAACTACTTTTTAAAATTGTTCGGAAAGAGGTAAAAAAAAAAAATCTTAGATGAAATCAAAGATAAGTATTCGCCACACTTCTAACCATAAATGAATGATAAATGAAATTAAATAATCCTATTACTATCAAAACGAATATTTTTTTAGATTACGAATAAATAAATAAACGAGTAATTAATTCTCTTTACACATGTTGATTTTTGAGAGAAAAAGAAAATATCACTGACTATTTTACAACCTTGGGGTAATGGTTTTTTGTTTGTTTCTTGTACAGAAGATCTTATTAAAAATTCAATTTTAATATATTTTTATATATTATTTTTTTAACGATAGATTTTAGTATCTACCTTTATAATAGGATCAGTTGAATAAAACCGAATTTCTGAAATTTTAAAATATATCTTAAATCTTCTATATCTAAGAAAAGGATATCTTAAATATCTAAGAAAAGGGGGGGAAATGCACTAAAATCAATTTGAGTACTGTTTTAAGAAAAAAGTAATTTTGTAATTTTAAAACGTAATTGATGAAATCTATTAAGGGTAATTAAAATTATATAATTGAAATAATTTCAAATGGACGAAAAAACAGGAAGCTTTCCATCATGTAGATTTCAGTTGGATACCTTAAAACCTTTACTTATATATAACTTCGAATTGTGGTTGGAAGCTACATTTCTTTAATCATGTTCACAATGATTTTTGCAATTTACAGTAGTAATTAATTGGCAATTTGATTTGTCAATTTATTAATTATTATGAGCTCGTAAAAGATTAATAGAACGTTTGTTTTAAAAAAGTATGGGAGTTTGCTTTCACCGATGCATTTTAAAGCAGGAATGGAAGAAAATACGAAACAGCAAGAAAGGTAAAGAAATACGAAATATTTCACAAATACAACCAACGTTAATTTTTTCACGAGATAAAATTTATAAAAATTATTTGAGTTTCCGATTTTACCGTACATAATTTCCATAAATATAGGCAATATTTAACAGATTTTAAATAAATAGCTGTTTAATAAATTTTAGTCAAAAAGTTAAATATTTTCATCATCTACTTTTAATACCTTCTCATTTATCACAAAGGAAGTTAAAAGATTTCGACCTTCCTATGGTTTTAGTAAATACAGTTAGGGAGTATAATGCCTAATGAAGTGGCATATCCAGAAATTAAATTTGAGGGCTGCAGATTATCATTGCCCTGAAAGAAGCAATTTCTTCAGTTCAGAATTACCACTTGGTAAAATAGTATGCTGTATCAATCTCCTATTTGAAATTCTTCAAGTATTGATATAATTTTATCAAATTATAAAATTAACAAAAATGAAGATAATTTAAGAAAAATAATTAAGATACCATAGAAATAAAATTTGCATTTTTAGAGGGTGCATTTTTCAAAGGGATGCGTCTCCCTCTCTCTCTTCAAACAATTGACCTAAATGCACCCTTTTTAGAGACAGCATTTCTATTTTATCCTCAGGAATCGGCTTAGTTGAAATTCTTTTTTCTATTCCTGATGAAAAAAAGAATTAAGCACTGAGGAGAAATAACATTATTATGTTTAAAATAACTATAATTGTATAATGAAAGAAAATTATCCCGAAGTATTTCAATTTCGAGAAAAAAAATCTTAGGGTGAGGGTGCATATGTACCCCACCTGGGCAAGACACTAGACTATTGACAAATATTACAAAAATATTGTACAGTTGTTATTTCACTTTAAAAGTACAGAGGCAAACTTATACTTTACAATCTTTTGGCGACAAAACCAGTTATTATTATCCAACTAAGTCTTTCACCGATAATTCTAAGGGCGAAGAGCTATAGCAAGAGGCGGGAACACTTATGTGACAGCATCTGGCACCTAACACCAAGTCCGTCACATGACCTTGAACTGGTCCTCCCTCCTTACTGAAAAAAAGCAGAGCTTTCATGAGCGGAGACAAGTACAACTACAGCCTCTCTCTCTCTCTCTCTCTCTCTACCCCCCTCCCACACGCAAGATGACCTAAAACCCTTCCTCCCCACCTCTAGGTTAACTTTAGTGGAACCTTCTGGGCCCGCAACAAAAGAAATCCCGTGTGATCGGGTTGTATGCATAAGCTTTTAAGAACTGGTCCTTAAGTAGCATTGCCACAGGAAAATAAAATGTTCATATTATTGAAGACTAATGCAACAGTTCAGCTTGAAGCATTTAGATGTCGTACCTAAGATTTGACTCAAGCTCTGTATTAATACAAGCATATAAATAAATTATAAAATTAATAAAAGAAAAAAAAAATACTGAAATTGGCTTAGAGAATTTAATTTTAAATTGAGCTAACTTTTTTCCCCCTTTTTTCACCTTCATGTTCTCGAAAAAGTAAAATTATTCAAAACGAATACTAATTAGCGTAAAGTAAGTGAAATTCCAAGACCTAAAAGCTTCACAGAAGTAATTACTATCAAGAAACAAAAATACCTTCTTCAAATTCCTAATTCATTTTTATTTTCTCAAGCAAAACATTCTAAATTACAAAAACATTGCCAATGTTAACAATAAAAAGAATCCTGCCATAAAAAGCAATTATTAAATTAAATATTATAGTAAAAGCAAACGACACATTAATAAAATAGACGATAAATAGATTTTTGCAATGTAAATGTACCTAAAGCGAACTAAATTTAATTATTATAATCACAATATGTGTCAATATTAAATGTCTTTTTGAACCTAACAACATGTCTCCTTTATTTTATGCCTATGTATTTTTGTTGACGCCATTTTCTCAAAATAATATGTTAGCACATATAAATAAAAAAAATATACAATTAATTACGAAAGACGGTAAAAATTAATGTCGGGCATTTATTCTGTTATACTTATTCTCATAGTTCTGAGGGGGAAAAAAAGAGAAAAATTTTAAAACATTCTTATTATTTTGCTAACAGCCCAGAAAACCTTTAATGGTGGATAATAATCATTAAATATTGAATTACATCACGTTTAAGTTTAAGCCCCTTGAATCTCATACGGGAAAACCTTCCTTCAGAGTTAAACGAACTTTCGTTAAAATGAGACGGGGGGAGAGACTTTCTCCTTGCATTACATCCAATTCCAACCAAGAACTCAAACTGACTGAAGGCCGCATAAATTAGCTTGTCAGCATTTAAATCCAACATTTCATTAACAGTTCAAAAGAAAGGTTTCATTTGCCAGGTGCAGATGCATTCATCAGCAAACTGATTTTAACAAGGAACGCGAGTTGGCATTATTTTTCAAATTCTTAACATCGTTTTCATGTCACGTTAGTTTTACATAGAGACACTTGGCACTACACAACGCATTAATGTGTATACGAACTCGAATTGTTTCAAGGGTTGATCTCGGACTACTGCCAATAGGCTCGTAAAATGATTTTTAAACTTTTATGTAGAGCCGTTGTCCAGATTTAATGACCAGGAAAATGGTCAACAATTTTCGGACAAAAAATTTTTTCTACAGATGCATACATAAATTAAAACTATGTAATAATAATAATAATAATAAACCATTTTAAAACTCCACTAGCAAAGAATAAATTTAATTCCCTTTTCATTTAAAAAATATACTTAAAATGCATATGTCACATTCCATTTCATAACACTCATGAAAATGCATCGTCACTTCTGAAACTAATGAAATAGAACTTTCATTAAAGCAAAAGAAATGAAAGATATACCTATGTAACACAGAAGCTCTACAGAGAATACATCGTTATTTTGATTTTTTTTTCTCCCTTAATGAAGCTTCATTAACATTCAGAGTATCACTTATAAATAGGACAATGAGTGTTAATGGGTATGTCCCTGTATTCAAGAGTGAACAGCCTTAATGTCGCTAATTTTTAACAGTCATCAAACAATATTTCCTCTGTCCCATATTACGAGACGCACTCTTGTCTACATTTCTGATTAAGCACCGAAATAGACAATAACGAGAATCCCTAATTGTAATACAAGTAGTAATCATTTGCTTTGTTTTACTTTGAGTAATTACTCGGAAAAACATGCATTCAATTGCTTGTTAACGTCGTATTGGAGACGGATCTCGTATTTTTGAATCAATGTCAAATAACGAGAACGACACCTGAGCTCTCTCTCTTTACTTCCACACCACGCCAACTGGAGGACTTGGGATACCGAAAAATTTTACATGCAACAAGTCCGCTACACGGCGGGTCTCAAGCGGCAACATGGCTCGAACCCACGACTTGACAAATGCGAGACCATGACCAATAGGCTGCCGTGGTCTCGGAAGAATGAAAGCTGATTCAAATCAAAGCAATATACTAGAAATATAAAGAGAATAAAAACACAGAATTGAGTTTCATTGCACAAAATATTTTAAAAAAGTATCTATCAAAACAACAAGAGTAAATTTTCGTTTATTAAATATCATTCTATAATAGAAAACGTGTAAGAAAAAAAAATGTCTTATTATTTTACATAAAGGAGCGATTTCGTTCGACTGGAAATGAAGCTTAAGAAAAGTAAAAGAAAAGTCCAGCAGAAATGCAATGTATGATTAATACTTTATATGAAAAAGAAAAAGAAAACACTCTCAAAACTTCCACACCATCCCAAAGTGAGGACATCCAGATTCGACAGATTTAGTGTTCATCAGCCCACAACACGGCGGGTTTTTAGTGGAATCAGGACTCGGACCCACGATTCGACGGAAACAACCCCGACAGAATACTCGCGCCCATTCGGCTACCGCAGCCGTTGATTAATTTAGAGTCGAAAGTTTCAATTCTAGACTTTCAATTATCTTACCTCTGTATAAGAATCGGATTTAAAAGAAATTATTTACAATTTTTCCTTCTAGTTTAAATCATTTTCACAGAATTTATTCTAAAATGATTTTCAAAAGGAGGTCTAGTCTCCGAAATTTCAAGATCTTGGAAAAATGAAGATATTCTATTTCTTCTTAGACACTTAGGTAAAGTATGGGTTTAACATTTAACATGATGTCAAATAATATGTTTCGAATTTTTATGCCGATCCATCTTTTCACTTGAAACGGGTCCGTACAGGGCGCTGGGGAAGTTACAAAGGAATAAATAAATAAAAGTTTGAAGACGAATGGATTAATATACAGCGAAAGTTCGAAGACCTTTTTCAAAATGGAAAAGGCCAAACAGAGTTAGAAGGGAAGAGAAAAATGGCGAAAAATCACTATCCCGAGATAATTTCATCCGAATTAGATATCACTGTTGTTCACTGAATCTTAACAATAAGGAAGTGTGTTACGGATGATGTGCACTTAATCTGTCCTAGAGTTCGAATTTTATCTTCGCTCGCTCTCTCCTCTAAAACAAACAAAATAATCTTTTTTTGTTGATATAATAAATATAAAATCTTCATCTCTTATCTTTATTTTCCAATTCTTACATATGAGAAAAACATAAAATCCAACGAATTTTCATATGAAATCGAAGTCTCATCAGATATTTTCTAAAAATCACTGTTTACGATTATGTATACATAAAATTAAAAAATAAATAAATAACCTCCATACATCAAAAGACAGACATTCTTCATAAAAACTTCAAACAAGATCGTCAAATTTACACATCGACCATTAATCGATCCAATTTACACACTAAAACATCGAAGCACTTCCTAATACAGGTAAAGCCTCTCAATCATGTGACTTTCCCTCGAACAATTTCATAAATAAGGATGCAACGAAAACTCTTCAAACAAGATAGAAGTGTCGAAATATATTAATTAGTTGGAATATTATGAAATTTTTGATCCAGATTTTGGAGGAAAATTAGAGTTATTCCCTAAAAGGAAAAGGAAAGCCGAATCTCAAATGGGGTTAACTCGAGGCGAAAGCGGGGCAACCGGCTAGGTTCGTTTTTCTTTAGCTTCCATCATTTAGTTCCAGATGTGAAAATCAAGCTTTAGGCTACCGTTCTACGTACCCATTATGAGATTTGACAATTTCACACACTTTCAACATAAACTCACATTTCCTTAAGGAATTCTGGACAAAAGTTTATCATAAAATACTTCAAATTTAATATAAGTATATTAAACTAATTTAAATCTAATGTGTTCACGATTCACGTTGATAAGAATTTTTTTTTAGGTGGAGAAATTCTCAATTTAGTACTATTATACATACATATTAATGTTAAATTACTATTTACATCACATTTCTAATATTTATAGCAACATGAATTCAAAATATTAAGAATTAAGTAAAAATTTTAATTTCTTATTTATTATTTAAAAAATTTAATACAACAAATGATTAAAATTTGAATGCTTTTTTTCATGAATAAATATAAAGGTGGCAGAAATCATTAAAAAAAAAAAAGAGAAATAACACAGAATAATACAGTCGATTGATTTTTTTAATCGCGTGAAATTTCTAGTCTAATAAATTAATGTAAGAAATGTTCACGTTAGCTAAGAACCTAATTATGCGGATAAAATGCGAGAAGTCAAATACAGAAAAGTTTTAAATGCAACGCTTAAAAAGTAAAGTAAACACTATTGATCGTTACGATAATATCTAACCTGTGCGTGTCCCCCCCCCCTTCTTTTAATCCTTTAAATCCTGCGAAACGTGTGGAGAATATTAAACAGTTAGTGGGAAACATTTTACTCGAGAATAAATAAAAAAAAAAAAAAATACAAATATTCAAATACAGTCGATTGACAAGTAAGATATGTTTTCTTTTTTAACCTTTGGACTAATAAAGAAGCTCCGACATGAAAGATAAGCTTTTGTTTTTTCTCCTGTGAGAGAGAGAGAGAGCTTTAAGTTTCTTTTAAAAAAAATTATGGATTTTCTTTTTTAACATTAGTTAATATAGCACTTTGTATCATTTTAAAAATTAAAAAGTTCATTCACCAAAAAAAAAAAAAAAATGAATAAAAAAAAGTTTTTTCTATATTTATATGTATGATACTATTTTTACTTTTATAAAATAAAAAACGAAACACAATTTATTATAAAGTTCATTAGAAAATAATTCATATAACACAAAAGGAGTATTTGAAAAAAGTTATAATATTAAAGTCATATCTTTATAAGGGGAGGGGACTGTTTCTACGATTCAATCAAAGAAATAACAATAATTAAAGACCTTGAAGAAAAAATATTATTTTGTCCGGCAAATTCTAGATACAGCTTCCCCCTACCCCTCCCTTTTAAATTTTTAGTACATTAACTGTAAATATTGCCAAGTTATGTGCATTAAAGTAATTTCAAAGAAATATCACATAAAAAATTCAAGAAACGAGATAAGTGCCTTCAAGAAATTTGACAGATTTTGAACTTTTTAAGTAAAAAAATATACGATAAGTGAACTAATTAGGGCAGTGTTTTACAATTATATCTTATTCAGTCTTCCTATTTGATAAAATATATTCATTCTTTTATTCATTCTAATCATTTTCAAGAATTTTTGAAACCATTTATTTAAGCAATAAGCAACTAAAGAGTTGTGCTACTTATAAGTCATAATGAGAATACATTTTTTACTTCATAGGCAACTTCACATATTGTTAAACTATAATACAACATTATTACTGTTGACGCAAAATTCGGCTTCACATCTGGTGTGAAAAGATGCAGTTAATCTTCCCAGGTCCCCACCATAAGTTTTTCTTGTTTTGAATACCTTACTTCGCATATTTAGGCAGACATAATTTTATTTTGAATAGTTATTTGCTGTTAAAATATTTGTCTGTTAATGATCTTTAGTGTTTGTTCTTTTTATTTGCCACCACAGGTGTTTTTTTAAAGTAAAGTATAAATTGGTCAACCAACCACTTTTCAATAAAAAGTGATAAATGTATATGACTTTGTTTATTTTCATTTTGTGACCAATAATTACATCTAGATTAAAATATATTCAATTTAATATTTCATCGTTTGCTTTATCTGAAAAGAATATTGTGAACTTCAATATTTTACAGTTTGCTTTAATTATAACATTAAATTGAGTAATTTAATAATTATTTTTAAAAAAAAGTTAGTACCTTTGGAAGCTAAAAGTTTGCATAAAACAATTCTTATTATTCGCTATTGTTTTTCGATTGTTTTTTTGTTGGAAGAAGTCTCAGCACTTCTGTAACGGTGGTGAAATGTGTATATACCTTCGCTTTTTCGAACAGTTTGGGACTTGAAATAAATTCATTGTCCTTTGGTAGTCAATTTATTTGTGAATTCTACATTCTTTCTGGTATTCTAAAAGTCAAAGTTGTTAATAATAAAAGACAAATGGAGATACCCTTCCTCTCAATATTCTTTACAGCTAGAGCACGAGACATCATGTAACGGTGTTATTTCTACGGGTGGAAGATTTTTTATTCTAAATTTTTAATTAACGATCAACTCATTCAAGTAAATCTATAAAAAGAAGCACAAATCTAAATGATTTCTAAATATGAATTTGCATTTAGCTACTATATTATATGGATTCCTTTTTTAAAAAAAATTCTACAAATTTTATCAGATAAAATTTCTATATTTCCAAAATAATCCTTTGATGAACAAATTTATCGTGCCTTTTCCGGTTGAAAATAAAGTAACTTTTCTTGAACTACATTGCAAAAGAACATATACTGCAAAATGTATTTT
Organism: Nephila pilipes; assembly: GCA_019974015.1. NCBI lineage: Eukaryota > Metazoa > Arthropoda > Arachnida > Araneae > Nephilidae > Nephila > Nephila pilipes. Next base: position 1,761,935 of record BMAW01060662.1, read on the forward strand.
TACAGGGGGAAAAATTTAAAATTTCCCAAATCGACCTTCTAGTGATATAAGTTTGTTTTATTCTTATGAAATACCAATTCATAATTAAGTTTCGTCTTTGTTTCCAGAACAATAAGCTCTAATATCGGATCTAGATCCTCACCAATCTGAATCAGATCACGTCTTGTTACACCACGAAGGTCAGGATGCTTGAGACAGACACGCACAATACTTCACCTGCGTCACCTACTTGGCAAATTTAGCGCGATTCGTTTCCAGCATGATGAGTAATCGAAGTCAGAACAATTCACTGTCTGTGAAATGTAATTTTAGTTACATTCGTTAACATTCTGCGTCGATGAATGATGCTTTAAAGACCGTAGAACAAGAGACACGTAGGAAATTTGTCAGAATGTCAAAGGTTAAAGTAAAATTAAATGCTTCAGACGATTGTTTCGTCTTTCTTTACTAGAGGCATGATGATTCGGGAGAAACTTTTGAATATAAATATAACGAATTATTTCCATTCTTCGATTTCTTCAGTAAAGTTCAAAGATCTATATTCAGTAAGTATGCTGTGTTTCCAAGATGAACTTTTTCAACAGCATATTTTTATAGCATTGATTTCCTTATATCATTGTCTAGCATACATATCTTCTCAAAGAAAGCAAAAATTCTGATCATAAGAAATTATGATAATCTTACAACACTTTTTTTCAAGGAATGAATGAATCTAACTTGGAATATAATTTTACAAACTTTTCTAAAATGAAAGTTACCAACAGAGGATGCCTATATAGTACGTGTCTTATGTAACGGACAAGGAATTTAATTAGGACTACAAGGCTCACTATTTTGTTCATTGCTTATTGACGGAAATGTTAATTATGATTAGACAAAAATCCACTCGAGTTCTACATTCTAAGTATGACTAACTCTAATCCAAAATATTCTAGTAAACATAGACATTCTTTATTCTATTAAAAGCAATAATTCTCAAGAAAAGTTCAATGAATAATATGACTGAATTCGTGCGCGCTTTTTTTTTTTTTTTTTTTTTATCAATAAAGGTAAGCTATTTAATGACTGAATGCTTATTATTATAAATGCTTACTGAATTAACTTTATTCTTGGTATAGTTATTATAAATTTTCTAAACAAAATAGGGAGCTTATTAAGAATAAAGAATTATATAATTTTTACAGGGATGATGCCCAAATAAAAATAGAATATTCTGTTCCGTTCCGTAACCAATCCAAAAGGAATACAGATTTTTATAGAGGTGTATTTTATTCTCATTGGTTTAAAAACGATATGTTACTAAGTAACTTTGAAATACTATTTTATAAATATTTTACTCAACTACAAAGAATATATATTAGAAAACTGGACGAGGAGGCAAAACGTTGAACAAAAAAATTTTCTACATAAGTAGTTAATACATTTTTTCATTCGTCAGCAAACATTTCTAGCCACAAGGACAAAAAAAAAAAAAAAAAAAAGGTAAGGCAAATATGTTAAACTAATGTTTACCCTGAAATTTCAAAATATATATAAAAAAATTCACTGATGGTTATTTACTAGTTAATATACACTGTAGAAGAGGACAGAAGATATATAAAAAGAAAATTAAATATTCAAATAGTTTATAACTTTTAATTCTTTTAAACAAAATATCACGCTGTTTTTTTTTTTTTTTTTTTTTTCTTTTTAATTAAAATAAAAAAAAAAAAAAAAAAAAAAAAAAAAATACCTTTTCTCTTCATAAAAAAAAAAAATACTTGTCCGCTTAGCAGAAGTTCGAAAAACAGTTCTTATGCGGATGTTCGCAAAGGGATATTTAGCAAACATTCTTCAGACACTCAGACCCAAACAGAATACTAGATAATCCGGCAACGAGTTTCATATACGAGAAGAATTTCAAGTGATCCAGGGTAAAATATTAACAGATGGGGCCCAGAGTACATAAATTGAGTGCAAAAAAAGTGTAGGAGAGCTCAAATTTGTTCACGTTCACTTCTGGTAGTTGCCGTACGGGGAGTTTAAATCCTGTCAAGTTTTTGACACCAAGGTCTCGATTGAGCCCAGTGGTTTGAAGAGAAATAGTTCGACCGAAATAACTTGCGATTAGGATTCGAAAATGTATTTTTCAAGTAGGTCAATGAGATGACTTTTCAGAAAATAAACTAAACGGAAAATAGTTGTTTTAAACGACTTGGAGATTTAAGGATTCAATTAATGGTATGATAAATATTATTTTAAGCGAAACTTATGGTTAAAATGGTGGTTTGAAAAACTGCTTAATATAACTGATGATATGAAACAGCAATTTATTCATGTGAATTATTGAAAATCAAATTTTATAAAATTTTAAGAACAATACAGCGTTTTCGCAAAAGAAATATTTTGAATTAAAAAGTTATAACTATAGTATATTTATATCAAATATAAACTCTTCCGCTCTGCTAAGAAATATTAAATTTTTTAATTACTCCACAAGTATATCAAAAATAACACCATTATTCAAAATATGTATATTAAACGAATATTTACACTACATATTATTCGAAACACTCTTCACAAAAATTTTAAACATTTTAAAGATATCGGCATTGTTGGAAGTAAAGAAAAATTACTGTGACGATAGGAATACAGAAATTGATCAATATCAATTTCGTTTTATGTTTCGAAAATTCAAAATTTTTCTTACTTTTAATGATTTTAATTTCTCACTATTATGTTACTACAGTTTTATTGGTCTTTATAAAGAGTATGCACTTACATGAACACGTCTAAGAAATACAATAGGCAAAAAAGCTGAAATCTCCAGCGAAAAAACGAATAAAAGAGATTTCGAAAAAAAACGGTCATGGAATAAATATGATCTTTAACCTCGAAGAATCATCATAAGGTGCGAGTCCACTGAAATAAGAATATAATCTGTCAATAAGTCTATAAAGGGGGCCTCTTTCAACACAGCTAGAAATGATCTCTGTCCAATGCGTTGTGATCATAGATATGTTTTCTTACGTACGCAGTAGTCGTTAGGAATTATTCCTGATGAACACACATTTCGAAAAGTGATGTACTTGATATGTGTTTTTCGTGTTCTCCTAAGTATGCTAATTTACTTGTTATTATTATTCATTCCGATTTACAAATAAAATATTAATAAAATGTAAAATGAAATATTTCGTAAAAGAATTGTCTTTACTTTTAATTTTAAAATTTTAACGCCTTTAATATAATTACCGTGTTTTTTCGCCATAAGACGGTTTGGACGATAAGACAAAATTTATGGGACGATTTGTATGAAAATAATATTTTATTACCTCTAGTAAATTTACTTTTTCATCTCTAAATGGTAGAGAGGAAAAGATAGAGCGTAGATGATTCCGAGAATTAAACTGAATAAAATTATTCGAAGAATAATATTTATATTATTTTTAGAAGTGTAAAAAAAATCCCAACGTCTATGAATGATTTCTATTTATTTAAAATATTTTTACTTTTATTTATGGATTATAAGGCTACACACAAAAATATAATTTTATTTTTGAAATTATACTCAGCCAACAATAATTTTTACTTACGCTTTATTTATTGTTAAAATAATAATTCATACAAGCAATAAGTAAACTTCTCTAACAGATTGGACACAAAAAAAAAAATTCTTCTATATGTATTATCTTTGGTTTATAAAACACACTCCGATTTTAAGTCGAATTTTCTTTGCAAAAATCGAGTCTAATGGTTTGAAAAGGAGGAAGGGGGGACGGTCATTTAGCAAGAGAAGCGTAAATTAACATAAAATTAAGAATTATTTTAAAGAAAATGTCCACTTCGATCTGTACGAACTTAAGACTTGTTAATCTCTAGAAGATATTTATTATCTACTGCTGATTAACAGCTATTTTTTTCAACCAAAAGAAAGAGGTATTGAACTTAAAAAATCATTTTACAGAAAACACAAACAAAGGAACCGAAATGAAGTTAAATAAACAAAAATAAAATTGCAATTAATGACACACTTACGTAATTCATCAGCGCAGTTAGTCGACTCTTATATTACATTCTTTCCACAATTTAAAAGCTGCAACATAATGTAATCAGATAAGGACTCTAACAAGGCATCCAAGAATAGGTCAGAGAGAGCGTTAGTTCCTTATTGACTACAAACGGCATTTTAAGTAGGAAGAGAATGCTCATGCTAATTAAGTTATGATCCTTAATGACTTAGATGACAGAAAAAGATTCTTCATAATGAAAATGACACAAATGGTAGTATAGTATTTAGTCTTTTCGAATTTTCATAAAAATACACAAGAGAGAGATAAAGTAGTACTATTTTTTAAGCAATTAATCAGCGTTCACATCTAGCTAGATTTTTCGAACTTTTCGTTTGCCTAACGTAATTTTTTTTTCATTTTAGTAATATATTTCTGATAATTAAAAAACAAAACACATTTATGATCACTGATAAAGAATCTACCCATAAAACATCAAAATAAATCTTTTAAAAATTACCACATATTATAGCAATTTTTTTAAAGAATTGTAAAATAAAAGTTGAGCTGAAGTTGAATAAAATTCTAATACGACACAGCAGGCATTAAAATTGGAACCACAGCTCTAGATTGTATAAAACACGTTCCTATTGCAGTAAGATATTAATAAGTTTATAATCAAGAAAAGTGAAAATAAATAGTAAACCTAATTTTTTTTATTTCAACTTAAAAGCTATTATATATATATATATATATATCGAAGGCTGCCACCTCAAGAAAATGCAGGTTGGTTGGTTTTTTATTAACGTCGCACTAGAAGCAACACGAGGACTATTGGTGTCGGATCTCATAATTTTAAGCCTCGGTAAAGTGACAAGCAAATACATCAAATTTCAAATCCCCCCCCCCCGTTCTATGAGACAATAGCACATATTACTGATAAACAAAAATATATGTTACAATATCTAACAATATATACACATCAGGCGATAAATTTGTTATAAAGAGAGAAAATCAAATGTGTGTTATATTAGAAACCAGATTAGCTATCCCTCATCGCAGTCATAACAAAATTATGAAGTAGCCGAATAAGAGAGCACGTGCACAAAAAAAAAAAAAAAAAACACTCTACAGTTAAACTAGTTATTCGTACTTAATATTTAATTACATAGATAAAGAAAAGTGATATATGATAAATGTTAAGATAACAAGCAGCGCAAGGACAATTATTAAGACTAAATCGAAAGATCAGTAAAATGAGTTATCGTTCTTATTTTGTAGTTAAATGATTTTTTTTTCTTTTTAAATTTTACACAAACAATACACACACTCGAAAAATACCTTCCGTCACTGAGATATTGAGACTAAGAATATAAATTTTGAATTAATTGTTTAAATACTTCAATTTAAAAAAAAATAAGAGTATAAAGACATACTGCACATAATGTGAACATAATAATGCATAACATAATGTGAACATTTTGGCTAACGATAAATTATTTTTTAGAAATTAAAATCAACAATTATCAAGTACATTTAAAGTAAATCTGGATTATAATCTGAATATCTAAACTAGCTATATATATACATAAATTTGTTCTTTTAAAAATCAAATTTTGAATACAAAAATTAGAATTCATACACTATTCAATAGTCAATTATCAGTTTCATTCACTTAAAATGGCAGCTAATATAAAACAATGATGTACATACACTACTTTTTTGGGGAGAGGGCTTACAAGTGCATTAGCAGGCGCTTAAATCTTAGGTTAAAAATTAAAAATTTTAGTCTGTGGGAGGTTGACTCCCCCATGTTTACGCCACTGGTCTTAACTCATAACATTTCAATTTCGAAATGAGAATCAAACGCTTACGATTATTAATAAAAGGTTTAAAATCTTTATAATAATATGAGTATACATCTACAGATTAAAAGTATCCCCTTATACCATTTGTTATAAAGAAACCAAAAATATCAGGTATTCCAAATATTTTGCTAATAATTATGGGGAAAAAAAGTTATAAATTTCTCAGTATTTTATTTTGTCTATTTAACAATATTATTCTATCTACGGTTCACAGTAAAAAAAATGGGGCTACTTCTCCACACTATATAAACTATAAATAATATATCTATTTAAAAAATTCTATGAAAAAGAACACAAAGGATTGAGTTTTAAAAATATTCATCCGTTTTAATATTCAAATACTCATTTGTCCTTATCATTGACAGAATATTTTTTTAAAACTTCCAACTATCTTAAGAATGACAACAAATATTTATTGAAAGTCTGTACATAATGATAAAATTAGTATGTATAAGACAATTATTGTGAGTAAATAGTTTTAATCTTATTTATATGATTTATTTAAAATCAGAATATATTGCATTAATTTGTTCAAGATAGCTTATTAGAAATTTTAAAGCACTAAAAAGTAAATTTTAACCAATTTAAAGGATCATTTAAAGGAGTTAATAAATAAAAAAAATTTCTAGATTTTTTTTTATGAAAAAAACAGCAGATTTGATTACTAATTTAGGAAATTCAAAGAAAATGTTTAAAAAATAATATTTTTTAAAAGAACAATTGTTGCAGTTGATATGAATTAGGGATACTACTTACAAAGTTTGTAAGAGATTTTAAAAAATATTATTTTCAAAGCGTACAAAATTATTTCTGCCACAAGAATCAGCGTTCAAAATTTCATCATTTTCAGTTGATTGTTTAAACTAATATTGTATACACAAAATTTTTTTAAAAAAATTATTCATTAACTGTTTCACATAATTTCAAGATTATTCTTAAAGATGTATTTTCATTCCTATGCCTCGATTAGCATTTCAATTTTTTACGATATTTATTCTCTCTTTCTCTCTGTCTCTATCTCTCTCTTTTTTATAAAGCACAGTTTGAATAAAATTGCCAAACAATGTTCAAAAAATATTAGTTTTTTCACCTTTCTTTTCCAGCATCACTTAGTGACAATCTTCACAAAAAAAGGTTAAATCTGTGACGTTATGAAACGACACGTCAATAACCATTATACAATATACAAAATGTCTTAACAAGAACGTTTACGAGCACTTTACGGAAGAATCCAAATCCCAGTACACATTCTTCAAAACAGATTGCCCCAGCGTATATGTAAAAAAAGAAACATCAATAACTCATGGCTCAATCTACCATTCCAAGGTTTTAATGCCAGTAACATATGAGGCAGGATACAGATAGCGACCCGATTGTAGCACTCCAGACAAAATGTTCCTTTGATATTTTTGGGTCAACTAGAAAAAGAAAGGGCAACTACTCAGCCAACAAAAGCAAGCAACTAAATTCGTTAAGACCAGGGAAAAAAAATTTTATTTTTTCTTTTTGTCCTGGCTTAAATCCCATCTCGTCTTTTTCATCCAAAAGAATTTCGATATTTGGTTTGGCTACATGTATACGGTTCTATTGTTTCCCGCTGTGGTACTTTCCCGATCATCTGCTTTAAAGCTTTTATTTGTTGACAGCTGGATTTATTTAGAGTCTAACGTCCCTAATTCAGCGTATTCCAGCCAGTGCGATTGACGTAATACATTCGTTTAAGGGAATCGTTTATGTTTTGTTTTCGCTTGCTTATTGTGTTTCTGGCCCTCTTTTTTTTTCTTCCACTGCACCCTGACATTTTGTTCGACTTCACTTTCTCTCCGAATGTTGTGCAATTGGCTTTGTTTTAGACCTGTGATTGCTCCGTCGCGTGCCAAAATATCGTATTTTAGAAAACAATCTTTCACAAGCGGAAAAATCTTGACAGAATGCTTTTGTTTAGGTGTATACTTGTTACCTCTGACTGGTAGGAACATTTAAAAAATTTGCAAACGGGGCCTTTCAGAGATTTCTTTAAAAGTTTCAATGCCTTCTTAAATTGTGACTTGAATCTATCAGGTGTTAAAGTCATACTAACATTTTTCTTTTTCACCATTTCATATAAAATTTAAATTGGTCAAATTTTTTAATAACAGATGTGTCTTCGCTCGGCTAATTTTTTTGATATATTTCGAATAGAATTTCTTCATATAAAAACTTACGATCAGTTGAATACTATCCACTTACATGGCTTATTCATTAAAAAAATTATACAAATGAAAAGAGTGAAATTTTAATAAACTATCAACTAAGTTTTCTATGTTCAGAATAATCGTAATTAAATTTGATGCATTGTTTGCTTGTCGGTGTAACAGAGGAGCAAACAAAAACCCCAGCAATAAAGATGACAGAAACATAATCCACCATTGGAGTGTTATCAGCATACCATTTAAAAATTTGAGACTATCTTAAATATTCAGTTAAATGATTTACCCAATTTTCATTATTATTTTTAATATCTAAGAAAACTCGAAGAATTGTAAGGAATTTATTTACTTTCAGAAGGCCGGTAGCAAACAGGATATGTACAGATATGCCTCAGACATCTTAAAAACAATAATTTTTGATGAATATCTAACTAATTAAAACTAAATATATGCAATTAAACAAAACGAAGAAATTTCCATTGATCAATTTTTGAAATATTCCAAACCTATTTTGCTTAAGTTTTTCTTCCCTCCTTTTCCTTCGCGACGAAGGGAAAAATAAACAATTTTTTGAAAGTTAATTTTATGTAACTGAACGTTTTATGTTTTCTTTAAAAATGTGTACTTTAAAAAAAAATGGTGCAATTTTCATTCGAAATATTACTCAATGTAACTCATATCTAAAGTACAACACCGAATAACTCTAGTACAGTTAAATGTGCTTCAAAATTGTGTCCACATATTTTATTTCCAATCTTTTTCTTTTCTATTATCTTTTCTTACAGGAGAATACCATTCACACCATAAACGTCCCCTTCCTATAAATAGATAGAGCATAGAGTCGAGATTAAAAGCAAATTTATTTTTGAAAACAATTCTAGAAAAGTGGGTAATATATCAAACTAAATTCGTAAAAAAAAGACAAAAATTGATGCATTTTCAAGAGTGGTGGAGAAATTCAAAATTAGATGAAGTTTAATTTTGGAAGATGAAAAGAGTATTACTGATTTTTACTGTACATCTTAACACAGGAACAAAACTAAATCCAATATACCAACCTCATTTACAAAATAAAAATCAATAAACTGTTGTTTTTTTTTAATAAGAACATATTTCGTTCCAAATTTTTCTCGCCTTTTTGTTCCCATAATGAGCTGAACAAAAGAAAATGTTACACACTAATAAAGCGCTAGTTCAGAGTAACTAGTGTACAATTTTTTTTCAAAAAAAATTACATATAGATTCCCATCTTTCCCTCTGTACAGGTCCCCACTCTAGAAATGACCAATCAAAACACATAGGGAAATTTTCGTCCGAGTTTCATCATCTTACAGGTTCGGACATGTGGAAAGAGAAGAATAGAAAACACGCCATTTCTGTAGGGCTCAGTCGTTGTTTGAAATTCAAAGAATATGGTTGAAAAAGAGGAGTTACAAGAAGTAAACTAATAATACATATTTTCTGCAACGGAAATAATTACAATCACTTTGGATACCTAACAAGAAGTAAGTGCATTTACTTGGATAATTATTCTTTCAATGTTTCAAAACTAACGCTTAGAAACAGAATCCGGATATTGATACCATCTTTGACCTGAAGCGCGCAAATGTAATAAAATTATTTAACATATAATTTCAGTTCATCGTCTCCTAATTAAAAAAAAATATATATTATTATACATTTCCTGTATTTTTTTTATAGTTAGATCACTCTTTCAATCATTTATTAATTAGAACCTTTTTTTACAATATATATATATATTATAGGATTCATTTTGGCATTCTCTACATTCAATATATATGCGAGAATATTTTGATATATTCTAATGGTAACGCAAATTGATAATTTAATGTAGAACTATACTTATTAATTTAAAAATATGTTTATGTATCACGTTATTCTTAAGTCATTTTCCAAAATTATACCAGGCATTTCACGGTTGAATTCTTAAGAATTTTATTTTTCATTAAAATTAAGACTCTGTTCATAAAAAGTATCGAGTATAACATTGCTTTATTATAATTATTTTCATAACACGTATGTTGTTCCATTTGTAATCGTTCAACAGATTCAATTAAATGTACTTTATTTTATTAAACGAGTTTATAAAAAATTATACATTAACCTTTAAACGACACTGATTTGTCTTTACTGCATTAAGATTTCAAAAATTTTCCTAACCGCAAAGAGTAAAATAATTTCTCATGGTCGAATTCGCACGTATACTTTCAAAAAGTAAAATTTTTTTCGCTATTTTTTTTAGAGTAAACATTTTGAACTACAGACGACATAATTATATGAGCTCTTAGTATATTTATGCATAATGGGATGGAAAAAAAAATATATACCTTAATCTCTGTCAAAAAAAAATGCCATGTATGGTCTGTTCCTTACTCATTTTGGTAGAATCAATGAATGACAAACAGTAACGAATGTACTTCTGCATACGAACGATGAAATTAATCAATTAGTTATTTGAATTATCAATTTGGAACAATTAATTTAGATCAGACGATTCAATTTATCCTTAAGTAAGCACAAGGCAAATTGCATTCTATTTTATGACATCGCTGAACGACAACTTCATTGTTTAAATAATATGCAATGAAACAAACAAAAACGTCTTATAAGACAAACATTGAGTTGGAAGCATTCGTTGATGAGATCTCAAGGATATCGGAATATCCATTTAGGTCATTAAAATACATGAATACTGACTAAGACATCTTATTAAATCTAAATTAATGTTTAAGTAACTTATGAAAGGTAGCATTTGTACTTCAGATGTGTTTATTCTCAGAAAATTTCGTTATTTTAATGATGAAATTTTCGTAATTTAAGTGTGTGGTTACTTTTATTAGCATTTTTCAACTTCGCTTGTATCCTCTACGTTCGTATGATCCAATACATGTGGTTAGTTTTTGGAATACATTCTAAATAGGAAACTGAGCTCTAAATTTAGACAAGACAATAAGTTCCTTTTAATGGGGAAAAAAAACAATTTGCTATGTAAGGTAATATCTTGCTTATTTCAGTACAGAAACGAAATCGAATGAAGTTAAGGCTTTATCATATTTTAAGCATTTATTTTTGAAGATTAAATTGTCTGCTTGATGGAAATTACAAAGAGCCCAACGTTACATAACTATGAATACAATATTTCGTTAGTTAAAAAAAGAAACTTAGGTTTCAATTTGGATCAGCACTTTTTAAAAAAATAATTGCTGGAAAAACAAACGAAAAGTTACTTGATAATACTTACAATTTTGAATATTACTTCAGCTGTAGTTAATTTTCCAATTAGCTTCATCATAATTCTATTTCGAAATAAAAAAAAAAAGTAAAAAATCTAATAAATATGTTAAAAATATCCTATAGATTTCGATCCTGATGAAGGTTGTATTCTAAATTAATGAAATAAATCGAATTCTTTCGAAGCCATGCCAATTTATATGGAACAAGATTCGTAAATAAACCTCAAGCCACGAAATGAAAATAAAAACCCGAGGTCAAAAACAGTAAGCCGAATACATCGACACGAACAAAACCCATGTGTTGCCACCGCAATTGTAATTATTAAGCAGAATATTCGTATGGAACTATAAAGAGAAATCGCCCAAATATCTCTTGCAATCTCTTCAGTTTATACTTTTTCCGTCATCACCAAGTAACGCAATTCGTCCAGCATGAGCCAACATGTAAACAAGTGATGCGATAGCACAAAAAGATATGCTTTAAATGAATAAATATAAGCGTGTCTATCACCCTAATTGAGAAAAATCTTCATCCTGAATAAATTGCGACTGATTTATGATGGATAAAGATTTACAACATTTTCAGAAAAATTTGAGTAATTCCAAAATTATTGCAATGGATGTGTTAATAACTAAGGCACAGTAAATTTTTGAGAAAAAAAAAAAGGGGGAGGGGGGATTATATCTATATGAAACAAAAAAAAATGCATAATTTGATCACTACAGCATTTTTAATGGAAGCAGAGTTAAAAATCATTTAAATTAATAATATAACAATAAAATTTATTTCAAACGTTTATCTGAAACACGTTTAGAGAATTTTTGTAAATTATTATCGTCTGTTAATTAGTGTTTTAAAATGTCTTCTATCAACATGGAAAGCGATACTTCGTTACTTTGAGTACAAAATTGAAGAGAAAACGATAATTCCAGATATATATATATATATAACGGAATTTTGTACATAGTCCTTCATATGAAATTATGAGAATTCGAAAACTTTGTGGTAATGTTACTGGAAAACACCAAGGTGAATAAATAGATAATTAAAAAAAAACCTAAATTTTATTTTCCTTTTCAATATTAAGGAAGCACGTGTCAATTTTCAACATAAACAAAACTATTTGAAATTCTATAACATCTTTATTAAAATAACCAAGAGTAAAAATAAGAAATTATCTGATCAAAATATATTGGATTTATCTACTTTCATTATGAGTGTTTGTTCCGTTTTGTTAAGTATCTATTTATCCATTTAAATTTGCTCGTATTTTATCAGGCACATCTGAAAAAATAGAAACAAAAAATACACATTTTCCTTCTTATCTGAGAAGAATATAATACTAACAGACTTCAACCAATAAATATTCGCCACACCTTGCGTTAAAGTAAATAATGCTCGACTTTTTGTCTGTCTTATCTACTTTCATTTATGATCGTGATTTACGAAAATCATATGAAAGGATAAACGAAAAAGAAAAATGCCATGCTGAAATTTTATTTCGTTAATTTCCAAATTGATGAATTTTTATTCGTATACATATGACACGTTTTTATTAACAGTAACTAACTATAAATTGGATAATATTAACGCACACTTATTGCACACAGTGACCTGAAGATAAGCACTCAGAATCGGAAGTTAGGCACACAGAGTTTCAATTATGGGACACTCACACACAGATAATTTTAAACTTAAAAATAATTTTTACTTTAACGAGATGTTTCCAGACAGCCCTTCAGTAAAGTTGACATTGTCTTAGATAAATTTAGTGAATTATGGCTATTAAATAAATTGTACATTTTATTGAGTAAATCTTAGGAAGTAGTATTCACGCGCGCTTACGTAAAAATCTGTTTTTGTATATTCTTTTTATTTATTTATTCATTTTAAAACATGAATGCGATGGGTTTTTTTTAGTATTATATAAACTTATTTTGGCGTAATTACCATATATAATGCAACCTTCAGATAAGATAAGAGGATACATTTTCTTCAAACTATTATAATTTCAGCATATATCTGTCCTATCAGTTGACCTGCTAACTAACGACGGTCTTTATGAATTTCATATAGATCAGCGATTGTCATCTGTGGAACAAATTTAAATTTTATTTTCTTGCATCTGGCAGCACTCCTATAGAACAACATTTCGAATCACGATCTCACGAGTACCACTAACAAGTTTATTTACATTCGAATCACGAAGTCAAATGTATTTATAACAATTTTCGGTGCAGATTGTGTGGTGCGTTTGAACAATATGTACTCTTGAATAAAATTCGGAAAGTGTGGGCCTAGTCATTAAATTAACGAAACCATTTTGAGAAATTAACGTTGCAAAATGAATACAAAAACAAAAGTAGAATTATTATGTTGCAAAAAACATAATTCGGCCTAATGCATTGTAGTGGGTACGGGCCAATCCAGAACAAGGTAAAGAATTAAATGTAACAGTAGATGCAATCGTTTCACGAAAAGAAAAAATCTGGTAATGCAAAGAAAACAAAAACTGCTCATAAATTACCACTAGACTGTCATGAATTTTCACAAATCAAACTCGCTAGCTATAGAACGGGACCCATACGATGAACTAAAGAGAGGTTATACTTGAGAAACTATTTGCCTTAGGTGATGAATGTGAGGATTTTGCAAGATTATAAATACTTTGCTAAATGAGTAGTATATTAAATTATAAGGATTTAAGCGAGTGATTTGTGTTTTATTTTATAATGGTTGTAATTTATTTAAATTTTAATCAAATTTTTATGTATGTTCTATAAGACGACTCCGGAATTAGGAAGCCTTTTTAACGATTAACTAACGTCTTCGCGGAAATATACGGTATGGGAAAATAACTGAATTTAATTGAAATTGTTTGACAAAAATAATAATAAAAAAAAAGGTTCGTAATAATACTACATACGAAATATAATATGAAATATAAATATGGGGGGGAATAAAGCAAATTTTCAAAATTTATACATTTTTCATAATCATATACGCATTGATACCGAAAGGAGATAGGTGTTTAATATATATATATATATATATATATATTAAAACTGTTTAACTTACCCGAGATAAGTGTACGGAATTTTAAAATAAATAAGAAGACGAATATTAATCTCAAATTGAGTTAAGATCTTACACATGTAATCCCAATGGAGCATTTCATTACGTAATAGAGATCAGAGGAAATTTGAATTTTGGTTCTCATACAGTCTCACCAATATAATTTAGAGTTCAAAGGAAGTACTTCACACATTGGACAACTTGCTATAAACATAAAAGATTCCATTTTGAAGAAGACATTTCTAGTTTCACTAGCTGCTCTAAAATTAAATTTATTTTTAAGATTTAACTCAATTCACTAATTTCAGAACATCGTTGTTACTGTTAATCCCTGAGCATAACGAAAGAAATTTTTCAAGTTCATCGACACTACACAATTTTCACAAACTTACAAAACTCAGCAAGAACAAAAGCAATCAAAATTGCAGTATTCTAACTCAACCATTTTGTAAGATTTGTCGCCGAACACCACCCATAAATAATCGCATGTTCTTTATGAACGCGAGGGCAGTGGCACTTCTGTGTTGCAAAACAAAAGTGACCCACGTGACGGGGTCGCCCACGCTCAAGCAGAGGGGGGAGGTGGCAGTATCGTGAGCCCGGGGCAAGGAAACTCCTCTATCGTGTACTCAGGTGAGAGAATCACCGGTTGAAGAACGGTTAAAATGAATGAATGAATCCCAGTCACGGTGGTTGGAAGCATTTTGTCATGATATTTTACTACGGGCCAATTAGGGATTTACGATGAGTAAGAGAGAAGCTGCTTTTTTCGCTGGTGTTTTCGATTTCTGAATTTCTTTGGTCGGCTGGGCACGTTTTACTTTTTCCTTGCATGGATGTTCATGACAAAGATTGTTAGGACAGATTATATTTTGAGAGAATCCAAATCCATTATGAATATAGTTAAAGTAAGAAATAAGGACACGTTATGATGCAAATAAATGCTTTATTACAACTAGCCCACAAAGAAGTAAAGAGCTGTCGTATAATTTTGGGTTATGGTCCTACGACAATAATGACACTCGAATTTCTACCTCACTCTAAAATCACTATGTAAAAAATAAGAGGTTAAGTTTAATTTTACATGTATCACACCTGTCACTATTCTACAAAAAGTTTTTTTTGTTTTTTTTTGTGAGATCGATATCAAAACCCAAACTCTCCATTCATCTCCTGTTTCTTCGATCACCAGGTAACAGATCTAAGTTACTAGAAAAAAATATATTTGGCCTAATGGTTTCCAATATCTCTAGGATATTAGTCATACAAAATATACATAATTTCTCTAAATAAATTTAAATGTCATAATTTTTTCAAATTGAATTTAAGTAATACACCTCAACTCGAAATTTCAAAATACATAGATAGCTTTCTAACGAAAAATAGAAGTAATGCAAATATTTGCCACTTGGGTAGGTGGAGAACCCAGAATAAGCAATTATGGGTGTGATACATCCGGTAAAATTTTTTTAACGGTTTTCTCCATAAGTTTTACTTTAGACGACATTTTTTCACATCGGTCGTATTTGACAGAATCTTAAAACTAATGCAAATACAGGAAATAATGCGCTATTACGATATGAACAATTCAAAAGATGGAGGAAATAGCTTAAATTTTATTCACTTCGCGTAAACTGGGCTGTGAAACAAAACAAAGCGAATTCTTTCATTGTAATAACCGCATTGTCTAAATTTTTCAAGGTTATCATTAATTAATCAATGCATTCAACAACCATTATTACCAAAAAAATCATTCCCTTTAAAATTACAATTAGAAGCTTTCTATCTTTTCGTAACAATGCCAAGGTAACCATGTAATGAAGTTTTGATGTCTCTCGGATTATTCAATGACAATCAAATGTAAAAAAATGTTACAAAGAAGGTCACCACTGGATCGTATTAGTTTCCATATCACGTCACAGCAATAAGGAATATTCAAAGGGTAGAGACAAAGATGTTCCGAACACGCTATTAATCGGCAACCAGGCCTGGTTAAAAAAGACCTAAACAAAAACGCCTTCGCGCTTTTATTGTTACAGAAGGTAATACATGAAATTATGCAACTATCTGACTAGTTGAAATGATATACACAATGAAAGGAATACGATTAGCATTAATGATGCACCACATGTAAATTTGGATCCGCTCTAGTTGATGTTTCCGAGTTTTAAATTTAGGAATATTAATTGTGATCCGTAGTCTCAACTTTTCAATGATATTTTGAGAACTAAAAAATGCAGGATAGGCAAAAACTTGATTCGCTGTGAACACTGTTTTAAATCATTTTGCCAATTCAAATGACTTATGAACTGCAGAAAAGAAAACTGAATTAATTATGAAGTGGGGAAAAGAGTAAAAGCACCCATCAATCACCCAGGGGAAAAAATATTTTAAACTTATGTGCATATTTTGAATATTTAATTAACGCCTCTATTAACAACAATAATTTAAAAATTTCGTAGTTACATTTTCTTGGGGAACCAAATATATATTTAGCTAAAGTTAACAATAAATGTTTTGTTCCTATTTCATTTCAGTTCATACGAAACGCAGATCTGATAGTAAACACATGCTCATAGGTTAAAATTTAATTTGAAATAACCCATTATATCATCGTTACTTTTTGAAAATTGGGCCCAGGGAAGTGAATCTAGTTTTTGAAATATAACTTAGAATGTAATTTTGTTTGTTTGTTTTAAAGGTTCCTTTAAAACACATGAAATTTAGCACAAAATATAAAAATTTAACTGTAGTATATATGTTCGCTTTTTTAGTAATTATTTCACTTTATTAAATCGTTTCCCAGAAATGCAAGTTTTCCAACATTTATAATATCTATCTCTGTGTGAACTTTTTTTTAAAATTCTGTTTCCCCATCCAATGAAAAACACAATCGCAGCAGTGCTTTTTGATTGTAAAATGATGACTGTATAATGTCTACTGAGTTCACGTCTTTTTTTCCCCCACTCTTTCGTTTCCCCCCCTCTTTCCTTCCCACTTCTAGAATAAAACCACACTAATGTATCTAACCTGTGATCTAAAGGCGCGGTATACATTTAGACTGTGACATAACAACTTAGCAATACTTACAGAAACTGGTATGAGCAATAATTTTTATTTTAACGAATAAAAATTATTTTCAGAATAAAAGCAGAAACAGCAAATTTAATTTCAAGCGAACAGGCTGAAAATTACACATCATCTTAGAGCAGGGGTCGCCAAACTTTTTTGATCATCGCCCCCTATATAATTTTTCGAAATCTCCATAGACCCCCCACAAAGGTAATTTTCAGGTAATTAAAATAAAACTATATATTAGTCTAAATATTTAATAAATCAGTAACAGTAAGTAAAGTAGCTACAGATTTTTTACTTCTTAATGAGATGAGTGTGCCTGGTGTTTCTTGGCAAAGTTCGCTATATTGGGTTCGAAATTAGTCAATTTTAACCGTAAATCCTCTCGAAGCTCCACATTTAATTTATATCTGTTTTTAGTTAAAATTGAATTAACGTGACTGAAACCGGCTTCAACCATATACGAACTTGGAAACGCCAGCATAAATGGCTGAGCCATTTCGTAAAGTTTCACATATTTTTGCTATATATTTATATTAGTCCAAAATTTATGTATTGTCAAATTTGCAGTCGTGCAAATTACAAACTGGTCACAAGGTCAAGTTGTGACGTCACGGTATACATACGAAAACATATAAGGAAAAAAGGGGCAGATTGTTTTCTGATTTATTATTTTATTTTCTATAAAGAACATAATATTAAGTCAATTATAAAAATATTTTAAATTTTTACATACGCAGTTAGATATGTGTGATTTGCGTATTAAGAACTGTTTTTCCTTCGAGTCCCAATAGGCCCCCATTCGACCCCTTGGGTCAGATAGACCCCCTACTGTTGTTAAATAGACCCCTAGGGGTCTATATAGACCACTTTGGCGACCCCTGTCTTAGAAGAAGGAGCATATCAATCGTAATATTTATATTCAGCATACAAAGTTATTTATATTTTTTACTTGTAGTGCTAAGTTTTTCTTAAATTTTAGATAAATAAGTATACACTTCAATTATATGATGTTCAAAATTTTCTTTTCTTCAAGAATGGAAAAATAATTGGATTGGATTCATAAGAATGATTATCCAATATAATCCATCATGAAACAATCTCCAGTAAAAAAAATAACAAACGGATGTGCTCATAAAATAAAACATTTCCAGGAAATTGAGCAGTATTAACCTTCTGTGACAGACGATAGAATTACCCATCGTATGATACTGGTTACACTAATATGAGGAAAAAATTAAAAGATGCATCAGATGTTCGATGTGGTATTATACAAAAAAAAATTCATTTTAAATACTATATAGATTCAACATTATACATACTTCAGAATCGAAAGGTATCAAAAAGTGCGATATATCTGTTAAAGGGTGACTTTTAATCAGCAAATGATTTAACGAAGAGAAAACAAAGGGTTGGGTGTGTGTTAGTGAATGGTTTTTTTCTTTTCAGTTTTCCTTAAAACAAACAGTATAACATATGTTTTGCATACAAACCATCCTTTTCAGAATTAAAAAAAATCGAAAAAAGTTGATAAATTATCTTGCATGATTACCTTTTCTTTAAAAAATAATTGCTATCACAAATACATTATCTGTTCCAAAAAAAAAAAAATGTCGACACTGAATATACAGTAATGTTGTAAACGAATACGAAACGAACCAGATATTCACTGAATCGCTAAAATCCACTCAATCTTCCCAATCCAACATCAGGTTTTGAGGCTCCCGTGTTGATGAATAGGGGTTTTCTTGGGACCAAGAAGGGTGGAACACGTGCATGTCAGGGGGCCCCAAGAAGGCGTCAGTAGGGGGAAGGGATTTGCGTACTCCCCCTCCAGTAATAGCACAACCCCGCTTTACCCTGCTGTTTTGTTGTGGGGGACGAGCACTACCAAGAGGGAGGATGACTTAAGAACGACACGAAGAAATGAAAATTTCCGAGTTTAGTTTTTTTGGGAGAAAAGAAAATGGAACGGAACCATTTTGAACTGTAATTCGGTTATTACGATACTTAACAATAACAAAATTAAAATTTCTAAAAATGAATGAAAAAAATTAACAATGTTTATCATTCAACTTAATTTTAAGAATTTTATTACAACAAAATGCACTTATGCTTACATGATGCACCACCTAATGGAAACGTAACATAAATATCACAGAAGAGAAAATTATTCTATACGATTTAGTTTAATCAGTTAAACCAATAACCTTCATCATTCAATATTCTACGAACATAATTATACTAGTATTATTAATATACTAGAAATAAATATCTGTCTATCATATTTTTGTTTTAGTGAAACAGAATTCTTTTAGATTAAGAATTATTGCGTAAGCAAATATATACTTTTTAATGAATATTTTTGCTACTTTTTTTTTGTATCGAGTCCTTCCAATTTCAAAAATGTAATCAAATTGAATATGGATTTTCGATTAAAATGCTAGTTTACATTTCAATTACAGTTCTATCAATAATCTTAACAATATAAAAGTTGTTTGATTTTATTTAAATAGCAATAATATCAATATATGAAAGATTGTATTCGCTAAGACATCATTAAAAGAGATAATTTTGTTGAAATCTACATAATTGCTTATTTCATTTTAATTTTTTATTAATTTATCGATCCAATAAATACAAATGTTTTTTTAAACCTTGAATCATTATCTTGCAAGTGTCGTTTTTAGAAGAAATCGAAATACAATTCGAGCACGGGGAAAAAACCAGTAATAACACAAGACACATGCTAAGTACAATAGAAATTTATGTGACACAAAGGGTAAAAAACAGAACATATAGAACGAGTGCTGCGATGGTTTCTTTAACATGTTCCATAAATCTTGCAACAAAAGAACTCGCAGAGAAGGGGGGAAATCAGTAAAAGGAAATTGTCATTTATAAAATGTAGTTTGGTCGTTTATGTGTTGTGTTTTTATAAGTAGGGTCATTCTTTTTCTGCTTCATTGATTCAATAATGTATATTTGTTACGTTCGTTTGACGTCTACATTGTTTTGTACTACATATATATATAATATATATTCAACGAAAGTTACATATTTGAGCAGGCTATTAAGGTTCAACATTCACATCAATTATTAATAGGATGATTTCTTCCTATCTATATATAGATTAAGATTGTTTGCTCATGATTTCCTCTAGTTTGTCGATGCAAATATTAATCAAAGAGAAATACATGATATAATTTTTATTCAAAAGAACACTTATTTAAATTCTAACGATGCAAGTGAACTAGAAAGGTGCGACTATATTCGCTTATAAGCATTCATATGTCTCGAATTGACACAACAATATCAAAAAGTTACCAATATTTAAAATCTCACTCTTAGGAGGATTCCTTCATAATTTAATATACTTTAAGAGGTAATTAAGTTTCTTGAAAACCGCTCAACTCTCTCTCTCTCTGAAGTAAATTTTTTATTCTAATTGTTGACTTCTTCAAAAATATACAGTATGTTCGTTCCTATATATATAAATTTAAAATGTCTAAACTTATATGTTTCAAAATATAGTGATATAAGAAAAACTTGAATCTTTAAAGTTTTAATGACTTTTTTGCGCATTTTTGTGAAGATATATGTACTGTATTTCATAAAATTTGGTTTAAGATGCTATTTTACAAATTGGCCATGGGTTTGGTCCCTAAATGGAGGATTCATACAATATTAGTTGAGATCTATATTTAATTTTTTATTTATAAATTTAAATCAACAAATAACAAAAATTAATTGAAACTATATTAAACTATTAATATATAATAATTTTATTTATATAATTAAAATTAATATTGTTTATACTATAATTAGAATTTATACAGTATTGTACTAAATATAAAATAAAAACAATAATAAATCTAATTATTTCAATAACAGTTTGTTTATAATGTGTTATAAACAGTATTAATTCTAATTATAGTGTATTTATACTGCTATAAAGCTGTAATATCTATATGTTGCTCTATTTGACGGTATTAACAAATTTTAAAAAAATTGTTATTTAATTAACTATTAAATAAATATATTGCTACACGAATCCTTTCCAATAGATAGTGACAATTAATTGCTTCTGTTTCCACAGTATTACTATTGATTTTATAAAGAAATTATTAGTTTTCTATAAAGTAATCCTAACAAATTACAAATTAGGAAATTAGTATAAAGGAAGGAAGAGTAATAAATCCATAAATAGAAAATATTTCGAAATCGAAATTTTCTAAAAACAATCTTAAAATTTAAAATTCTACATAATGACAGAGTATAATTTAAATTTATAAAAAATCTTTCGCGAAAATCTTTAAATGTCTTCAACAACGTTTTCTTAATATCACATTTTGAATTTTAAACGAACAGAACTTCTTAAGAAAATCTGTGAGGATAATGATTCAAATTCACGCAAAACTTATGCGAACGTTCCAGCTCCAAACAATTTTAAAAAGTCAAATCGTTTGATAAGCAATCGAGCGATCTTGCGCTCAGAGCATGCATGCATGTCAATTAAAGTCGAAATCTCAAGGAAGGACTTACCAATTCAACGCACGCCCAAGACAGTCCGGACAGAACCGCACTAAAAAACCGCTCCTCCTGATATTAGTCCATGCATAGTATTTCCTTCGCTATTCCAAACGCACGAACTGGGACATAAAATATCTCAAAATTGCATTCTAAAATCCACACAATTTGTAGAGAAAAAATATCGATATACACATTCACAAGTGCAAAGAAATATCATGCGCCAGAGGTTTGAGTGTTTGTCTTTCCAAGAGAAGGTTTTTTGCTGAGTTTGCCGTGTTTGTGTGTATGATGCCGTCTCTCAAGGTTACTATAACAACCGCGCCAAGGTGTCTGCCAAGAACGCGCCAAACTGTGACTTGGAGCTGGTTTTTACTCTGATTTTCTTGACAAATTTGTGTTTACTTTTCGCGCTGTTCGTTGCACCTGTGGCAATAATATTCTATGTAGCTATCTGCTTATCATGTAAATATAAATCTGCCAGATAGGGAGAGCCAGGTGTACTTCTGTAACTGAGGATAAATTATTCCTGAAAGTAAAATTTTGTGCTTTATGTTACTTTAACATTGTACCATCGAAAATAAATAAATAAATAACGCTCTTACATTTATTTTATTTATACATTTTTTTCTATTTATTAAAAGCAGAGTTGTGTTGAAAATAAATGGCAAAATACAATTTTAATTCCTCTTAATGATGCTTTACATTGTATTTTATCCGTCTGAATTTATGGTGCAACCCATTTATAAACTGTAACATATTGTATTTTCTAAGTCTTTTGATGCACCTTTTATTCGATGTATGCATACATTACTTTTAAAATAAAAGGGGAACCTTTAACACACAAATACACCCCCAAAGAGCTAAAAATAATGATGGTTTCTGCGGAATGACATTTTATCACAGATTTTCGAAATACTTCAGAATATTTTTTGAAGACGGGGAAACTCACAAACGTTTCATTAAAATAGGGGCAAAAAAATTTTTTTTTTTAAAAAAAAAAAATCGGTGGGATAATGTAATTCCACTGAAACATTCATTATATCTTGCTCTTTCGGATGCACTTTTTTGCATTCAGTTGGATAAAATTGTTAAGATTTGAAGCCGTTGGTAGAAATTCCATAGGATTAACATACGTTCACGAAATGAAAATGGCTAATAGACGGGAGTCTTAAAAAAGAAAAGCATTTATTATTGCTTTTATTTATTCCCATTAAAAAATTTCTTCTTGGTCAATATTTAAAATATATAATTTCACATTCATAATTGAATAGCTATATAAAGGATTATTCTCTATACTATGTATGGTAAAAATTTGAATATTTTTTTAATGTTTTATTCAGTTATAATTTCTATAGCAAATTTTGTATATTTATTCAGTATTTTTTATCCATTTCAAATTATTGCTTTATTTATTTATTTCTATTTCGTTATTTTCGAGTTAAAATGTATAATATTAGTTGTGCTCCCGCATTTAACAGTAATCAATGCAAGCAGCTGAAGTGACACATTCAAGGAAACCTATCATCACTACCACATTACTCTTTTTTTTTTCAAAAATGTTTAACTTAAATCATCTAACTTAATTAAATCGTAACTTAAATAGTAAACATCTGTATTTTTTTCGAACTTTAAAAAAATAGGAAGGAGCAGCTGTGCTTCAATTTCTATAAATTGACTAATACTGCGGACGCGGTAGCTTAATGGAGAGGGTCGCGAACGCGCGGTCGGTGTTACTTCCGACGAGTCGTGTCCTCAAGCCTGATGAAGCTGAAGACCCGTAGTTTAGCGGGATTGATGCATTTTGAATCAGCCGAGGTTCTTAGTCCTCCCGAGGCGTGATGTGGAAGTTTGGAAAGGGAGGTGGTAGCTTTGGTATCGTCCTTGTCTCAGATTCAAAATTACGAGTTCCATTGCCGATACCCTCGTATTGCTTTTAAGTGCGACATTAATAAATAATCAAGGAAAATTAACTAATTTGTAATCACATAAATGAGATATTTACACAAAGTTTATTATCTTACATATATTATTTTATATTCTTACATATATTTTTTGCGGCGAGATTAATCTTCAATTATTCTTCGAAAGAAAGTAAGCGATTTAAAAAAAAAAAACACTTTACTAGTACAAAAACCCTTCTTAAATTATATTGTATTTGAATAGAGAAATTTCTACTCTAAATGATTCTTAAGCATTACGTATAAAAATTTATAAGCTTATTGAAAATTATTTTTATGTTTATAATTTATTGGGTTTTTTTCTCGAAGGAATGAAAACAATATTTTTTCCAATTTTCCTTAAAAACATTGCGTATAAATTATTATTATTATTATTTTTTTTTTTTTTTTTTATAATTCATATTAATAGTCTGGGAATTAGAAAAAATAGGCTTTTAGTTTACAAAAATTATTTTTTATCCAATACATGATTGCAAATTCTGGATAATAATAATAACATGTAACTCTTACTCATCAAAATTTAGTCGCTGCATTATTCGGCGTTGGTAAAGAAAAAACGTTTCGTAAAAACATATACTATACTTTTCATTTTTGCTTGCAAAATCAAACCTAGTTTCCGGTAATTAAGTTACATATAAGTATTGTAGAATTTTTTTCTGTGAGAATATCCTGCAAAAAAAAACTGTGTTACATATCAAAATTCTTAATTTTAACAAATTACTTTACAAAAAAATTCCACTAAATACGTATTTTTAAAGTTTCTTTTTCCTCATAAATAAAAAAGATACTTTTTAAGTTATAAAAAAACATACAAAAGACTCAAGTCTCGTTCATAAGGCGATAAAGAGCCAAACTTAGCAAATTACATCTAGTCTTGTTGATAATGAACGCTGGTTCCTCCACCAATCAGAAAAGCTGCAAATAGCACGTGTTTACGGGTTTCTAGTCGAGGCTGAGCGGCAGTTGCCTCGAGGTTCGAGGCACAGCAAAGATTTTTTTTCTTCTTTTTCTTTCTTTTTTTTGTACTATTTTATCTCTTTCTTCACCCTCCCCCTTTTTCTTGAGAGGGAGGAGGAAAGTAAACTCCGTCGATGGAGGGAGGGAGCGAAAGAAGATCGCGCGGGTTGACGGAAAAAGGTTTCGGATTTTATTATGGTCACCTGCAAGGTCATTTGGTGCAGCTAGGGGATGGATAAATGATGGAGACGAATTGGACATATGGAAAAATGCTCCAACGGATATTTTCACCCTCCTGATCCAAATCACAACAGGGGTGTATTTTGTAGACATGGGTGACGAAAGTGATAATTTTTTTTGAAAAAAAGTCGTTTGCAAAGTATTGTCATTGATATTTAACGACAATAGTTTGATGCGTCTATGATACACTGATTCAACGGTATCCTCAAATCTATTTAGGTACTTATGCAAAGAGAGGGGAAAGAATTGCACATTAATTTTAAAGAATTACAAATTAGAAACAAGGTAACTGACTATACAAGATATTAATGTTATCAGAAATATGCAATTCAGGATAAAACAATTTTCCCCCCATTTAAAATACATTTAGTCCATAATCATATTATTTTAAATATAAAAAAAACTTGAAGCGAATTTACCAGACCAAATGATTATTGGTCAGTAATTAAAATAATATTGACAGGTCTTGATGCATGTGACAATAATGTAAGCAACCTTTTGGCCAGTTGTTAAAGAAACTGGTAAGACTGTTTTTTTCGTACTGACAGATCAAGGGTTCGAATCGCGTCGTCATTCAAGGTCAACTCTTCGCCACGAGGTGAAATCCATTTAAAAAAAAGCGGCGAAAAACATGAACATCAAAAGTAAAAAACAGGATCTAAATTCGGAACACTTCTGATTGACGAATTCTCCAATATCACTATAATCTGATATCACTAACATCTAGAGTTAGTTACACAAGCAATTACTAATTGTTTATGAAGGAACTGATCAATTTTTTCCCTGAAGGTATATGTCCCACATATCTTCTCATTCTTTAAAACCAAATGATTCTTCCATTTTAGAAAAATGAAAATTTTCATAATTCTAAATTGCCGTAATATGCATAATAACCTTACAAATTTCCAAACATCATTTAAGGCTGTCGTCTATAGGCCATTTTGATTTCGTAAGCGTAATGTTAAGTCAATAAAATGTATGCTTTCGTCCTCAAATCGAGACTATTTTATTTATTTAAATGCAATAAAAATACATTCGAAAGGGCAAAAAGCAATTGAGGTTTCCGAGGAATTTGCTCCGATTTTTAAAAATATTCTAAGATATTGTCAAAAATTTTGGAGAAAATGTATTTCGGCAGAAACATCAATTATTATTTTTTCTTTTTTGGGTGCACCTTTTTTCATTCAAATAGATAAATAGTCTAGATTTGAGGGGGAGTAGGTAAAAATTCCTTAGGATTAACGTTACATACAAGAAATCAAAATGGCTGGTAGATGGGAGCTTTAGGGAGTTTTCCTATTTGAAAAAGTATTACGGTTTTTGATTTCGTGTACTTTAAGGTTCGGTGAAAAAAACTTAATGAAAAATGGCTTTTAAGTATAATTGAAATGATATTTATATTGTTTTGTTTATTTGCTGTACTGATTTTGTAATTTTTCTTATTTCATTTATAATAAGCGCTTCCGGCAGTTTATCTTTGATAAGTTTTTTTTTTTCACCCTTCGTTTTTTCTAACCATGGTTCATTTGTTCTACCTTCCTAATATTTTTAGATAATGGAAGTCATGCTTAACGAGAAACGGATTCAGAATTAGTTAAAAAGACAACAATCACTGATTCGTAAAAGAAATGCTTGACAAATTGAATAATTGTTCGAAGAAGAACACTCCATAATTATTTATTCACTGATGAATTTATTATGGATTATAACAACTCTGCAACTTAATACGTTGAAAACGTCACCTTTTTTACTAAATTTAGAAACAAATATTGTACTTAAAATTTAGAACTGTGACGTCAAAAAAAGTACTATAAATTATATTTCTCAGATGTTAATGAAATGGATGTTTATAAATGCAAATATTGTGTTTCGTCTTAATATGAGTCTTGTTTCATTAACAAAGTTTATCACATATATTAGTAGACACGTATGAAAGTAGCAAAAAGTTTTTAAGAACGAAACCAAGTTAAACTGAATCTGAAAGCTCCATGTAAAGAATTATGTAATGCAAAATTCACTTTTTGACATTGTCCCCACCCCCTTCTATGAACTTAAGCCGGCACGTGACAAGTCCAGCAAATCGGTCGTAAAAGAATTCCGGTGGTTGTTATGGTGGTCAGTTCTTCCATAACAGTTTTCACTTTGCCGTGAGAGCAAAAGGAATGACCCTTAAGGTTCTCTTTGAGATTATGAGTTGCAATTGCTGTTCCAACTTCGTCTCCATGTGAATGATAACGGAGTTCTCACGCGCTTTTCCACTCAGCTGAATCGTTGACGTTACTTGATTTGAGAGCCTCTGATTCAGAGACGTTATTTGATTTGAGAGCCTCTGATTCAGTGACGTTATTTGATTTGAGATTGTGAATATGCCATGATTTATATAAAATAGAATAGATGTATTGAAGTGCAATGAGATTGATTGATCAGATGTTATGTAGAATGCGAGATGGAGAGACCGGAAGATTTGGATAGCAAGGTTAGACGCGTTCCTATGCTGAGAAGAAGGAGCAATTTAGCACTCGACGGTTAGTGTTAAGTGATCGTCTGAGAGCTAGTAACATTTGATTGAATACAGAGAACAAATGTTTGTTTCGGGCTCGGATCTAGTTTTGCATTTTGCAAGTTAAATTAGAATTTTATAATATTAATCTTTTGTCTTAAACACGCGAAAGACTGCTCCACATTCCCAATATTTGATTTTTGATTATTCTAAGTTATGTTAAAAAATTTGATTGTGATTTTTTTGACTGAGGACTCGGTAACTGAATTTTTATTGAATTAATACGAGAAAAATATTGAAAGTGAAGTCGGGGCGCTCGATCCATTATCGTCTTTAGTTTTCGACTCACCAGCGATATCTGGGTACAAAAAAAAAAAAAAAAAGTGTATTACATAGAATAGAATATAGAATAACAAAAATTTTAAAAATCGGCTAACAAATAAAGTTATGGCCATCAAGGAATTATTTTCCCATCAAACCTCATATCTTTAATAACAACATGTTGAAACAATGATCTTACATTTGGTTACTCGTACATTGCCACTATAAACACCTGCCAGTAAAGAAGCGAGCTTTGAGGACAATGTACCTTGAGTTCGAGTCCAAATTACACAAAAAACATATATTACACATATGGAGTGATAGGAGTAACTATACGTTAAAATCAAACGGTTAAACGACGAATATTACATTTGGATGAGCACCATCTGGTTATCGTATAGATGTACAAAAACATTAATATCGAAGAAATGATGGGAATGTTACTTGAATTTGAGAAATGCATGCTGTTGAATCGAATCCTAAAATGCCTGTTATTGTAAGCCATTCGAATGAAATTAATTGTCTTAAAAAAGTCTCCGAACTATCTTAGAAAGTCAGTAAAGTAACTTTTATATGGCAGCGGGGCAGATCTCATTCAAAATTAAGGAATAATTTCGTTAGCACTATAATCGCGACTCAGTGTGCTTGTATCGTATGAAATTGAGCCAAAAGCAATAAAATGTGTTCACCCTTGTTCATTTCATCAGGAAAGCAAGTAAGTTAGGCGTTTGAGGCAAATTAATAGTCGTCTAATAATAACAGATAAAATAACAAGTCTCAAATTTTTGATTGACACAGGCTTAGAAATTTCTGTTTTACCACTATCGCCAAACGAAAAATGCAAAATCATCTCATTTTTGAGTTTAGAAACCGCAAATGGGTCAATATTACAGTTTATCGAAAGAGTAAAAAAAAAAAAACGAAATTTATTTGAACCTCATTTTTCTATGGGCTTTTACAATAGCCAATATGTCCGAACCTATTATGGGAGCAGACTTTTCAACACATTACGGTATTATAGAAAAAATCATTAAACTAATGCTTCTTCTTGTAGAAAGATTTTAGCAGGCGCATTTCCTAAAATAACCACATTGCATAACGTGGGGGGCTACATAGTCCAGAGAGTCGCAGAATATCGGGCATGGGCCAACATGATATGGAAGCCGTACTGTGGCGTTATTTTCGATGCATATATTCCATAAATCAGTTGATCCAGTTAGAATAGGTGCACGACTTTGAAGTAGAGAGTGTCATTTAATTGTTCCAAAGCATGTTTACAAAAGGTGATCAGCGGTCGTAGATTAAAATTGAGATTTTCCTAGGCAAAAATGCACCTGAATGTTATCACGGATTACGTGAAGCCTGTTGCAATAGTGTATTTCCGTACAGGAGTGTTGCACGTTGGGTCAAAGCATTTCATTCGGGTCGGAACGAGATTACAGATTTGTACCATATAGGTCGGTCGTCCATTCCTCAATAGCAGATTGACATCGTGAATGATCTCTTTTCTGTTGACCATCTGTAGACTGTCTGGGAATTATACATAGAAGTTTGTCTCAGTCATCAAATAGTGTTTCACATACTGAAGAATATCTTAACACGTGGAAAATTTCATCTCGCTGGGTTCCACATTAATTCAACGACGTACAAAAATGACATCGGTATGCACTAGTTGATATCTACCTCGACAAATTATGCATTGAAGGAGTCGCATTTCTGCAACATATTGTTGCCATTAATAACACGTGGTCGCGAACCTAAATTAAAGCATCAATCGAATGAATTGCGTCAGTTAAGTTCGCCATGGAAAGTCTGACGAGGACCCAGTTGAGTGAAGGTTATACTGATTGATAAATATGACTGCCAGGGTGTCATTCTCACGCATGTTGCTCCTGAAGGAGAAACTGTTGCCTATTTTTACAGCACAATTTGCCTTCAGCTATGCGGCGCAAAAACTCATGTTTATTGCGATACAATCATCCTATTTTGTTACATAACAACGCCTGCCCTCATGTGGCACACAGTAAAACCAATGTATTGCGATGATGGCAGTGAGAGGTCTTTATCCTTCCGTATTCACCTGACATGAGTACATGTGATTTTGACCTGTTTCCTCAGTTGAATGAACACCTCTGAGGGCCCCTATTTCTTGGCTTGACATCTGTGCTCCAAGCAGTAGGGTACTCCGTTGCTGTCATCAACGATGAATACCTTGCCAACGGTATGCTATTGCTTCCCGACATTTGGCAAACAATACAAAACTTTTTTAGGGATTATATTGGAGGAATATAATGAAATTTTACTTTTATAAGCTCATTATAAATTACTTATCTATGCTGTCATTACTTTATTTACAACCCTCATAAAGTCGCAAAATTTGATGATCTCTTGCAAGAACATAATTCACTTTTTGAAGATACTGATAATAAAAACCGAGATTGCGGTTTTCATAGGTGTTATTCATGCTATTGACACAAAAGGTACTCCTGAATCTGAAAAGGTCAGGTGACTGTCTTCGGAAAAACTGGTTGCTGCAAATGCTAAATTTTATTCCCTCGTCAAAAAAGTGTATGTAGCTCTTCAAATAATTGTTTGAATAATTCTTTTCACATGGTTAAGAAACAGGATGGTTAATGGAAGCCATATGGAGCCTATCGCGTTTTAAATGCAATCACTCTCTCAGGTAAACATCCAATTCCTGATATATTCGATATTTCTTCAAATTTAGCTGATAAAATTGTATTTTTAACTTATGATTTATAAAAAGGTTATGATCAAGTTCATATGAACTAAGAGAACATCCTAAAAACTGCCATTGCCACACCATTTGGTTTATTCCATTTTAATTATATGACATTCGGATTGTAAAATGTTGCGCAGACATTGCATGGATAGTATGATAAAATTTTACAGGGATTCTATTAATGTTTTGTACATAATTATGACATATTACTTGCCCCAGTTTCTCTTGAAGAACAGGAATTATATATACATTCGTTATACACATTTAAAAGAAGTTTTTCATCGCTTAAGGCAATATAGTTTAACAATTAATTTACCAAAGTGAGAACTTTTTGCTGAGAAATTAAAATTTTGGGGACATTTAATTGATAAAAATGGTATAACACTTAAGGAGGAAAAAGTGGAGGCTATTTTGAATTTTCCCAAGCCAACTACTGTTAAGGAACTTCGCCGATTTATTGGTATCCTTGATTTTTTTGAAGATTCCTGCCTCATGCTGCTGAAAAACAACTCCCTCTTGGTCCTTCAAATAACAGCAATAAGCCCCATTTACTTAGTCTATTGAAACTGATAAGATTTTCGAATTGTGCATTGAAGAGCTTGCAAACGTCACAAGTTTGGCTCATCCAACCGTTAACGCATCTTTTGGCTGTTATGCGCGATGCTTCCAATAAATCTATCGTCACTCGATCAAGTTTTAAAATTACGAGGTCCATCACTAATAACCGTCGTGTTGCTTCTAGTGCGACGTTAATAAAACCAATCAACTAATCCAATAAAGCTAAAGGAGCAAACAACATGTTGAAAACTACTGGCAACCATTGGGATTTTTCTCCCGGAAATTAAGTGAAACAAAATAAAAATTACTTAACAGAACAAACTTCATCGTTTCACCGACCATAAACTCTTAATTCTAGCTTGAATTTGCCTATACAGGTGCACACATTGGCCAGACGCTATACCAGTAGAAGACATATGATCTGAAATTGTAGTCTAGGCTTAATACAGTGGTTGATTTTCTTGGTTCGGTATCCTGAAAAGATTATACCAAATCGTTGTTCTCAATGCAGAAGTGAATTATTTTACTTGTTAGCTAAAAAAAAAATGGGAATTAAAATTTCACATACTACAGCATATCATCCGCAATTAAATGATACTATAGAACTCTGGCATCGCGTGCTAAAACATTGAATCGCGTGTCATACTTTCGTTTACTGGACCCCGGGCATAGACTGCTGTGCTACTGGGATTACGAACTGTTTATCAGAATGAAATAGTTTTCTCCATTTGACCTGGTTTATGGACAATATATTCTAGGACAATTTTTCGTTCCAAAGGATGACTTAGAAGCTGATGATGATTTTGTATATAGATTGAATGAGCACATTCATGCTCTTTTCTGCCAACATCTACATCATCTCATGCCAAAAGGCCTACCTTTGTCTTTAAAGATATAAATACTTGCAGTTATTTATTTCTGCGGGTAGATGCAGAAAAACCATCCCTTCATCATCCGTACAATAGGACCATACATTGTTTTTAAACGTGGAGATAAAACTTTCTACTTGTTTATAAATGGGAAGGATACGCCGTCTCGATCGACACTCAAACTGCTCACCTATATATCGAAAAGCCCTGAGATTTGACAACTGCAGAAAAGGGAAATAGACATGTGCAATAATGTAATACACTGGCTTAGCTGAGGAGGCAAAGGGGGGGGGGGGAACTGGCCCCGGGGGAATCATCCAGGAGGTGTCCAGTTGATGTTTATTGATTGAAATTTTAAAATAAAATGTTTTCCTTTCTTAAATGCACCAAAAAGTAAATAAAAAGCATTCGCATTCTCTCTCCATCACTTCATCAATATAAGGATATCTTTTTCTTTATATTGATGTAATTTTTGTTTCTTTCTTATTTCGAAGCAATATTAGTTATATTTACCCACCAGGCAACAATTTATTCTTTCTACTACTCTAACATTCTTGACTCCTTCCCAAAACACTTTTGATGTTATTTTGACCTTTTGATCTTAAATTTAACGAAACTTTGAAAATAAATAAACACACACACACACACACACATATATATATATATATATAAGTGGTTTTAAAAATTAAAACACACATATATAAAAGTGATTTTAAAAATTAAAAAATATAAAACTGTTGAAATAAATAATGTGAATAATTTTTCATATGAAATTCTCTTTCTTTTTCCCTCTCTCTCTTCCCAATTACATTCTGAATGAAAGGAAGGATACAGAATTTTCAGTTGTCTCCAGACGCTGAAATCCTAGCTACTCCTTTGACTATGGTAAAGATAATAACTAATGATTGCTAAAATGCGGAATCGTTGGCTTTTGCTGAATATTTTGAATATGTGTGCGAGTGAATTTTCCAAATTCCATTTTTCTTCATTAGTCTCAAATCGCGAGTAATGAAAACTTTTCCGCATCTAGTTATTTGTAAAAGAAGCAGGGTTACTAACACTATGAAAGACTTAAATGAACTTAAATAATTCAAAACTGTGCGATAACTAATAATATAACATAATAACTATATCTCATAAAAAGAATTTTAAAAGTTGAATTCGTCAATAAAGAGAAAAAAATAGTTGCAGTGTTAGCAATTCTTTCACCCTGGTTTCAACGTGAATGGTGACTTCATAATAAACGTGACCCTTTCTCTCTCTCTCTCTTAATTTTTAAGCGGGACATTTACTAATTTTTAGATTACAGTATACATATTTGAAAAATGCATAATTCATCTTACAGTTCTTATTTATTATTAAAAGGAATGGGATTGAATACGCGAAAATAAATAATTTACGCAATCTTACATTTTTTTGAAGAATAAATTTGCTTAATTTAATGTTGATATTAGATTAGAATGAAATTCTCATCAGAATTTCTTAACATTTACATTGGTAACTAATACATATTTAAGAACTATGGCTTGCCGCTGTGCTTTTTCGATCGTCCACAACTCATTCTTAAGAGAAAATACGCTTTCTACGGGTTCATTAGCACTTCATAGAAAAATTTACAGTGTGGTACTCTTTCTCTCTGAAAACGGGTCATTTCGGCGTTCTGAACAACGGGATTGGTTACTCAAAATCGGGACGTATGATCACATTCAATAACAGGCCCAGAAAAAAAAATCAACAGGTAAAAGGGCACAAAGACATTGTGTGTGTGTTATTTGCCCTCACGCCATCTTTTTGTTTTTCAAATTATCTTAAAATTTTATTAGCTTATTTCTAAACAATGTATGAAGGCTTCGAGAAAAAATGTTTACATAAATACTAAACTTTCACGGCAGATACATCGACTCGGTACTGACAATTGGGTTGGGGTTTTCTGTTCAGGTATATTAGGTATTTTGTCTGCCCGTGAAAATATGACAGGAAGGAAAGTACGAACTCCCATAACCTACCCCTGGATCCACTACTGATTACAATTAGGTACGAAGTAAGTTGGATGAATATTGGAGAATGAGATATCAATTCAATTGTGTCCATCACTTCATTTGATCGAAATTGCAATGTCCTTTGGTTTTAGCATCCCTTGTTAAATTGGGACATAACTTAATGTTCTTTGGTGTAGCGTAAAAAATGCTGAATGTGTTCAGGCTCGTTCAAGTTACCTGCGCCAGGATAAATACATTATCCAATGATTTTTTTTTGTCCGATATAGAAAACGCAATAGATGAACATATTATTATGTATTATTATCACTTTTATAGTAAAACCTTCGCTATAAATTTCCTTTTAATGAATATTATTACATTATTGACGGAAAACCATCACAAGTTTCTGGCTACTGTTTTTCTTCTTTGAGCCAGCCGCCTATTACCTACAAACAAATCTTTGTATTATAATATATGTTTCCAGTGTTTTAAAATTATATAAGGGTGCACAAAAAAATCGCTCTCTGTCCTGGATGAGCTCTTGATTCGAGGGGTTTTGTCTCAAGACACATTTGAACGTATAGACAAGTTTCCGCACACTTAAATTATGATAAACTAAAAAGGGGAGAGCTTGCATTGAATGTTTTGGGTTGTTTACTTCTGCACTTGATTATGGTTCTCTAATTACACCCACTATGTCTCATAATTTTGAGGCACGGTCAAATGACAAGGTCGATAAACAATCTGTCACCCCACTTCCGCGTACTCAAAAAAGTGCGTATATATATATTGAATATTTTTAAATACATTTTTAATACAAACCAAATTAACCAACAATATTAAAAACTATTTAATTATAATTTGTAACAAGAAGTATAGCAATTAAAACTCTTTAAAACATTCATATCAATTATTTTTTATGTTTATTGTAATTTAATATACGCAATGAGATATAAGCGATGGAAATTTTTATGCAATCTTATCTGCAAAGCCGAATTTTTGGCAGGTGTATTCTTGAGGATTTTCCGCCAAGGATTCCAAATGTCTTCCAGGTTTTAATACTTTTTCATCTCAGTAAAATTTGATGGGGAAATCTGCAGTTATGTGTGTGTTTAATGTTACTTCTAACCTGTTCCAGAAACTAACCGATATTTATTATAACAATGATTACTAGTGTATTCATAAGAACTGATTTGATTTTCATCTGAGTACTTTTTCTGTGTTTTTCGAAAATACTTTATTTTATGACTTTCAATCATTTTAATCTACGATATTATGATTAAGAATCAACGGTTTCTGGTACTGAGAAATGATACTTTGTTGAAATGCTAACGCTTACTTGTGAAGCATGTTTAAAAAGTAATGTCTCCATGACCATTTTATTTTTCCCCTTGTATTTATAATTGTTGCCGTACCTGAAAATTATATGGGTGTTCTACTTAATATAGTTATTTTCTTCGTTACCAGGTGTCTTTGGCGCGCTGAGAACTGAAGAAGATGATGACCAATATGGGGATGATGTTGAAGGAGAGACATTGGATTTCTGACAGCTGAATGCTGCGAGCCTATCTGTCCCAACCTTGTGATTTTTACCTCTTCCCAAAGATGAAAGAACACCTCAAGAAGCACAATTTTCGCTCTGACGACGAGGTGAAAGATGCTGTTAAAGCTGGGGTTCACTACAGCCACCGTAATTCTTCTCCGACGAGTTTTCTTGATTTGTCTTGCGTTTACGCAAATGCGTGGAAAGGAATCTCGACTACAGTAAAATCTCGTTACTGCCAATTAATTTGGACCAGAGCTAATCCAGGATATCAAAAATACGGGTTAATCGGAGTATAGGAAAAAATGAAGTAAAAGAAAACATACTTACAGAAAATCATCTTTATATTAAACTAATCGAGATGAAAAGTGGTAAAAGAAGTTAAAAACGTCTACTTTGTAAGCAACAGAAGTGGGCTAAAAGTTAATTTATTGCATTTGTTTTATTTAGACAATATAGCACAGTATGCCCTGTCATTGATGATAAAAGATGTTATTAAAGATTTGGTTAATTTTGCCCAGCATATTTGCAAAATTCCTCTCCCTCCACTTAGCTTTCATACGTTCATAGCCGTTAGAAGATTTTCAGAAGAGAAAATAATTTTTCAAAAAAAAAAAAAAAAAAATGAATGAAACAAATGCTATTATAGAAATTTGCTTATTGCTTCTCAAATTAAAAAAAATATTTTAAAAATTATTCGCACATTCCAGGTTAGATCCAAGTCAAAGGGGTCTGACTTAACGAAGTTTCGGCGCTATATGTCGAAAAGTGAGGGTGCATTACATAGAGAATACAAGTACTTGTTTGAACGGTTAGGAATGTGAAAATCGAAGGACAAAAAATTTATAGCTATAGATGCATTACGTTTCGATCTAGCCTCGAATAGTCAAGACGTATCTGATTAAAGCAGTTGTTTATAAAGTGCGTTACGCGCATAAGAAGACATTACAACTTTACAATACAGTAAAAATAATAAAATAAAAAAAAGATGGGCACCATGTGAATACTATGACTTGTTACTGTACATTTTAAACTGGAATTTTTAAAATAATGAGTGATTAGAAGTTTTGAAATGTGCAGTTATTGATATTTTGAAACAATATAGTTGTAAGGTATTTCATTATTTTTTTCATTTGATTAAAAATAGTTTCAAAAATCTTAGTGAATGTATTTTTTCTAAAATCATAGGCTATAGTGATATGAATTTTTAAAAAAAGTGATGGTAATATTACTTAATCAAATTAATCGAAAATTAATGGTATCAAAAGCAACCCAAATTAACAATAAATATTAAAAAAAAATTATTTTAATAATGCTTTTATCTTATAATGGACTTAAAGGTATGAAAATATTTTTCAAAACGTAAGATAATATATACATTTATAAAATTTGATTTGCTTAACTAAGATACTTAGGTAATTGCCGATAAGTTAAGTACCATAGCTACTTACTTCTATATGAGACAAGAAAAAATTATTAATGACTCAAGTTTTAACTATATACTGTTTTATATTTAAAAAATATTTTTATACCTTTAAGTCTATGTTTAAATAAAAGTTTGATTTTATAATTTCTTTTACTTGTTAAAATTAATTCCTTTTTGATCTGGAAACTTAAGATAAAAGGCAACTACGAGAGTTATACACGTATGCAAATTTTCCTCTCAATAAGAAATAGGTTGAAATTTCAATACAAATTTTGAACCGGAAAAACATATACATGAACTTAGCAAGTTAAAGAAAAGCTTGAAAAAAGGAAATCAATGAAGGTTCAGTCATTGCTTAAGATATTCACTTAACAAATGAAATACTGAGATATCGGAACGAGCAAATAAATGAAAAGTATAACAATAAGAGGAGGAATAAATTAAATGTAAAGAAATATTGAATGTAAACTTCATTGATCTTCATTAGGAGAAAAAAAAAAATAGATAAAGAGCCAATAATAAAATAAAATCTAAGCAAAATTGAAATGATTGAAAAGTTAAGGAAAATTTCAAATTTAGATTTGAATTTAGAATATTGTTTGTGTTTATTTAAATTCCAAACGAGATAAGAAGCAGCATTCATAATTACATATGATAAATTATTTCCAAATTTTTGCTTTTATATAAAAAATGAGGAATGAAACTGTAAAAAGAAAAGTGTCAATCGGACTTTATTATAGGCTCCGAAAAGATCGAAATCATGTATAAGATACTTAAGAAAAAAATCAAATTGAAATTCTGAGCAGCATTTCAAAAAAATGACACTAGACATGTGACAAACTGGTTTAATATTTTTGTATGCGAAACACGGATTTTATCTGCATGTTAAAGATTATACCTGATAATAAGTTTAAATTTTCTCATGGAATGAAGAATCTTGTTATCTGTGATTAACTCAAGCAGGGTAGGTTATTATATTTTAACACTTTTCCCAATTTAGAACGACAGCATTCTTTATACTCGAGTAAAATGATCAAATTTTATGTTTTTGAAAGCGAGAAGCTTCCAAACATAAAATAAAAAACAAAATGAGTTTGAGATTGTATGCAAATTTTTTTTTAAAAAAAGTAAACAATAAATATTTACTTGCTTTTGGAAATTCAAATCAATAACTTTCCTCAAATATCGTTTGATAGTAGATTAATTTTGTATTTTACACTCAATTGCCAGTATTATATTTGTTTGGCTGAAATTGTTTGCTACTGTATGATACCTATTTTCGTAACTGCAATGTGTTAATAAAATTGTTGAAAAGAGTAATTCGTTATTTCAAATTACGGCTTGTTTGTTGTTTTATTTTCAGATTCCATCTTATTGTAGTCAAATTTAGTTCTAGTTAGAGTTATTTCGTCAACCGATCGCTATATTCATAATATCTGTGGAACTGGTATTAATTTGGTGCAACTCTCCTGCAACAAATGGACAAATTTTGATGCATGATTCCTCACAGCTGATATATTTTAAACAGTTACGATATTCTATACCAATAACGGTAAAGATATTAAGTATATTCTATAACAGTAGTAATAGTCGATAACGTAACGGTATTCTGTACCAATAGTAATAATGTACCTAAAAAATTTCAATAAACTGTATTTTAGTCTGTGCCAGTCTATTTAAAGCATTTTGCTATCAACTGCATTAAACAAAATTGTTGTCTGAACATTATTTTTTCTTAGTTTAATTTTATGTGCGCTGTGTCCTTACCAGAGGTCGGCAACACATGTGTACGTGTGCATATTCAGATTAAACCAAATCGGGCGTGCAACACTCCTAAGTGTTGACCTTTTCAATTCTTTTTAATATAAATGTTTCACATTCTGTCGAAAATAATCAGAACCGACCAAAATGTCATAAAACGTCTTATTTTTTTTTTAATTTCATATAATTATAAAATATATGCCGCTGAATTCCGAATATTCTAAAGTCATTAACACATATATATTCCTTATTAATATAAAATAATGTTTAATATTTTTTCGAGTAAAAATGTTCAAAATCGTTACGTCATTAATAAAGAATCAGAAAAGTGCAATTCCTTATTTTCAGAAACTAATTCATCACGAATATCGAGGAGAGCGGAAAATGTACTTATATAATTTTTAAAAAATATAACCGATTTTTGAATTATGAACATAACATAGGAATAGATTGTCTGTAAGGAAAAGATAAAGTATAAAGAGAAGCTAAAACGTTCCAGTGTGGTTGTATAACAATTGATTTGGAAGAAAATTTTTTTATTCTCATAAATAGGATTTTATAGAAATAGGTTAGTTTAATTTAATCCTCCCTTTCTTGGCGGGTCAGAAGCAATAATTTATTCTTCAAGGGTATAATGAAGTTGTGTATATTTTGGAATAGAGTACATTTGCCTAGAAAATTATTTCAAAAAAAAAAAAAACCAAAAAAACAAAACAAACAAAAAAAAAAAGGCCCCATGTCTTCAAATGAGGAAAGGATTTTTAATAAATTCGAAAAACAAACAACCTATCAAATTATTAATGATAAGAAAAAAAGTAAGAACTGTTGTTCGATTTAAATCATGATATATATATATATATTACTCTATTTCATACATCAGAATCTGTTTTGTCCATTAAATAACGGTGAATTTAAATAATATTGGTTAAAAAAGAAAACGTTTTATTCTAATATTTTTGTCAGCATCTTGTGTAGGATATATTTTTTGCTGCAATAAAGTAAAGAAAAAAAAATGAATTTTATTCATATGCATGTTTTATTTTTCATAAAATTTAATTGATGCTTGTTATAGCTGAAGCAAGAAATATTTCTTTGACACAATTTTCTAAATAAATTTCTGTAAGCATATATATATATATATATATACATGTCCCTAACCTTGCTTTAAAAATGTTTTAAACATCTCTATATTTATTTTACGAATAAACTTTTTTTGTTGTCACACATAGACTGTGTAGTTGTTAACAACAATTTTATTGTTAAATCCGATATGTAGTTAATGATAATTACGCTTTTTTCATATTTAGTTCATTTTTCTAATTGTAGTGCCCTTTTTGAAGTTATTAGAATTTTGCAGGATATTTTCAGACATTTTTTTTGGATTCTGAAAATCAACTAATTATTTTTCTTTATAATAGTCTACATACGATCCTCATTGCGAAAATTATTTGTTTGAGTGCAGAGAAAAATTGATAATTTAAAACAGAATTTGTCATTAATTCATGAGTTTGGTTTCATATAATATTATTATTATGTCCTTTTTTAGCAGTTTTTTAGAGCATTACTATTCAGGACTTGATTATTACAATTGATTCGTTTTATTTCAATAAAAATCTGCAGAAAATACGATTTAATGTAAAGGCTAATATTTAATGTATAATTATTTTTTCATTGAGTCAGATTCAATATATTTTACGGGTAGGGGAGTTGACAATATTATAATAGTATTCTCTGGATAATCCCAGATGGTAATAGAGTACTGCCTGATTACTAGAAAATCACTAATAACAACGTATTCAAAAGACAAGAGCAATATATTATTGTATAAAATTTAATACAGCACATGCAAATAAAATGTCAAACTAGCGAAAAACTAAAACTACAAAATAAGCTTCTATTTGTATTGATAGCCTACATTATTCCATTGATGTAGATAGAAAGCATAAAATAAAGTCTGTAAGGCTTGTCTCTCTGTGTACAAACGCCGGATTATAGAAGGAGTACTTGTACTATTAACCTCTCAAGGGACGTTTTGGCGTACCAGATCGCTTCAATTTTTTTATCGTTTGCTTCAATTTTAATTACATGTAGCTGATATAATATTAAACTTAATAATTTATCATTTGCTTTAATTTTAATTACATTTAGCTTAAATATATTCAATTTAATAATTTATCATTTGCTTTAATTTTCATATTGGAAAAGTTTATTGTCGCCCATTTCTCGATATTTCATCGTTTACTTTAATTCTTATATTTAATTGAGTAATTTAGTAATAATCATAAAAAAAAGCGCACTTTGGGTGGCTAAATCTATTTTTTGCTTAGAACGTTTTTCAGACTTATTTTTAGTATTTAATTTTCGTCATAAATCCACTGAAAATAATTTTTAACAACATTAAAAGGCATCGATGGATTTTAAAAAATAATTGAAAGCTTAAACTGGTACATTGTTACCAACACTTAAACACAAAAATAAAAATTTCTGGTGTAATAAAGCGTTAAAAGACTTGATATCTAGGGGGTTGTCTGGTAGTAAAATCACGGTTTCGTTGCTAAAGGATTGCAAAAATTCGAAACTCAGTTGTGGAACCCAAATTGTTGCGTGAAATATTGATTCACTGTTTTCACAATGGAAAACGGGTATGGAACAGGTATTCCTGTTTTTACGATGGAAAACAGGTATGGAAATTTCTGACGATGAATACCAGTGTAGTAAGGTTTTTGGAGATTAGATTTAATCCAAGCCAAAGACTCAGAAGTTTCCCTCCAGTCTATGGGTGGAGAAATAAGTTTTTTGAGCATTTTTTATTTTTCGATCAAATAATATTAGCTGATTGTCCGTACTTAAAACCAAGTACCTGTTCTGATATTCACCAGGTGTTAAATTTCACCAAACATTTTTTCAAGTCATATTATTAATCTAATAAAATTGATGTGTTCATTGCATTGACTTTTCCATTAACTGGCACTTTTGTCATATTAGTTCTGGAATATTCTTTTTAATATACCACTTGGCCTTAACCTTTTTTTTTCTTATGTACCAGGATCCTCAGGAAAAAAGGTTACGCGACCAAGTTTGAATTAAAATTAATAACTACATAAATATTTTTAATTGTAACCAAATAAATGAATCTGAGTTATATATCTATTTTTATCAGAATTTTCTTGTAAGTGTTTTAGATATTGTTTTTGTTTTATAAATAATTTACATTAAAGGTATTCTATCAATCTTATTCTTCACATATCAATACTTGAAAGAAGGCCGATACATTTCTTGAACATCATTCGCTTACCCTTAAACACACGCATACCACATTTTGCTAGACGCAGTAATAGATTGATAGAAAAATTATAAAACTATTTTACGTTGTAATTAACTTATTAAAAATAAAATAAATTGGGAAATATATTTAAATAGGCTTCTTGATCTTGTAAAATGAAGAAAAAAAGTTACTCAATTTTATTAGATTACAAACAGCGCAATTCCATTCCATTTAAAAAAAAAAAGGCTCTCAATCCTATACTGCTGTTTGTAGAAAATGCAACACCATGAAAGAATCATCAGAATCAAATGAAATTTAATGCAGAAACGACTTGTACTGATACAAATAAA
This sequence comes from Nephila pilipes, assembly GCA_019974015.1. NCBI lineage: Eukaryota > Metazoa > Arthropoda > Arachnida > Araneae > Nephilidae > Nephila > Nephila pilipes. The sequence continues at coordinate 1,804,386 of BMAW01060662.1, forward strand.
TGATGAAATTTTCAAAACAAAGAAACAAATTAAGCGTCCGAAATCAGTATTTGGTGCACAATGCGCTGCAATAAGTGCTGCTATACGACGTAGATGGAGTCAAACAGATGTTGAATATCTGCTTGGGAAGAATTCCATATCGCTTGTATGCGCAACCAAAGTTCGTCTGGAAACTGCAGGACGCGGATCACGAGACGCGACCAACCATATCCCACACGTGCTCAATAGGCGACATATCGGTGAATAAGCAGGCCAAGGAAGAAGTTGCATGCGTTGTGCTGAACAAAGTCTCGAACAGTCCTGCGCAACATGTGGGCGTGCATTATCCTGCTGTGGCTCAGGGATGATGCCTTGAAGAAAGGAACGACTTCGGGCTGTAGCACTTCACGGACGTACCTGTTGCTATTGAGATTACCCTCAATTCGTATCAAATTGGATCGTCCATGATACGAAATCGCACCTGAACCACTAACTCCGGATGTTCGACCACTATGTCGTTCAATATACACTCAGGAAGGCGGCGTTGACCGGCATAGCGTCTAACACGAACGGCCATCATGGTCCACAAATTGAAGCGTGATTCATCTGAAAGACAACTTGAAGTGCCAATCAGCTCGCCTGTCTCTGTGCTCAACCCACTGCCGACGCAGCCGTCGATGATTCGCCGTAGGGGAATCCTGTATAAACACCCTGCGCAATCCACGGCGCAGAACGACGACGAATTGAAAGCCGACAAGTTGTACACCTGTAGCAGTAGACAACGTGCTGCCAGCTGCCTGGAGAGCTGTGCGATCATTCACCCCATGCGGAGCAGGTATCGTCATCGCGCTCTGACGTCACCTTCTGTCGTCAGTGCTTTTTTCGAGTTGTTCGGTGCTCGTCGGTCCACTGCTTCCAAACTCGCATCACTGTGGATGTTCCGCTCCATACGAGCTGCTATTGCGCGATAGGAAAATCCTCCTTCTCGAAGGCCGATTATCTCCTCGTTCTCAAACTCCGTAAGTTGCTTGAATTTCTTATTCTTCCGTCGTGGAGGCATACTCAGGTCTCACTAAACGTTTGCCACTAACAAATAATCTGGATTTTTCACACGTCCCTACAGCCTTTATTTTATACGCTTTCAGCATCAATTCAGGAGGCGCGCGCGCGCGCATACGCGATGTCTGAAACTTTATTAATTTGCATAATATCCTATAATTGACATTTGCTGCGAATTTCATTTGATTCTGATGATTCCTTCATGGTGTTGCATTTTCTACAAACAGCAGTTTACTTTAATTTATATCAAGGTATTTAATTTTTTTAATTTATATCATTGATAATTAGGTTGGAAATCGGAAATAAGTTTCACCAAAGACAAAAATGTTCTATCAGAAACAAAAAATGTTTTATCAAATATGTCGATTAGACCAGGCTCTCAAACCCAAAAGACTTAGCGGGTTGCATTATTATTATATATATGTGCGTGCGTGCGATACTGAGATGAATTCGGTGCCGATACAAATTATCACTTTAAAAATTTCTACAACTTTCACCTTTTGAGTCGTTGGAAGCGAATAATCCTCCCAAATCTCATTAGAGAAATCAAGAACATTCTGCTGTAAATGAAGGGAAATTATATTTCATTGGATTAAATATATTTATACGAAATATAGTTTAAAAAATTCTGTCCTGTATTTAAAACATAACACTGCCACTAAATTATTAGCAATCAAAAGTCACCCAGCAGTCAGCCTGCCTAGAACCATACGCTTCTACGTCAAATATGCTTGCTGCAGACAGACTGGCTGCTGCTATTTCGCATTTTCCGCGTGCCGCATTCCCTCCCTACGTCTAGTAATGCACACCCGCACTCTTCGGTTAAGTTTGAAGGTCGGTTATACATTGATTATCGCCCGATCGCATCAGGTGACCCGGGAGCTGTTTAAAACGAGTTTTATAATTATATCTGAACAAGAGAAGAGAAGAAAAATTGAGTCGGGTAATGAGATATTCCCTTGGTAGTAGGGTTATGATACGAACGGATTATGGTGGAATGTTCTTTGATATTTTTATGTTACAATAAAAGTTTAAATCTCTATTCAGATGACCCAGCTCCGCGGGCCACAGGTTAACACCTGGCGGGCCACGAGTTGTCCAGGCCTGGATTAGACCACAGAATAACAATAAAAAGATAAAACAGGCCAAAATATTGCAGATACTGTTATGATTTTGTTTGAAATTCTATTTCAAGATACAGGAAATAAGTTTTAAATTCAAGCGTTTCATATTGCTAAAGTGGATAATATCCTAAAAACAATACTTATTTTTTCTAAAAAAATGTGATGTGAAATATATGTGTGATTTTAAGGATTTTTTTCTTAAAAAATTTCTCAGAGTATACATTCCTTTGTATCAAATACTAAGATCTATATGTAATTTTAAACCATTTACTAAAAAAATTAACAGGTCTATTTTTTTATCCTTGGTTTCTGAAACATCATTGTATTTCTATAGTCCTGATGATCTATGGTCTGAAGTAAACAATGGATTTGTGTAAAGCCATGGCTCCTAAACCTCATAGCACGCAATCATCCACGAGACTGGTTGCATAAAAGATAAATTTTCGGATTTTAGCTCCTAACGTTATCGAAATTTGTTATTTCTATTATTTGTAATATTCAGTGCATTATTATGGAACTCATCCCTTGCTGTTCGGTCTGAAACAGACCCACTACGATACAGTATATCCAGGATACATTAATACCTGTCATAATTTTTATTTTTTATCATTCCACACGAAAAATGGCGCTCGTTTTCGAATTTCTTTGTAATAAAATGAAACATTAACACTATTTATGCAAGGATTCCATTTTTTTTTCGCAAGGTAACCATAGGCAACTAAACCTCTATTTTGCAATAACCCTTTTCTCAATTTAACTGGGAGTAAAAAGGTTGACTAAGAAATAAATAACTCTCCATTTAATGCTCGCTTTTATTTTTCAAATAATAATTACATTTTTTAAATGGACACTAAAAAATATTATTATGGCAATTTAATTAATGAGAATTTAACAATATATATTCAAAAATATGATAATTATTCAAAATAATTAAAATTAGATGTAACTTATTACTCACATCGAAGCTTATAAAGAAGATGCATTTTAAAGAATTTTTTTAAATCAACGAAAGGAAAATATAATTTTTTTTAAAAAAAATGTTTTTTTCTACCAATATGTAAAACAATCCCATTGCAATATCAGATCATTTTCATTACTTTACCGCAATTGAGAGAATAGTCAGCTAAAAAAAAAAAAGCATAAAACCTGAAAAACAACTCTATTTTTCTTTCTTTTCTAAGCATACTGGAGTGATATCTCGTCTTTATGTCGAACCATGTATGTTTTTCTGCCTACGTGACTCATCCAAACTTTCCCCTCTAAAAAAGCGCTATGTTTACGCGCCAAACTTAATCATAACGTACTAAGCTACTGAATGATTCGTCCCTATGATTCAGACGGTAAAACGTCAATACTTGGGCGAGACAGTTTCAATCACTTTATCTTGGCGTCTTTACGGGCGATTTGGCAGGGTGAGGGTGGTAAAACCCTATGAGTGTTCATCCCTGCCGACCTATCTCTATTAACGGTATCTTAATGGGAAATTAAATCTGCTCATTGGTCTATTGCTGTCGCCTGGAAGGCGGCAAGCCCCTTGACAGTCAACGATATTGGAGGCAATGGGTGAGGTAGCTTGAATGCGGTGTGCCATTACAATTAAAGTATTCCAATAATAGCGGGTTTAGGTAAACTTTAAGGGTGGGCAATACCACTTTCTTTATTACTTCTGTAATTGTAGTAATCTACAATGGGAACGATTACGTGATATGAATGAGAAAGTAGAATTTTGTGAATCTGAAAAACAAGGAAGGGTTCGTGAAAAAGCAGTTTGGTGTCCCTGTGGAAATTAGACTACTTATTTATTTTGGTTGCGGATGGAAATTATGGGTTTAATTACTATTTAGGAAAGAAAAGTAAATAAAATTCTTGTTTCATTAAAAAACAGTGGTATTGCGTGCTTTATTTTCTTTTGATAATGAATGACTTGAGCGAAAAATTTTGTTTTTTCCCCCAGAGATTTTTAGATACAAATATTGTTTTATTGGACTGATTTATACATAATCTTTACGCAATGCGTATTAATATATTCAGATAGACACCACATCGAAATTTTGTTTGGTTTTTCTCAGTCTGACACAGAAAAGCCTCCGGGGAAGTTTTTCAGAATGTTCTTCTATTAGATTTCGAGGGGGAAAAAAGAACTCCGCAAAGGTCTTAATGCATGCATGCAGCATTAGATGTTTAAAAAAAAATCATTCGTCTTCAATTTCAATTGAAACACTTCTTAAAGATAAAAAAAAAATTGAGTAAAAGAAAGCGAAAACACTAGGATGATAGTGCCACACCCTGTTTTATCCCTATCAAATTGCAACTTGGTTTGTAGAAGATTCACTATTTCGTTCACAGAAGGGTCAGGATCATTTCGAGGAATTCTGCCATGGTCCGCCATCTTCATCTGTCTTCTTTTAATGTACGACTGGAATAAATGAACAGGTCTGTTCTGAATATTATAGGGTATTCTCTCTTGCACACTTTTTTCCCCCCCGAATGTCGTCGAAGATTTAGACCGTTTTCGTTCTCGAGACAAGTGAAGCGTGAAAGACGGAAGGGTCTTTGAACGATTTTTGCTGCTTTGTATTGCAAAGATTTGAAATAACGCTGGCATCGCTGTTTTATAAGTTCTGTGTTGCATTTCGGTCAACCTCTGATAGCTCGACATCGGGAAAAGGATTATTCTTTTAGAATTATTGCTTCCCTAACTATACACGATGGAATCAGGTGACCTTTTCAGTTTTTCTCATTAAGACACGCATATTAGATTTTAAAATATGGCGTAAAAGAGATAGATCCAAATTAAAAAGCACGAATAGTCTCGTATAAAACACACACACACAAAGATAACGAAACCCGTTCTTTTATTACATAATCTTAGACAGCATATGTGATGAAAAAATTTTAAGAAAGAAATAATGAATAAAAAAATTTACGAAGTGGTTAAAGATTCTAATTATTTAATAAACTCAAACGCTTCTCTAATAAGGTTCGTGATTAAATATGTTAAATATATACTCTCTCTCTCTCACACACACACATACTTTTAGAATTTTCACTTTAAAAAAAATAATTTCAAGGTTCTTCAGGTCAATATACACAACATTTGAAACGTTAATTTCCTCAGATTTGGATATCGTAGTGACTCAATCCAGTATCGTCACGCTCTTCAGCGAATACCACAAATAATATACGATAACGTTATAGACAGATATAACTGAAAACGATAGTTTGTGATAATTAATTTCTAATTTGGGTGTCCCGGGTGTTTTCGGACTAATGACTTGACCGGTTAACGGAGGTCTTGGTTGAAAAAATCTTCGGGGTGAAATTTTTCCAATTTCACCCCGAAGATTTTTTTTTCCGGACATAAAAGATTTTTACAAACACAATGCTTGAATGGCTTTTATTTTGTATTTCGGCCTAATGTCATTTGATGACATATTGGTGAAAATTAAAAATATTAAGTGTTTTTAGGCAAACTAAATTTTGTATCAAACTACATAAATTGATAAAGTTAGCTTGTTGTGAAAATATCTTGGAAATGTCAAGTATCGAATAAAATCTTTCGATATTGAACAGATGACCCCCAATGGCTAACTTATCGTAAAATGTATGAATACTTTTGTGCATCCCAGAACGAGAGAAATAGCGAGTGAATCAAGGAATCAGATTTGGTGCTACTCCATATTAAAATGTGTCACTAAACAGAACAGAATCGTCATGTTTGTAATTTACGGCTGTGGTTCAATAATTATAAGAAGAAAATTAAGTATAACTGCATTTTAAGATTCGCTCTATTATTTTTACTGCTTCATTTATTATATTTTATCCTTCTTTCAGAAAGTTCATTTCTGTAAGTTTGGTTATGCAAATAAATAAGGCTGTCTTCGTCACATGTTAACAAGCCTCTGATCACACACCTTCGAACACATTTTCTGAAAGTAAAACGTTCAAGTTTCAAATAAATTCGCTAAGTTTTGTAATATACATGTTTTCTGCATCCTTAAAATTTAGAAAAATTTCATACATACGCTATTTTTCCCTTTCCGTGGGAAAATAAAATATTCATTTAACATTATTGAATAGGAAAGGAAATAGAGAATAACTTTTACAATAAAAAAATGTATTGATTGAGACAGAAATGAGCAGTATAAAAATATGTGATACTCTTCAATAAAGATAGCAAATTGAGAACATAATTTTAAAGTTGAAGTATTTTTTTAACTGAAAAAGTGTTCCTAATTTGAGTCTTATTCTGAAATAATGCTCGAAGACCACCTTTGGATTTATAATGAATCGTATTATCTAGCGATTGTGTATCAGATTCCTCTCAGGATCTGCCGAGAAGAAAGGCTAAAAGATTAAAGGGGAGTTAGGATTAGTTGATGTTATGTCATCGCACTTCAGACACACATTTAATATTGTAGCTGACACAGAATTTAATAAAAACATGCAAATTACAAATATATTTAATGTTTTCCTCGCTGATGTATGCGTTCTTCGCACAGTGAATTTTAAAACCCAACAATCCAGTCAGAAAGCATAAAATACCTTAGAGAGAAATCTCGCACAAAACGGTACAAGACAACATATCTGAAATTTTATTAAATTTGCAGTTTCATTTCGTGATCCAAAGATAGCTCTTAAGCAAGATCATGCACGTGCAATAAATTGTTCTAAAATGATATAATTAGATTATACGAATTATTTATTAATAAAAGAATAGTTTAGCTCAGCAAGTAATAAATAATTATAATATTTCTATGAAGAAATATTAATAAGCAATCTGTGAGAAAACTTCTTAAAAAACAACTTTAGAGGCCTTTCCATTCGAAGCAGAAATGTATAAATTTTTAACACTTTCGACTGTATACAAAGCATGTAAAAGATCTTCCTTGGTATCATTATTTCTTATACTTACCATGAGTCCGCATGTTTATTCGTGCAGTATTTTTGTCAACTCTAACTTCTCATTGAATAAACGACAGCATTGGACGAAAATTAAACGAGACACAAAAACTATATTGGTTGAGCTAAAATTTATTGTTTGAAAGAATACTTTTAGTGATACTTCATTGGAAAAGAATCGTAATTTTGCCTCAAAGGACAAACAATGAATAAATATAACGATCTCCATTAGAACTCCATTTAGTATAAATCGTAAGAAGCAAAATTAACTATTGCGTCATATGACTTAATATGTGTCAGAGCACTTCGTAGCGAAGCCAAAGATAAACGCTGACGTCATGTGATGTAATAAACACCAGCAGACAAAATTTTACTTATTGGTCACTTAAACATTGAATTATAAAATATCGAAAACGCGCGCGAATTAATGCGTTTCGATTGCAACTCTTCGAAATGTATATCATCATGACTCATAGCTTCCCAGAATTTCAAATTTCGTAGCTCTTTCATTTTTGCACTATGCCGCCACGCACACACAATCTCTTCCTTTTAATAATATAGATTTGGCGTGGAACAAAAACAAAAGTGGTTCGGTTATTTTTAACCGATTTTTAAAAAATTGAATTTGGTTTAAAAAAAGCTTATTAAAATGCGCATCTTTTGACAGAAAAAGTTAGTGTTAAAACTGTTGCATCTGTCCTAATACATTGAAGGGGGTGGAGTTTGAAAATATCACCAAAAACAAATTCGAAAAACTTTTCTGGTAGGTATATACTTACGGCTCTTTCCATAAATCAATGAGGCACCTTAAAAAATGTAATAATACGAACAGCAGTGGGGATCATGGACACACAGACAAATAAACTTTCAAATTTATGTATAAGGTAATTTATTTCGTGAACGCCTGCCGGTTATGCTCTGAAATCAAAATTTCCAAATATAGTCATTTCTTCGTTAGAAACAGATTCTTTTGATTTTGAGAAGGACTGGTCCTCCACCATCTTGAATTTTCTGTAAGCGAATTGCTTATTTGCAAACTATTATTATTATAGTTACATAATTAGAGAGAGAGAGAGCGTAACAAAGTATGAAAATTACTTCAGAGTAGTATGAATAACTATCAATAGCTTGCAGTATGATAAACGAATCATTATGTTCACATAAAATGCAATTAACAATGCTTTAATTTTTTTATATACTAAATAAACGATTACAATATAAAAGGATTTTTTCTTGCGAAACTTTAATTGTTTTCTTGTTATGCACATATTTACGAAATTCCCCTCACGCCTTTTAATTGTTGCGATATGGCGTCGATCACAACTATTGGAGCAATAAAAAACTTTTTTTGTTGAACATATAAAGCAGAATGTATGAGTAAAAACCAGGAATGTTTGGCTAAGCCTAGAGTTCTGATAAATCCTATACACATGAGAGAGAGTAAAAAGGAATGGTCCGGATTCCGCGGAAGTCTAATGGTCCTGGTCGCGGACTCGCATCCGCCGTTGTTTTCGTCAAGTTGTGGGTTCGAGCCCTGATACTTTTAATCCGCCATTTTGTGGGGTTGATGCACGTTAGAAGGTGTATGTGATGCAAATTAGAAGGCGTCCCGTCGCCGTGGTGTAGAAGTTGGGAAAGGGAAGTGTCAGCTCAGGTATCGTCCTCGTCACCTGACCGAGATTCAAAATTATGAAGTCCCTCACCATTAGCTCTCGTATTGCTTTTCAGGGTGACGCTAATAAACAATTATGATGTTTCATGAACTTTACCAGCAAGAGTATTAATAATTTTTTATTATAAAATATTTATGCCATATTAGTATAAATATGGCATAAATATTTTATAATAAAAAATTATTATAAAATTTTATAATTCGAATTTTAATATTTATGTTACCGACATAAAATATTTATCCAATTTTTTTTTCTTCAATTAAATTACTTGTGTTTAACTGCAAGGTGTCATACTCACGGACTTCTTTTAATTAAGAGAAACGATCACCTACAGTGAGTTACCCACTTCCTTTCTCATTCCTGATACCCCAAATTTCCATCCCTAACGAGGGTATTTTATGAACTGCTCTTGTATCTAATTTCTTTCATTGTTTACATATTTCTTAAAGAATTCTGTACCATAAAAGGAAAAAATCTCTCAATCATTTAACAATAAGGGACAAACGCAAAAATTGATTTCAGACTGTCCCAGGTTCGATAGGAAGAAAGAAAAGTAAATTTTCTCTCTTGTGTTTGTCAGTATAAAGTTACTGAATTCGCTTAACTCAAATGATTTAGCAATTGAACCTTTTTTTCTATCATCTCCATGTCATCTGTTCTATAAAAGAATCGAAGAAATGTTCATCTTCATCTGGTCCAAAAAAAAAAAAAAAATCAATATTTTCAGCTAGGCGTCGTCAAATAGCTATTTTAAAAAAGGAACAAACAATCATTATTTCTTTAATTCTGTTTTCTTACCAGGATTTTCCACATATAATGATATCTCATCAAGTTTAATATAAAATTTTACTTCATTTTTTCAGTTTTAGAACATAAGGTTTTTTATATCAGTTTATAAGAATACCTTTTGAGTTCGTGGAATGTTTCCAAACTGGAATGAAGAAATCACTTGGCATGCATTACAATAGCATATTCTAAATTAGTATATTGTGGTCACTTATAGGGGAAAAAAATTTCAAAGCTATTCTAAAAGCACATTATAGCGAGTTTTTCGTAATTTTTTTTTATTTACCAAAAATTTCATTTCATCCGCAAATTGAAAATCTTCTCATTAAAAGGAAGAATACAGACAAAGAGGAAATTTTCAAAGAAAAATAAAGGAAAATTTTGAATATTCTTAAAAGAAATTCCTTTTTCTGAGTCACACGAGAAAAAGAAAAGAGTTGTTTTCGAACCGAAATAGCAGACAAACAAAAATAAGATTCGCAGATTCATACTATTGTTAAGTTCCTCTTACGAAACTTTGCCATAGGTACATTCTAAATTAATAAAAGCTTAAATATGCATTAAAACCAGGAAGAGATTCGTGTGTTTTGCGTGAAAATTATTCAAAGAATATGAATGAATAATATATCTAGCATTATATAAAAGACATGGGGATGATAAACACTGGAGTCTGTACAAAAGATGTTCACACAATCAACACGACTCTGAAAATAAACATACATACGTAAAATAAATCCGGTTTAGCCTTAAATGGGTCTTTAAATATATATGTCACCTCACTAAAGCAATAGGTACTACTTTATATTTAGTTCCGGCGCTATACAAATTGAAGTCCTTCCCTATTCAAAGCTTTTTATTTACGGGAAGAAAATTTGGAACGCGGATCCTCGATTACACAATCCTTCTTCTTATTCCCGTGTTCTCGGATTCGCATGCGTATTCAATCAGTTTCTCGCCTTGACTGGCAAAGAATCAAAAGGTAGGAAAGAAACGTGTTGGTCACGAAATAATGAAACGCAAAGAAGTTATCGAACTTCAAGAATTAGAAATATACTTACTAAAAGTGTTGATGGGACAGTGACTTGAATTTTCTCAATTTATTAGTCACACAAATCAGAAAGCGAATCTAGAATTTCGCAAGTAAGAAAAACATACTCTAACAAGTAAATATATGCGATGCATATAAATTTCTTAAATTAATTTTCAGTTCTAAATTGTGACGTTCAGGATTTTCTCTTCACTAACCTCGGTGAATTTTTGGTAATTTGAATTGCATACAATTACTTCCTTAAGAACTCAAATGAAACTAGATTACGTAAATTAGATGAAGATAATAAATGTAGAGAATTGAACTGGACAGAGTGATACACAAGCGAAATAGAATTTAAAGGAATGAGAAAAATGACGAGCTGATAGATGTTGTAGATTGGAGTGAATCGTTGTAGTTAATCGTTTATATTGATAGAAGTTGGAAATGACTCCTGATCAGAATTATAGAAGTTGATTCCGCTATAATCGAGAAATGTTTGGATCGGAATAAGGGATTTGGTAAGCTAAGACTTTATTATTTGAACATAAACTAACTGAGTTACCAGGATTCGTGTGACCTTGTACATTCTTTGATAAATAATATAGTGTGTTGTCCTCTTACATATCTTCAATTCGAGTTTGAACTCATTGACTATTTAATAAAACTTCAAAATAGTGCTAGAGTTAAATAATGAAGGAATTATGTCATAAAATTATATTTATCTCAAATTAAATTACGCATTTTTATTCAAATTAATTACGTATTTTTCGGATCATGAGACACACTCCAAGTTTAGGGCACGATTTTTTGAAACGGATATTTAATTAAATATGGTAATTTTACTGTTTTTCATCCATAAGATGAAATAATACGAAGATGTGGCTAAGAAGATTTCATGGATTAAACTAAATGTTATTAACAGAACATTTATCGTTATTTTTAGAAATAGTGAAAAAGTTGATTTTCATTTTAAAATGATAATTTAAATTTAACATTCTATAATCTAACCTTCCAACTGTAAGATATATTCCAATTTTAAGTCAATTTTTCAATGTACCGGTATTTTTTGGAAATATTATGGTCAGAAAAATAGTATATTTTGAATTTAGAATGAATTATTTTTGCTAAGAATTTACTATTCCCACATTTTTTTTATTGGACCGTGCGAAACAGACTTTATAAAATGAATAAATTGATCAATCCTCTCGTATTTTTCACGCCCCTCCCTTAATTTTTAGATCACGGTGTGGACCGCGTCGTAATTCTATCTAAAGTTATCTATTGTGTAACTCAAATGGAATAATTAATAAGAGGCTTGTATAAATTTTAAATAACTTTTCCCAAACTCATAAAAGTTTGCTGGCAAAGGCCACTCGAACGAGAATGCACAAAAAAGTGTTAATTCTATCCAACCTAACATCTTTTGATTTCGAGATTTTCTGACGGGAGTAGTATTCGCTCCAAAAAGAGAGGATCGAAGAGAAAAACACCATCTGGTCATGGTACCGCGCTGTCATCTGGTTTGGTACTCGCACAGCTGGAAAAGGACACGAAATAGCGTAGCCAATAGGGGAATGTTTAAGTGTGAAGAGAATCCATTATTTCATCGTAAATTACTTACATGTTGAAATTGAAGGTATTTCCCTTTTAAATAATCATCGTTTTAAATATGATACTAACATTTAACATCTACCTTTACATTTTAAAATTTAATTTAGGTATTTAAAATTGATACATGGTCACCCCCTTGGGATCGCAACCCGCCGGTTCGGAAACAGTGATTTAAAGAATAACGTTATACTTCTGTACTTAACTTTAGCGGATCCCTCGGATCAGAATCCTTAGTCGAATTAGAAATGAGAGTCCGATTCACTGACCCAATGCACATCTTTCCTGGCAATGATTCGATAACTCCTCACTCTTGTCAATACTGTCACCATCCCTTCTTTTACAATTTCTACTTACTGTCTCTACCATTAACTAACCCGTATTGATAATCCTTTGTTGATAAATGCAATTCATCAAACCTATTTACTCTACACTTTAGTAATACTAATTAATCTAATCTTTATAAGTCACGTTTCACAAATTAGGAGAAATATTAATTTAAAAGCATCATATTAAAGTCCCAGAGGGTTAGTTAAAAGGGAAAACGCGATAAAGCCTATGTTGCTACTAGTAATCAAAATCAAACTTAAAGTAATCCAATCAATAAATCTGAGTTGTGAAACCGCGTTTCATCTTGAATATTGCGCAACTCCTTTGTTTAATTTAATTCTTTTAATTCAAAAGGCAAAAGTCTAAATATGCGCTTTTATATTACTAGATTATTATATTTAAGTCTTGTGAAATTTGATTTTATTATAACACTCATTTTGAATTCAGATATTTTTTTATTCGCAATTAATGTACAGTTTATGCGCTTCTTTCGCTTAACGCTGAATATGTTGACGATATAACGTTGTCGTTTTGCTTTGCTAAACATCACTTCGTATTTTCTAGTCATTCATTATGTTTCTTATTAGTTTTAATATAAAATAATTTATTATATGTGAACCCATTGAACCGATCGAAAAGACTGAACAGAAAATTAAAATGGATAATGTAATTACATATGTATAGCATTTTGTGATGCTTTTCAACATTTGTATGTTATAATGCATGGGTGTCTAAACTATGACCGTTTGAGGGCCACATTGCAAAAAACATTTTTTTTTTATCTGGGCCACATTGGAACAAAAAAAAATTGCTGGGCCACACATACAATATTTTTCAACAAATTGAAGTAAAAATTAACTTCTTTTTATTATAATTTTTTTAAATTTGAATTAGGTATAAGTACGTATTTATTTTAAATTTGTAAAAGTTTAGTTTCATTTAGCTTGGATTTCATAAAGATGGAAAAAATTCGAATTAATGAGAAGGATGAATTTGCTTTTGTTGAACAAGCAAATCCATATCGGGTTCAATAGCAATTCTTACTGCATTTTCAAGATGTTTGTCAGTGATCTTTGTCCTATTTTTGTTTTTTGTAAGCTTCATTCTTGAAAATAATTGTTCAAAAATATAATTACTGCCAAAAGCTGAAGACATTAATAAAGCATGATTGGGAAAAATAGGATATTTATCGCGGGGGTAATCTTTATAAAACTCCAGTAAAGAAACATTCCCAAATTTTTCTTTCAGTTGCATGTCACTTTGCAGTTCAATGTATTCCATTTGAAGATTTGAAGGCAATTTATTTATTTATAGAGAAAATAAGGTAGAAAATATGTTGAAATACTCTTCGTTTTTTCAAAAATTTTGAAATCTACTTTCAAATTCTTGAATTAAATCAAAAATTAATGCAGCATATTTTGTACAACTCACAGGTTTATGTGCAGCCGAAGTACTGAAATGCGTCAAATCTTTTATTTTATTTGACTAAGCCAACATTTCAATTTTCTTTCAAACGTTGTAATTGTTTGGAACATATTATTAATAAATTGATTTTTTCCTTGAAGTCTCAAATTTAAATCATTCAAATGTTCCGTTAAGTCTACTAAAAAAGCCAAATCTAAAACCCAATCTTCGTTCCTCAAATTCATTCACAGGTTTCCCATTTGTTTCCATAAATATTTTTATTTTAGTTCTCAAATCGTAAAATCTTTTGAGCATTTTCCCCTTACTGAGCCATCTTACTTCGGCATATTAAATAACATCTGCAAATTCAGGGCCCATTACCTTGAGAAACTCTTGAATTTGGTTATGATTAAGTCCTTTTGCTCTTTGAAAGTTAATGGTTTTTATAACAATGCTTAATACACTTTCCATTTTTAAAATTTTCCCACATAAATTACCCTGATGTATGTTACAATGATATGCCATCAAGATCGTATTGCCGGCAGCGATGGTCTCCTTATTAACCATTTTAAAGAGTCCCCCATTTTTACCAACTATGGCAGGGGCTCCATCGGTTATGATAGCTGATAAATTTTTCATAGATAAAGAAAATCTTTTCATCGAATAAATCTACAGACTTTATTGTGTCTTTTAACGATACTAAAACAACCATTTCTTCCGTGATATTATAATGTTCATAGATTCCTTTTATAAAAATTGCTAATTGTAACGTATCAGAAGCGTCAGTGCTTTCGTCCATGGCTAACAAAAAAAATTTAAAATTAGTACAATTACTTTTTAAAGACTTTTCAACTGAATGTGTAAATTTAAATATTTTCATAATTTACATTTAGGCCGCATTTTAAAGGTTTTTGAGCCGCACTTTAGACAAGCATGTTATAATGTATGATACACAATACTTATAATTAAGCACTATACATGCATAACATGCAAATTTATGCATGCATTTGCGCATTCTATTTTGTAAATTAGGTTAGTTGGAAGTGCTGGTAGCTTTATTCGCTCTAGCCATGCTAAGTATCACAACAAAATAATAGTAACAATAATAATAAAAATTTCTCGCTTTCCAAAAAATTCTACAGATCCTTACATTAAGGTGAGAAGAGCCAGAAATTCAGTGCAAAAATGAAAATTACGTTTCTGTATCCATAAGAATGAGTTATGCAACATATATTATGCGAATTAATATAAAAATAACTCAAAAAATTTAAATTTCAACTTAAATTCAAGTACAAAGTACTTAAAATAGTCGATTATCTTTCAAAAAAGTTTTTAATAATCCTCTAATAGGGGGATGCTCTTAAACAATCGTAAGTACTAACCACTCCTTTAATATTTAACAAAAAATAAGCTTATTCGAATATGATGCGAGTACATCCTTAAAATATTCTATCAGACAGTGTGTGTTGGGTCTCAACAAATCAATTAGACACGCCAGAAGACTTCCGCGCTTCCTATTACCGTATTATTATTCATCCAATTCTTTCCCGCTTTTATACGACTTGATTACATCTAGCTGTTAATTCTAAACACAGATGGAATATTTTCACCTCAGAATATAATTTGTACCCAAATTGTGCACAAATGGTTGAAATAAATATTAGTATCAGAATTTTTTTTATACTAAAGGATGACCTTAATTTTATATTTCGAGCTTTTAAATACATAAAACATTATTTACGAGAGATTTTCAAGATTTATGAATTTTAAACTCGTTTTAAGTTAACTGTTTTTAAAAACTGTGTAAGATAACCTTATATAATTTTTTTCTATTTAAATTCTATTCAAGATAATTATTTATTAGTATGAAATTAGGAGATCATATGTTTTTGTATGTGTTTTAGTAAAAAATTAATCTTCGGGAATTTTGAAAATATCCTATGTTCTTGTTAAATACAAATATTTCAAAAATGTAAATTTAAAATGCCTTATTTGGCTTACAGTTTTTTATTATTTGAACAAAATTATGTAAAAAAAAAATTAGGAGGTACGGAATTTCCAACTATTTAACTATTCATTTAAAAAAAAATGATTAACTTTTTACTTTGAATAAATAAATTCTCAAATAACATGAAAAAAATAAGAAAAAAAAGTAATTTGAATTAAAGTAAGTTTTTTAATAAGTAGTATTAGTTGAGTAGTAAGTTTAAGCAGTTAAAAGTAAGTTTTTTTTTAATTAACCCGCGGAGTTTTTTTTTTTTTTTTTTGCAAATTTTTAATTTTTTTTAAGTAAACATAATATTTTTAAAAATTTCTAAGGCAATATTAAAAAAGAATGAAAATTGCCCTCTGTCCCTCTTATAATTTTTTTTAATAAAAACAATAGTTCCATAAAATATCAATCTGCATACATGAAATGGAAACAAAAAAAAACCATTTAATAAATTACTCATTAACCCAATTTACTTTATTTTGAAACTTTATTGATTTGTTAATACCACATTGATTCTTTTAAATAGTTGTTACAGATATTTCTGAAATTTGTTTATCTTTATTCATAACTAAAGTTCGGTTTTCGAACACGACGAGATCAATTTTTTTTTATTAAAGCATCTCAAGTATACTTATCCTTCATCGTTTTTATTTTAAAACCCTCTTTTAAATTTTAGGGTTTTTTCCAGTCAATTAATTACTTAACATTTTAAAAAAATTTCGTGATTCATTGTAATTTTTTTGGTTGTTCAAAAATATATTTATTGAGTCATGAACAATTATTTTATTTATACACAGTGACCTTTAAGGTCACTGTGTATTTTGTTATTTATTACTGTATATTTCACAATGTTCTTTAAGAACATTTAATAGAAAATGATTTAATAGATAACTATTTTTTTTCATTGATTTACGTGTTTTTGTTCACATATTAATTTTTAAAATCTGTTTCAGCATTTTTTTTTAAATCGTTGCGATTTGGATCTTGTTTATAACTAATGAAACAGAATTTACATGCATGTATAACTTTCTTCAATAAACATAAATTTCGCAGAAAGTACTCTCATTTCAGTTTAAAGAACCTTAAAAGAATTTCAGGTATTTTCTTGAAAAAAGAAGTTCAGTGAAGTTAAGAAATTCTTCAGGTAACAAAAAATATTTTTATTGACCTGTTTTTGTCCACACCGGGTTATTTGTTTTTGTCGGCATCACGACTTATTTGTCACTCACTCACGTTTCTGAATGTTTTTACATGCAGTAGAATTCCCAGTTTTTTCCCTCTATTCTTTGAAAAATTCATGAATAATATAGTTTAAAATTTGAGCTATGTTATTCTGAGAATGAGGTGCGTTGGACATCTGTATGTATGTTCAAAGATTAGAATTGTAAAGACCGGGAAAATATTTTCAGAACGTTATGGGGGGGATGGGTTTAATGATACAATATCGGAAAATACTGATTGCTAAATTAATTGTTTATTAACATCGCTTTTAGAAGCAACCTTAAGAATATTGGCGACGGATCTCGTAATTTCGAATCACAGCCAATGACGAGTACGACACCTGAGCTGGCAACCAATTCTTCTTTCCACACCACCTCAATGAGAAGATTTGCAGAACTAAACAATAAAAAAAAAAAAAAAAATTAATAAAAATCAAATTTTTTTCTTGAACCTTACCAGACACTGAATAGCTGCACATAAAAAACGAATAAACTTATTTTTTTTCTTTGAAAGCAAAATGTTAAATGTTAGGCATACCAAGCAGTGCAGGAGGCTAATGGCGTTATTTTATTACCCGTTGCTATCGATAGAATAAAGGGTGCATCGATACAACTTGAGTGATAATAGTTCACTGGCGAATGTTGTGGTTCGTTATCAATAATTATGTGTGGTTGTTGGGACTTATTCTACATGATTTAGTCGAAGGCTAGACCAAATCCGCGAGACCAAATATCTTCAATAAATTGTAAGCGAGATGAGGTGTAATAAAGGACTCTTCTCTGTAAGGCTCCATACTATTTAGAAAATGGTCGGGAGAGGTCTGGGCAGAATTAGAAATGGTGTAGTTCAAAAAAAGGTTTTCACCGTCCTTTATCTAAAGTTAAACTCTTAATGTGTCCAGAAGCAAGTTTACAAGTGGTCGCAGTAACCGAGTGGTCATGGTCATGGACTCATGGCCGGCATTATTTTCGTTGAGTCGTGATTCGAGCCTGATGACCCGCCGTGAAGCGGGGCTGATACACGTTAAATCTAGTCGAGGCTCCAAGTCCTCACGTTAAAGTGGTGTGGAAGTTTGGAAATGGATGGGCAGCTCCCTTTCCAAACACTAGGGCTACAAATTGTCCGCGTCACTTGTAACCCTCGTGTTGCTTCTCAGTGTGACGTTTATCAGCAATCAAATCAGTAAGTCTTCAAATAATGATTTGGATACCTCTAGTCCCCTTTGTGGTAAGAGAAAGTAATGGCAAAGGGGGGGGAATGGTAATATTACGATTGTAACGCCTGCTTATTATTAGAAACAGTAACGAATAGTCCAATGAAGAGCGAATGTCCAATAATAATACTAATCAATCAATATATTATTCGCTTTCTTGCACAACTGATATTGCTTTCCCTGTAGTTTAACTTCCTGATCGCGTTTGAACTAACGCTTAGAATTCTGAATAAATCCATGAATGACCAACTTCTGAGGTTCAAGTGAGCAGACTTGCTGGAACTGAAGGTCCGATTCTTGAATCCTCACCCGACATCTTTTAGGATTCATCTGATCGTTTCTAAGAGTACAAAGAATGGCTAATGTCTCACTTAGATTCACAGACATCGGCTAACTGACTTCCAATTCTCTAACACATCATCATTCATTTCATCGCTTCGTATAACATAGTTTATCCAATCTATTCATCATGCTTTATAATTTTGATCTAATCGCATAAGTCACTCTTCATTTTATTGGAAGGAATTTCATTTAAGACAACTCAAATAGAAAAGTCTCCAAGGTTGTGTTTGTGATTTTTTATTGACGTCAAACTAAGAAGCAGCACGAGGGATATTGGCGACGAATCTCGTAATTTTGAACCTCGATCAAGTGACGAGAACGACATTGAGCTAGAACCTTCCTCTCCAAACTTCCACACCGCGCCAACGAAAGGACTTGAGTCCTCGACCAGATTTAACGTGCGTCAGCTCCACTATACGGCGGGTCTTCAATGCATCAGAGCTCAAACCCACGACTGGACAAAAGTAACGCCGCCGCGAATCCAAGCCATGGCCACTGAGGCACCAGGGCTCCAAGGTTAGAAAAGAGAAAATCGTGATATATCCCACTTCATGAGGTAACCAGGAGCTTTCCTGTTATATCATAACAATTATGTTTTATTAGAAATATTAAAAATTAAATTATGATGTTTTAGTATAACGTTTGTTCCATGCTGTTACGTTGGATGGACCGCAAAGACATTCATTGTGGATCGCGAGTTCGATAGGCTAATTTGATGCACTTCTCTTTTTTGATGTATCTATTACAAAATTATTAATTTACATTTTTCCTTTAAAAACAATCGAAAAACTTTCTAGTGAGCGCTGAATAATTCCTGAGTTTGATCACAAAATGCAATGGCGGATTTCTTCGTAAAAAAATAATAGAGAAGTAATTTAATTTTTTTTTTATTTTCTCATGTCAAAAGAAAATACTTTATTCTTATTTTTGTGCGGAAAGAATTCTTTATGAATTATTCGATTTATTAAGTTATTTGATAACCGGTCTCGAGGTCAACATCATTACAGCGTCCCAGCCCTATCTTAATGATGGGTACGTAATATCTTGTTTCTCCATCGGAGGATATCTCTACTCCAAGTTATTGAGGGTGATCTCGTAAAAATAGTGGTTGGTGATAGTCACCTATCAACATCTGATTTGGCCATCAGTTTTAATGATGTATCAAAACATTTGACACGAGTATAATTATCAGACTAATTTGATTTTTTTCTTTTCTTGTTCCTTTCGGTTTTGTTTTTCTGTCCTATAATTTATTTGTTTTACGAGATCAACAAAGTTGACTTGACAGCCTTTTAATTTGGACATATTTCTATTAATTTTTCAGGAAGGGAAAAAAACAATAAAAATTTAATCAGAAATATTATCAAAAAATTGTACAGCAGAAACATAATTTGTACAAAAGTAGGCTAAGAACGAAGGTGGATCAAATGTAAACGAGACTTCTTTTTTAAACACGAGAATTCTTATACATTTTACCAAGCAACGATGAAAAGTTATTTAATGTTTGACTAACCATTTAGCATTGTTTCATTCTTCATTCTTGAAGCAAAGCTATACAGTATGTGTGGAATGGCGGACAAAAAATGAAGCTACACTTGTACCAAAAACAAAAAGAATGTTACCACGTGCATAAACTCAGTTACCTATTGAAAAACAGAGAGAGAAAGATCTCGTTACTGTTTTCACGTCGAATTGCAGGACAAACAGTGCTGTATTTTACTGTGGACTTTTGGAGAAGTTTAGAGCGTATTTCGGTCTACAAGACATTTCCATTTCGATCCGTAACGCTCTCCCTCTCCAAATCAATGCAAGATTCCACATCGCTGGTGTAAAATAAAACAAAAAACTTTATTAGACAACACTCGAATATCCTCCCTACAGTTCGGACTTTTGCATCTACAGACCTTAAAGAAGCGAAATGAGATGAAAAAGGAGGTATTCGAATGTTACCACGTACATAAAAAAGAATGCAAAACATCTTACTGTTTAATGCTTATTATAATTTCATTTATCAAAATATAAGATCAGAATAGCATTTTTTCGATAGGGATCGCAGACAAAACTTCTTCTGTCCAGAATATGTTTCAGTGTGGACTTCTTCACAAACAGAAGACTTTTCGATGTAAGAAAGCAATACATTATAAAATGTATAAATATCAATAGATGTTAAAAAATACTAGAAGCTGTCGCCTTTAGAATTACAGCCAGGTCGAGCTCCGTGAGACTTGTTGCGTAACTTTAAGTCTTCACGTTCACGTAATGTGGAAGCTAGAAGAGTGGATTGTCAGCTTAATTAAGTGTCGATTTCGTCATCTAGCAATGACTTCAAATTACTAGTCGTATAGTCTGTTTTGTAGCGCAGAAAGAGACAGGCGGAAAACATTCAAAAAACAAACAGCAGCTCAATATATTTGGACTTTCGTAGAGGACCCATTTTTTTTTTATCTCAAGTGATCAAGCGATCAAAAAACTCTTCTGTATTGTGCCGCTGAAGCAATAATTTTCATGCGGTGGGTCGGTGAGCTTTGTTTTCTTCGGATAGCTAATGTAGTAGCCAAACACTTGCTCTTCTTACTTTATCAATCTGCTGCAAATGTTCTTGGATGGTCAACCAAGGCTGGTTAAGAGTGTTTGATTATTTTTGATTGTCTGACACAGATCTGCTTCCATTTCCGCCCTTAACATGTCATTGTCTAAAATTGTTGGTCTTCCTGAACAGTACGAGTCGGAAAGATTGAAATTACCGGACATGAACTTAGAAACCACCTTTAATATTTAAGAACATCTAATGCGTTAAGATGTGCATCACAAATGTTCTTGGTAGCAAATGTAGCGTTACTACAATTGTGAAATTCAAAAAGCATATAATGTCGGACATGTACCTCTTCTGGTATTTGGCTGGCCATTTCACCGAAATTGCACAAAAAAAAAATAGATTTAATTATTTACGAGTAAACAAAGTAATTCTAACCATAAAATGTATTTAAGACGACTTTGAAGTTCACAATGAACTGATAAATGACTATCGAATATCGACATCCGCAGAAACGACATTAATTTCCAGTCTCCCTAACACACACATATATATATATTTATATATATATGAACAAAACATTTGTATTTTAATTCACAAAATATCACGTCACACACACACATAAACAGATTAATCATATCAATCATAAATTCTCACTACATTAATGTCTAAAAAACTCTAAACAATCAGTGAAGATAAATTAAACTCTCTCGCTAAACACACACGCGCGCGCGCACACACACACACACACACACACACACACACACACACACACACACACACACACACACACACACACACACACACACACATATATATATATACAGCGAGGTGTTTGGGTATCGCATAACCTCTCTCTCTGTATATATATATATACATATATACTATTGAGATGTTTCGAATCAAGTTTTAGTATTATGGTCAAATGAAGAGAATAGTCCATGAGCTGACTCCTAAGGGTTTTTATAGCCTCTTTACATTTGTGTTCTGTGATGTAACAAACTGCATCTAATTTGGTTTTCTTCTATTCAATCAAAGGCGTTGCACGTGAGGGTGGCTCATAAAGTATCAGATTGTCTCGACAAATGGCGTTGGTAAGGCGAATTGGTCTTATCATTGTGTGCTATCATCTGTTAAACGGCTCCAAAACAGATTTGACAAGAACTGATTCATTGTGGCCGCGTCGAGTTGCTTTGGGTTCATCATCATGCAACGAAAAGAGAGCAACAATCAAAACAATGGATTACATCCGGTGATCCTGCTTCAAAAAAACGGTCTAATCGTCTTGAAAAACTATGGCGACTATTTTATGGGATGCGCGGAGAGCGTGTCATACTCGTAAACTTCTTAGAAGGAGAAAGAAAAAGAAGACGATCAATCGACAAAACTGCAAAGAGTACATATATTATTATTTCCCATTCCTAACACGGATCCGTTTTGAATCGACCGCCCTCGTATAGAGTTGAATCTGAGGAGAATCCGTAAGTAATTGGAGAACCAGGGCAGAAGCTTACATCTCGAGTTTCGAGATATGGAACTCTCATCGTGAACGCGAGGTGCCTATTTCCACCAAAGACCCGTCACGTGGAATTACTGGAAGCTGTTGCAATTAAATGGTACTAGGGCTCAAAGATCTAATTGGAGTGTTGCGGAAACTAATAGAATGAAGAAACAGCTCAAGAGTTAACCTCGTCGTTTGACTCAGACACAAAATTACAAAATCCATCGACAACAGTTCTTGTATTGCTTTACTCGCTAGAGTAAAGCAATACAAGTCAACAAGCGTATCAAGTCAACAAGAGCGTGGAAAACAGATTGCTTCGGAAACAAATGATTTTCATTGCATTTATAAATCAACCTGGAATTTCACAAGTTTCATATTAATCAACACAAAATACAATTCATAATTCCCAAAACACTCATTACACAAACTAGAACCATTTTCAGGTTAAAAATAGCTTTTTTTTTCTGCCACCATATTAATCAGTCTCGCGTTCATCTGACAACGCTAGTCGGTTCAAAAGTACCATCGGAGAAATTAAAAACCCCACTGGTAGAGAGAGAGAGAGAGAAAAAAAGTTCTAAATTATGTTCCGTCTTCCAAAAATGACTGTTTTTCCCCGCAGAGGGTCTCTGCAAGCCTCACGCGGCCTGCCGACCCTAACCGAGAGATGGCTGATAGATGAGGTCTATATTTACACAGACGGGCAACTGCTTGCTCGGTCTTTAGGGTAATAAGGCACGCGCTCTCTCTCTCTTCCGTCTCTGATAAATACGGCTGTTGAAATGAGACTCATGCTCAAGATGGATATTCCCCTGGAGGTGTTCTTTTACCATTGGGGTGGATTAAGAAGTACATGGTTTATTGTTCCTCGCGAATTTGAACACACCTTTGGCAAACATCATTTGGTTTTTGTTTGGGAAAGGGAGCTGTAGACACTTTTTTTGAGCATTTCGCTACAAGAGAGCTGATATAATGAGTTATGTTAACACTACAATGTTCCTCACAAAATAAAAATATATTTATGGGTGACTATGCATGTACTTGGGTTTCTTAGTTTTTGCAGGACCCTCCCCCTCCTCCCCAATTATTTTTATGTTTTGTGTTCAGAAACTTAATCATATAAAAAACAATCACTTAGTTGCATTTAGGGGAAGCCTTAGCGCACCTTTTGAGATGTAAACAAAAGAAAATGGTACGAAGACGGTTTAAGGAGTCCCCATGTTAAAAATTCGATATAAAAACCAACGTTTTTATATGGTGGCAAAGTTTATTAGAGAAAGTTTATTAGAGAAATGATGGACTTTTTACTAGAATTTAAAAGCAGTAAAATGATCCAAAATGCTTAATGTTCTTTAATAAATTGGAAAATCTTTCATTTCATGAAGCATTGATTTGATTATTATAAAACTGTTAAAGAATTCAATTTAAGGGTAATTTTTAAAGGAATTACTTTTTTACGAAGACATATTTAATTTTGCAAGAACTTTTCAAATTTCTTTTTGAGATCTGTATTATACAATTTTGTAAAGTCGTTAAAGTTTTAAATATCGATGATTTAGCATTGCTAAAGTGTAATTAAGGGAAACTTTAAATGTCGTTCAGGCACGAAAAAAAAAAAGGACCCGAAATATTCTTTTGCTTTATACTCTCAATTATAAAAAACGTTTAGAAAATTTTCAAAAAATATATTCGAAACAAATTCAGTTAACTTCTGTTTTCGTATTCAAAAATATTCTTGGAAGATACAGGTAACTACAATTCAAATATTTTTACATTAAGGAACTTCATTCAAAAATATTAATTAATTTTAGTTCTTGAAATGTGAAATAAAACTCTATAGAAAGCAAGAGAGAAACGGCATTTTAAATAGTAGTTTTACTACCAGACATGGTTTTTTTACACCTTATCATCAACTTTTATCCCTCAATAGTTCATGTAATCAAATTATAATGCAGGTAATAATAATCATTGTTAAAAACAGAGTTAGTATAAAAATTTGAATATTTGAAAAAGTACTTATTTTTGGTACTACTTTTAATAATTCGAAATATTTGCTTATGAGTAAATGCGCATATCATAGAGGAAAGAAAGAAAAACTATTAAATTATCACAGACAGAAATATGGACATACAATTCATTTTTTCAAATCAAAAAACATTTTATTCCTTTTTTTTTCTTTTGGTTTTTCTATACTCCAGATTTCGGGGGAAAAAAATATTTTCAGTTAACTGTCAATTACTAAATCCACAAACGGAACTTCAGATGCTTAGATTGTTAAATATAAGTTATAAGAAATCTCAACTTTCTTCATGGTAAATCAAACACAGATGAAGTGGAGAAAAAAGCACATAAAAAAATTGAAGAAATCTTACGGAAATATGACATACCTCTTCTACCGATAACGTCAATCACTGTCAGTTTTGATTTTTCTGTGCTTGTCATCTCTGAATTTCTCTGATACTCTACAACGGAATTTTACCGTGACTTCAATTCCAACCAAACGAAAAGTCACATTGAAATTTTTACAATTTTTATCATAATATACGTAGGATATATCATTAACTGGTCTAACCAAACGGCTCGGATTGTGCGCATATTCAAAATAATTTTTTCCTTTCGTAAGTGACTACATTATTTTTTGATTATTGAAGCTCCTACAAGAGAGGATCAAATAGAAACAATTTTTTTTTTAGTTTTGTTTCTGAGATTCTGTGATACTCGTTCTTCGTTATTTTACTCCAAAGCCATCTTAAAGTTTAATGAAATAGCCAATAAGTTCAAAACTCCAATGGAAGATACGTAAGAGAATGACGCACTTTATTATCTATCAAAGAATGAGCAAGATGGCTCTCTCTCGAAACCATCTTGACTCTGTTAAACCTAATTTGTGTTTAAATAATAAGGTAATAAAATCTTAGCTTACCAAATATCTCGTTCCGATTCACGCACTTCTCGATTATAGCAAATTCGACCCATATTATTCTGATCAGAAGTCATTGCCAACTACTTTTCAATGGAAATTATTAAAGACGATGATTCACTCCAATCTACAACAGCTATCAGCTTTTCGGTATCCTCCCTCTTTTCTTTCCTTTCAATTCTATTTCACTTATGTATCACTATTTCTAAATCTCAATTCACTACACTTCTATCTTCATCTAATTTACCTAATCACGTTTCATTTTGATTGGCAAGAATTTGTTATTTTTTGCAATTCAAATTACCAAAAAGTCCCCGATGTCAGTGAAGAGAAAATCGCGAATAGCCCAAAGTCACAATACTACTTTCCTAAATTATATCATTGTTACTTTTTTCGAAACATCCTCCTTTAATATCTACACTTTTTTTATAACGAATGAGGAGTTTTTTTTTCCTTTCAAATTTCATATGTGATAAAGAGAAGTTGGACATGAGCACGAATGAGCCAATTGAGCACGAATTCTTCTGCCTCTTCATTCAGGATGTTCGAGTGATGTCCGTAGAAGTTTCATTCAAATTCGGTTTTTTTTTTCGTCAAATGTTGTTCATCAAAGTTAATTTTTCTTGAGTTACATCAGCTGTGCGGGGGTCACCTTCCTGGAGAAGAGCATTGCGGATCGCAATGGAAAGTTTTCTGAACCAATATGCTGCTTTAACTTTCTCCAAAAGCTCACAGCAGTATAACAAATTAATTTTCGTCGATCATGATGAAAATCGATGTACACAAATCCCTGTGCATCTCAAAAACAGCAGCGAGAGTTTTTCCGACGCATAGCAGAGTTTTTGTTTTTAGTGGAGCAATTTCACTTTTCATTTTACTGTAGTTCCACTTCTGTACGTTAACCAAATTGTTACGCACGATCATATATGGTTACAGATTCTCATAATTATAATATCTCCAGAGACACATCTTTCAATGAATGAATTTACTCGATGGATTGATTAAAATTTTGTCACTCAAGGCTACTGATGACGAACCTCGTAATTCTGAGCTCTGGTTGAGCGACAAGGACCGCACGTGAGCTGGTATTTCACATTCCTAACTTCTTAATCTTGGCACGTGAGGACTTTGAGAATTAGTTCAATTTAAGGTACAGTAGTCCTTGCTATCCTGAACGATAGGAATTTAATGAAATTGGGACGCGAGCTCATGGTTCAATTTAAAGACTTCCGGCTTTAAAGATCGCGATGATGATTGTTAGACTACTACGGTATGAAAGCAATTATGGTAGACTGCTACGGTCACATTAACTAAAACTCCCAGTAATTAAGATGAAAAAGAATTATTCATTTAATTTATTTGTCATATTGAGGGAAATTTGAAAAAGAAAAAAAACCGTGGAAAATTACAAATGATCGATTTCGGGACTTCATTTCAGCATTTGTAAATGACAGAGAGAAATTAAACAATGAGACTTTTTGTGCAATGATAGTTTTGTAGCATTATTAACAGTCTCAAGGAACATCAAGGGAAAAAATGTTTCAGGATAATTTAGAACTGTCATAGTTCGTAGCTAATTAAGCCTTTAGACATGATTTGGGATTTCAATTAGGAAAAAAAAAAATTGACACCCAATATATTACTTGGTTTTAAATGTTTGCAAGTATTTACCTCTGTCAAATAAATTAATCACATTCTCTCTGATGTCGTTGTTATTCAAATTCAAGAAATATGTTCTTGGTAATCTAAATAAAAATTTTAAACACGTAAGCAATCACACTGCTATATAAGGTTAGAAATTTTTAATCTAGCTAACATAATACAGCAGATTAAAATCTCTATTTCGCATTTATATACTTATTTATCAATACATATTTTTTGCATTTTGAATTTTTATCCTTTGTTTTTCAGGTGTTTTAATTCCGTTCTTTTTCAACAAAATCAAAAACAAAACATGTAATGACGCAAATACGTCGAGGTCAATTACGGGTTTCTGTACAACTCGACTAAGATAACTCAAGATTTCATGAAGAAAGAAGGCTCATTTATTTCTCAAATCAAGAACACTTGTCTAACAAAACTCAAAATTAAAAGTCGCTTATTGAAAAGCATTCTTTATTTTTTTATACTTTGAGAAATTAAACGCCTCGTAACACCTGAAGTCATATCAAATCTAAAATTCGTGTTAATCTGAAAAAAAAGTTTTTAAAAACATTAAAAATATTGCATAGGAAATTTAAAACAGGTCTGAAAGTTAAATTTCGGAATACTTTTGTTTTATTACTTGACGAAACTTGTCTGGACAAACACAGACGAAAAATACATAAAATACACAAATTTAATTTAGAAAAACAGAATAAGAGAGGTCAGAGATTAGAGAACTAGTTACGTTACCGAAATCACAAAACAAATAACATTCCAAAAAGGTTATTTTACGTTGCTAATATGCAAACTATAAATTCTGGTTATAAACAGTCTTATGTCCTGCCTAGCATTCAGATTATTCCGGAATGAAAATAATTTTGTGTGTAATAATTCATTAACTCGATAATTAGGTTTTTATGGACATAGCTTAGCTGTATTTATTCCAAAAGTTATATACTTATGTAAGCAAAGAAAAATATTAGATTAGAAAAGCAAACTCCTTTTTCAGATAGAATTTCACGGACAATATTAATGTCCGTTCAATGAACTGATGTACCATCTTTTTCTTTCACATTATTATTTTTCTCTCTCTTGTGTCCTTTGAAAGAAATCAAATGAAAGGAATATTACATTTTTTAAAAGCATCATTCGCGTAACATAACCTTGGTAATTACAAAACAAAACGCCTTCCATTCAATTTGTACAAAGAAATGAATATCATTTCCAACTGTCTGAAGCGAAACAGTGTGAGTCATAATAGACAATGCGAATAACGTGTTCCCTTTTTTTTGAACGCACGATTCGAATAATTTTGGATGCTTTTTGTGAAATGCTGTATCGCAGAAAACGAAAATATTCTGGGAAATTTTTATAACTTTTTTTTCCTTTTCGAATCGAGCAGTATATTTTTATTTACGTATTTATATTTTTATTCCCAACTTTTTATTTCCAACATAAAATCTGGATGAGTCGATTTCTTAAAACTTTTTTTTTTAATATTCAAAGTGTACAAAAATACTTTTTTGTTTGTTTGCAGAATCGGTGAGTTGTAATTTAACGTCGTTTCATAATGGGAAAAAACAAAGCACACCGGCCAAAATATTTCTAAACATAGCCAGATTCTTTTATTTTCAAGGGGGAAACAATAAGGTTAGTTCAAAGTTTTTTTCTGTAAAAAAATGTTTCCACTTAAAACCACTTTTTTAACAATAATTTATACGTGCGTAATATGCCAATATTTTTTGTATGCGTAGAACATTATTCTACTGAAAAATCATAATAATAAAAAAACATGAATAAATTGAAATTGGCATTGCTAATTTCATTTTAACATTTGCTAATGTTTTTTTTTTTTTTTTTTAAAAAAAAAATATTTATTCGCGATATAAAAGATCTACACCTTTGGTAATGAGCTCTCATTCTACGATGAAAGTTTCGAGTCTTTGTAACCATCATCTTCCCAAACTACATCACCAATTCACCAAAATGAATATTAATTTACGTAAAGTAAGCTTACTTCCAAGCCCCATTTAATTATTAAATCATAATGTAGTGTAAAGTCAATTTTTTTTAACCTAGCACCAAGTATCCTTTATTTTATGTCCACGCATTTTTGTTGACGCCATTCTCTCAAAACAACTTGGTAGCACAAGTTAATAAATAACTAAAAAAAAAAAAGCTGCAACAAGGCTGCTGAAATTAAAGTATTCTGAAACTATTATTTTACAGAACCTATCCGGTTTAACAAAGATGTGAATTATACAAAGATGTGAATCGGTACATCGTTAATTTTGAAAACCACAATCTTAACCATGTAATTAAAACGTTTTTCTGAATTTCACTTGGTGTGTGTGTGTGTGAGTGTGTCATCAAATTTTCGATCGTTAATTTAACCAACTTCCCATCAAGCTAGAGCTTTGAAACCTTGGGAATCGTTCTCACTCGCCTAACAATGCGATATTTAGACATTTGCGACAAGTTTTAGCTAGTATTTTCTTCAATAATGCAGTTTATCCCAACCACTTGGCGCGATTTCAAAAATTGGCACCAAACTTGGCGATTCTTTTGTTTGGCTGAACGTTAAGTCCGTAAAATGGACCAGGGAAGCCACATTTGGCAAAATACCACCAAATAATTCTTGTCGTCAAGGGTGATTGGGTTAAACTGCATTCCAACCATTTAATTTACCGGATTAATTAATTAATTTTATTGAGTTTTAACGCTTTTATGTATTTCACTTGGTGTGTGTCTGTCTCTGCGTGTATCAGTGTGTCATCAAATTTTCTATCATTAATTTAACCAACTTCCCATCAAACTAGAGCTCTGAAATTTTGGGAACCGTTCTTACTTGTCTAACAATGCAATATTTAGATATTTGCGATCAGTTTTATCTAATATTTCAATAATTTTCTTAAATAAACTTTGTCACCATATAAAAACGTTGTTTTTAAAAACGTTGGTTTTTATCTCGAATTATTTTACTCTAAAGGGCATTTCAAATTGTATACTAAAATAATAATAATAAAGTTGCGTGAAAATTCAGTTCTATCCCACCACTTGGAGCGATTTTAAAAATTGTGAAATTACATTTATAGCTATTTTTTTTAGGTTGCCGTGAATATGTCGATGAGTCTACTGTAACTACAATAGTTAACTTGTAAACGAGAGTTGCAACATTTGGCAAATTATTGCCAAATAGTCTTCCATCGCTAAGTGATGGGGCTAAACTGCATTCCAATCAAAAATTGAAATACACAGCTGTTCCTTTAAAATTTCAATGATTTCAGCAATAGCTGCGAAAACTGAGACATTTTCTTTCTTTGAAAATATTCTTACAATTCATTCTCGGAATTAAGATTATCTACGAAATTAATTTCCCTCACATGGCCGGAAGCAATTCTCTATCTTAAATCATCAGAATTCTAATCAACAAAATGGTATTCAAATTCTTCGCCACATTGAGATAAGATTTTGACAGTCGTTTATGTTTCTGACGAAAGCATTCGATAGCGGAATGCCTAATGTATCTATTTTCTGTTTCAACTGTTGAGAGGAAACGCATCGACTGTGGGCAAGACATGAATTGTCAAGTTTATGCTGTTTCCTTGCGGCTGTGACTTTGGAACGCAGGGCGTGGTATAATCAACAAGGAAAGGATGAAGCCCAGATGGTTTTTAAATGCTTCTACGTTTGTTTTTCTTTTCGTAACTCGAGTCTTCAAAAACTAACAGCAGACCTTCAACACACAATTTTTTTAAGAAATTTATTATGTTCCGGCCAATTTAAATTTAATATTTATTGGATACAGTTTTAACGCATGGTAGTTCACTTTGCTTACTGAATTTAGCTATAACCACAGCTGGGAATCATATTTAACGAAACAATGTCTTCTTTAAATTTTTACTTTCTGTTTTTCTTTCTCGAGATCAGTGGCGCACCAAGGGGGAGTACAAAGGGACATATGCACACACACACACCCAGATTTTTTCTCAAAATTGAAGTTTTACTGTACTGTTATAGGTTTATGATACTAATATAGATTTATATACTATTATCTAATTCTTAAACTTAAGAACTTTTTTTTTCTCTTCATGCCTAAATTTCTTTTTATCACGAAGAGAAAAAAGGATTTCACTAAGCCAATGCCTGAGAAAAGAAAAAAAAAAATCTTTGTTGTATCTGAAAGAGATCCTTTGGTTCAGTGTTTGTAGATGAAGAGGAAAGGTATCCCTAAAGGACTGCATCCCCGAAAAGAGCAAATGTTATTCTCATAGTATCTTATTTTTCTTATAAATGATTTTTACTATGCACATTTTTTTTAATACTTGATAAAAAAAAAAATATATCAACACATGAACAGTTTTAAATAGAAAAAAATAAGACTGATCTAGCGTATTATTATTTTACCGAGTGGTAATGCTGAGTTAAAAAAACTGCTTCTGGCATGGCAATGATGTTAAGCCGCCCCCCCCCCTCCCCTATTATCTTCTGGGTACGTCCCTGCTCGATATTGTTCCTCGAAAAAATCTCGAAAAATCCTATTACTTTGAAATGGAAAATCTGTAAAAAGATACAATGGGGGTCGAGTATTTTTACGAATTCTGTAAAAAATATTTCGGCAAAGGCCCGCACTATGTGTTAGAGAGATGTTATGTAGATTATTATAACGGAAAATTGATATTATATGCGATTGATGAACTCTTTTTAAAAAGGTTGTCCTTTACAAAAACAAATTAAATAATTTTATATAAACGTGTATAGATAATTTTAAAAAAATTATTCGTTAAAAATAAACGTTTAATGTTTGTAGGAATCAAAGTGAGCCATTAACCGAAATTTTATTTTAAAAAAAGGAGAGATAGAATGGTTATAAATATATTAATATTTATAATTATAAATTAATTTTTTAAAATAAACTGACTTATATATGTTTATTAAGAAACTCTGAGGTATGTACATTATTAATCAAAAGAGAGAGAAAGAATTCATAAAAATATATAAATTATATAGCAGATATATCGCGGTAAGGCTATGGTCCGGCACATTCTGTAATCCGACACCGATCGAGACGTTCACTATCGGATTTTTTCGCGTGGATTCAGGAATTTGTTAACATGAACCACCAAGTCACGACACAACGCTGCTCGCATTTTCACCCAGCGTTAATCGGAAGTGTCAGTTTTCCTTTCAGTATAGTTTTTCTTGTTGGTTACATAGGACTTTGGTACAATATTACAACTTGTATGTAGTAATCAGTGTACTGAACAGTAAAGTGTTCTCGATGCCCGGTAGGTGTTCTTCTCATGCTAATAAAACTAATAAAGATCAACAAGAGACTAAAGTAGCTTGTCACAACTTGTTTTGATTGCCATTCTACTGTATTAATTTTTATTTTGAGCTGTCTTTTTTATCGCAACAAAAATATGCGATTCAACTAATGTTCAGTATTTGACTTCAATTTTGTTGTTGTTAGAATGACGAAATACTTTGTCGGATATTGAAATCGTTCTACACAAGTTCAGAACGTGCGTATACGGATTTCATACATGATTTGATAGTCTAAATTTTTATTTCGATGGGTTTATCTTTAATATCCCTTTTAAAATTACAATGTCGCTCAATAATACGGCAAAATTATTAATCCGGCAGTGTCATGGTTCTAAACATTATAGCACTTATTGCAGTTGCAATCTTCTTAATATATCAAAAATTAAGACAATTGAAACACACGAAAAGAAAAAAAAAACAATACAATTCAGTAAAAAAGATTCCACGAAAAGAGAGTGAAAAAATATTTCTGCGAAGTGAAAGGATGTCTGTGCAAATTTTTAAGAAAACCGAAAACGCCAAGATTCTTGACAAAACAAATGGTAACTCCGTCTAGGCTGTTCTCAGGAGGAAATGCTTTTGACCCACTTCCTACACAAACTTGGTTCCAGAGCTAATCTAAATCTCCAAATACAGGCGCCGAACTGGAAATATCCTAATGTTTCCTTACAGATAGAATAAAACCTTTTATGGCTTAGCCATAGAAATTCTCAAAGACCCCTTTGAGTTCCAAAAAGAAAGTACTTGCCCCCCATGGTGTGAAACGTTTTATCATCCCCCAGGTAAGGACAGCGGGCTACCTTAACCTATCGCAATGGTCAGATAAAAGGATGGAATATTTTCTAGAAGTACGTCTCAGAAGGTGCGGTTTGTCCTTGCCAAAAGGGTCTTGTGAGTGAGATAAAATCGTCGTCGAGAGACGTCTGTCTACAGGTGAATTAAGATTGTCTACCTGGATTATTCCTGGAACAGGCACTGAACATTTCTTTTGTAATTTTACGGTTGATCTGAGAGCCGCGTAAAAATGTGACAAAATCGTTATCGGTAGACAAGGAATGTCGCCGGACTTCTAATGTTTCAACTGTTTGCGCAGACTTAAAAGGTGTTTCTTTGAAGCTTTTACACAGTAGAAGTAGGCTTTAAAGAAACTTTTTAGCGTTTGAACAACAAACAACACCGAGAAAAAAATGATTTAGACAGCAATTGGGTTAACATGCAATGCGTGCAAGAAACTCTCGTGAACCAGGAAATCGGCGATTTTTTTTATTTATTTATTTATTTATTTATTTTGGGGGGGGGGGAAGGTCTTACAATTTAGGAAAAGTTTTTCATATAAATTATTACTTTTATTTTAAGGTATTCTCTTTCTCTCTCTCTCTCTCTCACACACACACACACATACTGAAGTACAAAAATTTAGTATCAAATAAATTAGGAAATTTCTTAAAAAGTTAAGGCTTTTACGATATGTAAAAATTCACAACTGAACCAATAAGAAAGAAAACATAAGCCAAACCAAAAATGGATAGATAAAAGTTGTAAACAAAAATGTCAACAAAAATACATTATTCAAACTTATCTATAAAAGATGAATTATATGAAATTTTAAATAAAGTAAATTAAATGAAAAATAAATAGAGACATATACCAGAAATATCAAAAAAGATTATGATACACGGTCGTTGGAAGTTAGTCAGAGGCTGGCGATGTTACAAGTAATGAAGATTTGAGATTGAGGAATCGAGTAATTTGTTTATAGCTGTAATATTATCCATGTGTAACCTCCCCCTATTTTGGAAACCTAATTTTTCGCAATAAGAGGTTTCTTAAGCATGTCAGTATACGTATAATTAGTTTCATTTTCAACGTTATCAAATAATTAAACTGAAATAATTTTTTAAAAAATAAGTTACGAATTAACTTTACCATATTTGAATACAAATAATGTTTTTACTTCCGAAATATTAAAAAAAAAAACGTGTTTCGTAGATTGTGAAATACAAATTTAGATTTTAAAAAAGGACTCTTCGTACGCAAATTTGAGCGTCAATCTAATTTCAATGGAATGCGAAAACGATTGGAGGTCATTGAGAATCATTCAGATAGCAAGCGAAAAAGAGAGAAGAAAGGAATGTCTGTGAAGTATTTTAAAAAGGAAACAATGCGTTACATAGATTTGTCCTCTTGCACAAATTTTATTAGCTAGGATTGTAGTCTTCGACCTTCTCAATTAATTTATTCCATTTACAGTGTTCTAGTTATGATGTATTATAAGCGACATAACTTGTTATAAAGACAATCAACAGATTGAGTTTTTTTTTTTTTTGTATTTTAGGTGTAAGAACAAATGTGTAGAATTCCATTTTCAGAATATTTGAAAGGTTATATATATGCGTGTGTGTGTAAGACTAATTCAAGGAGTAATTAAGAGTAATTTAAAACATAATACTTACAATGTTTAGTTTTATTCTGACTTTTCATACCTCAGTTTGTAGTTATGTTATTCATTTTGATTTTAACTTTATTTTCTTATTATTTTTATTTGTTTAATATTCTCAAAGGTATTTGATCTCTTTCTTAAAGGTTTTGTTACGTAATTTTTCTTCTTTTTCTTTTGTTTTCAGGTAATTAAACAATTTCATTTTTCACATACTTTTTTATAATCTAAAAATGCATCTGTAAGTTTTCTTCGTAATTTTTAAATTTTTTTCTAAAATTTTAATTGTTCCTTTTATACTGATTTTAGTTAATTATTTCAACTATTTCTTTTTATTATTGAATTATATGTGTGTTGTGTGTCTGTGTGCGTAATTTAAGATGAGAAATAAAGATGTGAATGATGATATTTGTATTTTCTTGAATACGCATACTTTTATCTTAAAATTAGTAAATATCACGTTGGAGAAGGGGAAAAAAATGGTCCTGTTATACATAATCGACGAGTTGTGAAATTTTGTGTAGTGATTTTCGTAATGTGAGAAGCGTAATATGAATCAAGCGTGTTAAATAATTTTTTTTTCAAAAAAAAAGAAAGAAGCTTGTGTAGATGTGATTGGATTCTATTTTTAATTTCATGTTCCATCAAAATCGTACCAAAAGTATCATACAAAAACAGAATTGGAAGTATTAATATTAGAACTTTTCCCATTCGAAAAAGTATGTTTCGATTCTTCCAGTTCCATTGTTAGACCAAGACAACCATGAAGATGAATTCTACCATCGAGTTATTTTAGCTTCAGAACCATGTTTTCAGGAAAAGGAACCTTAAATGCAACTTCCTCGTCCTCACAAGGTCACGACAATGGAACAGATTAACACCCACCCTTTCATCTTTCGTTAGTACTCATTCAATGGACCAGATTCAATGGGAGGGACAGCGAAGGGGGCATCGTAGTTGTAAGAGACTGTTCTTTTTTCTTTTTATTATTGTTTGCTATTCCTAAAGGAATAAAATTGTTATTACAAACTTTTTTTCCTTCCACTCTTCTAGAACCCAATTTGACGTTGTGCATTGATCAGACGTTCGAAGCCGTTCTTTGCTTTCTCTGAATGGTGACAGTGTGTTAGTTTTTGTTCTTTTTTTTATCCTTTTTTTTTTCGGTAGAAGGCCATACCAAATGAGTATTTCGAACAATGGGGATTGGATTCGCAGCTCTTAAATGACAATCGTATTGTCTAAATTAAAGTACATAGTGTTCAATCGTCGGACATCAATTTATTATATGAGTTGAGAATCTTTTGAAATATTCCCAAGCTGCACAGTTACAGAATTGTAAAATAATTTTTAATGCAAAGCAAGTAATTCATTTTGCTTTTATTATACAACAATTTTGCTCTTATCAAGCTTTTTTTTTTGGAGGAGGAGGAGGTTAGTTGCCGTATAGTCTCGGCGTGAACTCGTGACCTCCGATGTTGAACCCGAGCTGTGGACTCTAATCCTGGATCCACCTTGAAACTCATCGCACAGAATAACGGGAGTCACTACACATTAAGGGGAATTAGATCTCTGAGCCGTTCCGTAGTGTGGTGTAGAAATATAGAGGAGAAGGTATCCCCTAGGTCACGTGTGGTTCTCTTCATTTGAGCTTGGTTGAAAAGTACGAGGCCCATCTCCAATACCACTCGTGTTTATTCTAACTGCGACGTTAATTTAAAATTTAGTACGCTATCAAGCATTTTTCACAGAAACGTTACTTAAAAATTACAAAAGAGATTTTAAACCAGATATCTGTATCTGATGACTCTCATCTTGGAGATGGGGCAGACTGTAAGCATTTAATTGCGATTTTTAAAATTGATTATGAATGAAAAGAAAAAAAAAATGTCGACACTGATTATATTTTTATATTGATCAGTGGAATACAAAGCAGGGGTTGATCAATCACTTAAAAAAAAAAAAACTTTGAGGCTTAATTGAAATATTGAAATTTAATGCCTCCATAATTATAACTGTTTTGTTTGTTAACCCTTTTTCAAAATTCTTGTTGTACCTGAAAGATACACGTGTCTTCTATGTAATGCATTTCTTTTCTTTTCTTTTTTTTTTTTTGTTCCTAGGTGTTGGAGTGGTGAGATCTGAAGAAAATGGCGACTTACATGGAGATGAGGTTGAAGCAGCAAAGCATCTTTGAGTATCTGAAAGTTAAAGTTGTGGTCAACTTTCACTTTTTCCCAGAGATGAAAGAGCACCTTCAGGGACATCGCTTTCGTTCTGTGGATAAAGTGAAGGCTGTTAATAAAGCTTACGTCCGACAACAGCCACCAGAATTCTCGGACAGGTTTTCCTGACGAGTCCCGTTCTGGAACAAGTGCGAGGAAAGATATGGGGATTATGTCAAAAAAAGAATAGTTCATTATATAGAAGACACACCTAGCTATTAGATACAGCAAGAAGTTTGAAAATCGGATAACAAACAAAAAGTTATTACCTTAGAGACATTACTTTTGAATGTATGCTTAGGACTGTAATATATCAAGCCTGAGTATTTTAGTTTCGCAGTGAAGAATATATCACATCAGGGTTTCATTTTAAAAAGGTGTTTTACTATTTTCTGGACTGTATCTCAAATGTCCCAGACTAGCTCATGACGGTTATGTTGCGAAAGTTTTAAAAGCTTGGAGCCCTCCAGCCACTTTCTAATCAGTTAATGTAAAAAAATATTCAGCACGTCAGTTTTACTGGTCCTTAATCTGTTTTGGATTTTCTAATCCTTTGTCATATGAATAGACTTGCTTTATAAGAGAGTCAATAACCTTCTCGAAAATAATATTCAACGATTTCGTTGCAGAGTTTCAGTTATATTTCTAAATCTGCGATGAATTCCAACATCATTACCGGACGCCGACGGCAAAAGAAGAACTGGAGCTTTTCTCCATTTCAGTATAATGGAAAATGATACATATAAAAGATATTCCGCGGAACTTATTAACGGTGGAATAGACTTCAATTAAGGAACATTGTAACTTATTATTGCATGAAAAATCGCTCATCTTTATTCATAATGGTTACTACTGGCAACGGATAGACAATTAACAAACACTCTGATGGAAGCATACCTGAAACAACACTTTAATATCAAGAATTCGTTGCAGTTGTAAAAAAGAGAGCAGAACCACACCAGAGCAATAATATTGTTCTGATAATAATTACTTTCGTAAAGATTTATGGTATATGGTATACGACGTATCATCATAACGTTGTCAAAATGCCTCAACAGTTTTGGAAGTAATTACAAAACTGACTTCTGTGGTCACGTAAGCAAGAACAGTGATTAAGCTATTATGAAATTATTTTTAAAAAAAATTCCTTCTTATTTTATCTCATCTGATGAGAGAAGCGATGATTTCATGTACAATATTTGTATTAAGTCTGTGTCTTTGAATCAAAATATTTTGTTTGATGAAAAATGAAATTGTGATTTTCAGAAACTCTTGAAAGTTACAATATATTGGGTATATGATGCATACTTATCAAATTTTTTGTTTCAGTAACTTAAGTCATCTTATTTGTGTTATCTTGAGAAAATAACAAGCTATTGAGAAAATTTCTTACTGATGAAGAATCGTAATTGATATTTGTCGCATTTTCAATTATTTTCGATAAAGTTTCTCAACTGTTTTGAATGTGTATTACTAAATTTATGCAATAACAGTTAAAAATATAGTGAGAGATCCATTGTTTATGTTAAGTAAAATGGAAATATTTTTATGCATGCATGGAGCTATATGGAACTTTTTTTTAATTAATAGACTCATGATTATTAGAGATAAGTTTGACAACATTTTTCTTGTGATTTCGTTGGGGAAGTAAAATTATAAAACAAAAATTAATGATTTAGACATAAATTAAAGTTTCCATTTCCTCCAAAATAAATGGACGTTTTTCTTCTTTTCTTCTTTTTTTATTTCTGTTTTTTATCGCTAATTCTTATTATCTCTAACATAAAAAATAAAATAAAATTGGATTTTTAATAATTATTGTTTTAAAAATCTTTTGATACGGAAACATTTAAAGCACAGTTTGAAGGCAAAACAAAAAGAAATATATAATATATCAAAGAAATGTAATTTATTGAGAATCCCGAACTCAGTAATAAATTTGCTCCTGTGGTGTTTTCTCTCTGTATTTAAAACGAGTTCCCAGCAAACCTTTTGAATAGTTTACGAGTTAATCGATACCAAACAATTGTAAGAGTATAGAATGGTTCATAGCAGGGAAAAAATGCTTCCATACTTAATTTTTTCCCATTTGAATTGAATCGGGTCTGTTTAAATAATCTACCTTTTTGTTTATGATATGCAACTCAGCTTTCTTAGACATTGAATGATCCCTGTCGAAACTTATTGTGAATTTCACGAAAATAAAACTTTAGGTTCTTAGAAAACAGACTGAACATTACAAGGCACATGTATTCAAAATAAATTTCTCACATGAAAAACTAATTAAACTGTCACATTAAATTCATCCCGTTTGAAAAAAGAAATTAACAATGGATGCTCTTCTCTAAATATGCATATTTTATTTTGTAATCTTTGTCCTCACTTCTTGACAATGTGACTCTAAAAGAGTGATGGGATTTGATTACAATTGCTGTTAATGTCTTTGAAATGACAATCACTGTCATATAATTTTTTTTTTAAAAAAAAACTATATAGTCTATGACCACATTGTTGTGTGTGTGTATGCATATAATTTTATCCATCATATTTAAGTGATAATCGAGAAACAATATTTAATTAAACTATAATTAAAATTGATTACCCAAAGTCCATTCAATCATTTTGATTTTCCTTACATTATGAATCTGTTTTTTTGCAATCTATTTCGCTAACAAAGCGATAGCAACAGATAAATATTAAAATTAATTTGATGCTGTAATCTTCTCACAGAATTATCGCATTTGTTTGTTTGCTCGCAAATCTCGAATTTCCTGATAAAAAAAAGCATTCTTCCCTGTTCTCATTTCGCGGTAGACAAAAGATTCTTTGTCACCCTGCTGCGATAAAAGATTAATGGCCATCGGAAACCTGTCAATCAAATTTACATGAAAACTTTCAGCAACGACGTGTCAACACACACTAGACAGATCTGAAATCAAGCCAGAATACCCTGACGGAGGTTTTTTTTTTAAAGAGATCACGGTATACCCCCCTTTATTTTGATCGGCATCTCTAAGACTTTTGAAATATGAAGTCTACCGCTGAAGTGGTTTCTGCCAACTAAGTTCAACGCTCATCTTTCAGTTTTAATACCCACTTTGGCAAAGGAGTGGAAAAAAAAGGTCTTATTCACAACGGCAGTGTTTGAAAAGGCGGTGGTTGTGATATGATAATCGCGGTGGCACTGTTTGGGTGTGAGTAAATATTGCGACAAGATCAAAAGATCTGTGAGTTTATGTTGCTTGGATTGCTTTATAATTCATTTAAAAAGATATCTTTAATCAATAATTTAAGATAGAAGGTTCTTTGTGGGAGTCAGTAACAGCTGCGTATAATTACATTTGAAACGAACCGCATTTACGGCCAATTGAATCGATCGCATGCTGATGAACGTTAAATCTGTCCAGGTTCCAAACCCACCCAATAGCGTGGTAGTTTGAAGAAATTTGGCTCAAGTGTCATCCTCGTTACTTGACTGAAATTCAAAATTACGAGGTCCGTTGCCAGTAGCCCGCATGTTTATTCTAAATGTGATGTTAATAAATAATCAATCAATCGATCT
This sequence comes from Nephila pilipes, assembly GCA_019974015.1. Classification (NCBI taxonomy): domain Eukaryota; kingdom Metazoa; phylum Arthropoda; class Arachnida; order Araneae; family Nephilidae; genus Nephila; species Nephila pilipes. The sequence goes on from BMAW01060662.1 coordinate 1,845,200, forward strand.
ACCTTTAGTCTTGGAATATTTCAAATGATAAACTGTCTTTAGTCTTAGAATATTTCAAATGCAGTATGCTTATTGCAAACACACAAGTATACCTATGCAAAGTGTGAAAACATTCCATTACGACAACCAGTCATTGGACTGCAGAACAACACTCCTGAAAAATGCACAAGTGAGGAAATAAATTTTCTTTTCTCTTTTTTTAAAAGTTCGATTTATATGTGAAAAAATATCTGAAATTTTCTCAGTCAAATCAATGAATTTATATTTCTTCCTATAAAATCATAAAAATACCTCCTCTATTCTACATATTATAGATATGAATGGCTTATACATATTTTTTTTTTTTTGGTGGGGGAGGAGGAGAGTTGGCCGTGGTAGCTGTGTGGTCATGGCATAGTCAACCATGGCATAGTCCGTCGAGTTATGAGTAATTCCAGATTCCACAACGACCCCTAATGTAGTGGGGCTGATGCACATTGAATCTGTCGGGGCTCAAAATCCCCGTATTGGCGCGGTACGGCAGTTGGGAGGGGGGGGGAGGAATCAGTCTCGTGTTTTGACCGTAGTTCATGTTTTCCTGGTACGTCGTCATGCGTTGCTTCTAAATATGATGCTAATAAATAATCAATCAATCTATTCACGGGGGGCTCTGAAAATGTTCCATAAAAATTCCCATTTTTTGCAATGTTCTTAAGGAACAATTTATTAAATGTTTAGGGACCAGGATTCGGGCTCCACAGAACAGTCCCTTCGTATTTATTCATACGAAAAGAGTGCGCAAAAAAGTGAGAAAGAGAGTCATTACACAGCCTAATGATTAACGACAAATAAATACATAGTGCAATGACACTTGCATGATACTTTATATAAAGTTTCAGGTGCATACAAATAAACAGCAGCATATCTTATATCACTCCAAAATAATCCAAACAAGTAGATACATAATGCTGAATGTATTTAAAAAATTGCATTAAATAGCTGGAAAAAAAGTGGCATGATTGTTATTCTATTTTTCGATGTAATTACATTTTTTTATTGACTGTGTTATTATTAATATTATTTTTGCATTTTTCTTTAGAATATATTTCGCATCAATTTTCTCTTGGAAAGGTATTACTTAACATTATCCATGAGTAATATACGTATGATTAAATAGGTTGTTCAGCAGTTTTTTCTCTTATCCTGTAATCATTTCAAGGTACTGACCGCCACATTCAGGTTGTACATACATCCACGTTTGAATAGTCATATGAATCACGAATGAATGATAAAGAGAAACTATTATGAATTCTATATGGTAAACACACAGTGAATGTTTGAAGTCTTGTGATTTTTCCAACAGAAAATATCACATTCTTATCAAGGTTTTTTTTAAAAACAATTTAGCCGCCAAATGGGCTATTCTTTTAATTTTCGTCAGCTGATTATTTTTCAAATTATTATTATAATTTTTTAGAGCGTTCAAAATGTATTAAATTCCCTTGTCAGCAATTTTGTGGTTCTATCTATAAGCTATTGTTATGTTTCTTTTTTTAAACTTTGAATATAACTGTAAACATTGACTGGGTTCAGACGAGCTTGATTATGGAAAGAGGTGTAAAGAATATTTCATTAAAAGCAATTTTATTTTATTTTGTGACGTTGGGCTATTTTCTCTTCACTAACCTCGGGGATTTTGTAATAATAATTTGAATTGCATAAAATTGCAATATCTGCCCCAATCAAAATGAAACGTGATTTGGTAAATTAGATGATGATGGAAGTGAAGTGAAATGAATTGGAGATAATGATGTATGAACGAAACAGAGAATTGATGAAAATGAAGGGAGGTAGAGGAAATGACTTACTGATAGAGATTTACAATTTGGACTGAAGCACCTTAATTAGTTTAGTGGATTTAAGTGAATCCTAGTTTATCATTTAGAAGGGAATTGGCTGTTTTTGTGAAGTGATTGAATCAGAACGAGTGATTTAGTAAGCTAAGATTTCATATTTAAAACATAGTCTAGGATTGTTGAATTAATTGGAATTCGAGAGAGAGCGACCTTATCTATGTTCCATTGATAACTAAATATTTTAATTTGTTCTTACGTATCTTCAATCGGAGTTTTGTAATTAATAACTATTTAATTAAAAGGATCAATGGCCGTTGAATGAAATAACGGAGGGCTGTTGTTGCAAATTTCATAAAAATATTTTTGAAGTCGTGAATCATCCTAATATAAAATGGTTGCTATACTCAGGTTGAGAGTCCGCGACCATGACTACTCGTCTACCGAGTGGTCATGGTCGCGACCGACTTTGTTTTCGTCGAGTCGTGGGTTCGAGCCCTGATGCCACTAAAGACCCGTCATGCATGTTACATCTGGTCGAGATCCCATGTTCTTCTTCTGGCGCGGTGTAAAAGTTTGGAGAGGGAAGTGCCAGTTCAGGTGTCGTCCTCGTCACTTGACCGAGGCTTAAAATTACGAGGTTCATCTCTAATAGCCCTCGTGTTACTTCCCAGTGTGACGTTAGAATCAATCGAAAAATTAAAGTTTCTGTCGTGATTGTGGTCACGTGTGTAAAGATTTAGTTGACAATACTGTTTTAAAGTTATCCAAAAAAGTTTTTTTTAAGAATTCCAAACTCCTGTCATAATTTAAAAAATCTTATTAATTCATAGAACGATTCTTAGTTGGGAGGCTATTTTAATTTGGTATCCATATAGTTCTATATATATATATTATCCATATAGTTCCGGTTTTTTATTACAATTACGTAGAATATCGTTTAACTAACTTCAACATTTGGTCTCCATTGCTAGTAAAAGAGACTAAGAGAGCTCAACTGAAAATAGTACTTTAAAGTTAACTAAAAAAATATTTTTGAAGTATATTCAACCTCAAGTGAGATAATTTAAGAGATTTTATTAAAGTAACGCTAAAGTACTTAAATTATTGATTCTTATAGGTAGTATAAGTGAAGAGGGGCTCAATGCGAATCTATTGCGAAATGACGCAAACATTTATTTCTTTGTGAACGTTTTATATATACGAAGGTGCATAAATACGAGGGTATGCGAGGGTTTCAAATGACTTATCATGCACTCAAGAATTTAAATATCTTAGCCTATTATATACGAGGGCGATTCGAGAGGTTTTAATCATTACTCAGTAGTAATCGACATACCTGGATAAAATTTACTCTGCACATTGACTGATCCTTACGAATACATTATCATAAATTACTGATCTGTTTCAGGAGGTTGTGGGTTGAAGTTCGAGAAGTCTTAATTGTTACTAAAAAAAGGACTGAGATAGAAATTTTTTTATTTCTTATCCCTAAAACTACTCTTCATAATCACCATCTAGTTTTTTTTATGTTTCCCCGTGTTTCTTGATCTTTCGAAGGCCGTCATTGTAGAACTCGGCAGATTTTGAACTCTGTCTTTTCCATACTGCGGGGTGTTTCAGTCTAAGGCTTCAGTTTAACATAAAGAGAAAATTTTCATAAAAAAATTCTTTGCCAATCGTTCTTAAATTGTATCAAATTCATCAACACACACACACACACAAACACACATATATATGTGTGTGTGTGTGTATATATATGTGTGTGTGTAATTGACTTTGCATCAGTGTTTATATAAACCTACTGTAGCAAAACCTCTTCGAGTTGAAGTCTTGCTTTACAAGAAACCCTAAAATACATGCTGACAATCAAAACTATTCTTTGGGAGAATTATAAATGCATTAGAAATTTTTTTAAATATTATTACTCACATAATAATATTACATAACTTTTTCTTTTTCGCTTTCTAATTTATATGTAATAAAATGTAAGAGTTTTAAAATAGATTCATAAGTTTAAAAATATCAAAATAAACTAGACTGCAAATAAAAGATACAATTTAAGGTAAAACAAGTCAGCTTTTGTTTTCATTTGAGTTCGGAAACTAAGTACGAAAAGGACAAAAGAACGGAAGGGCCTACCGGTCGGAATGACTCCTTCCAGTTCAGATTCGTTTACCCTAATCTTTACTTTTCCTCGACCTGCTTTGCTAGGTCTACCAGAAGAACTGTAGAAGACTTTCCAAATCAGGTCTTCTAATTCCAAGACTTGCTTTGCCAGATATTTTACTCCCTGAGGAAAGAGCGCGTTCGGAGGAGCTTTTCTCGTCCACTCTAGTTCTCCTGGAACTGATTGATGTAGTTCTTTCGTTTTTATTGCATTCTTGCTATGGTGAGCATTATCGGAAGCTCATCATTGTGCTGATCAGTTAATGGCTTTATTAAGGGAGCTGTGTAGTAGGGGCTATGGGAGAGTCATAACCCTGTTAGTTTTTGTTATTTCTTATCCTATCTGATCTAGCCAAAGGACCACATCAGATCTATGAACCCCCAAACACTCAAGAATTCAAAGACAAGAATTGGCCGCTTGGTCGAATCCTCTCTGGAAAACCATAGACAGAAAAGAAGTTGTTCAGGAGAGGACTGTTCAGAGTTAAAATTTCTGCAGACGGGGAAGACTCTGGTGAAATTTGAGGCACCTTAAGTGACCGCTGAGAAATCGTGAAACTGTAGTTTGCTAAGCCCGATCACCCTCAAAAACGATGGCTCACCTCGGTCGCTTGCCACAACTCCATTACCCTGTTCATCGAATGGGATATTCAGCAGCAGGTGGAGAAGTATTTCGGAGCCCATTTGCTTGCTTCCACTAAGCAAACGAGTCTCGGGTAAAAAATGCTGGTAATATCTCCGTGCTTCTCCCACCGGTGCCTTGTGAAATACGTCGTATTCTGGATGATTATACATCCCGGAAGACAGAGAGAAGAAAACGTCTCTGAGAGAGAGAGAGAATAATTCGGAACAGCAAAGAATAGATTTCTAGTGGATCGCTGACTCGTGTGTGTTCTCGCATTTTGATGAACTAGTTCGAAAGAACAGGTCGTTGTTTTCATCCCTATCCCTAATTATACATTTTTATAATCTATGTTACGCGTTGCAGAACAGGTGGCGAAATCTTTTATTTGAAGCTTTTATTTCAATCTTTTATTGCATGGTATAGGACAAATCTTTCCACATTGTTTTCAGCAACATAGACAATTCATTAAAATGTCTCCAACTTTTATGAATTTGCGGGCTTTCATCGCTGAATTCCACTCATTTATTTCGATTCAAAAAGCGTCTTACGACAACTAGTCGAAGAAATGATTGATATTCTGATCAATACAAATACTGTATGACCAATTGAGGAAAATGAATCCATTTTCTTACTTATGAAGCATCGATTAAAAACTGGATCTCCGGTTAAAGGACTTGACCGCGTGGCAAAAAGGAGGCAATTGCAATTCCATGTTCCCTGTAATTAAATTTTCCACGCAAGCTAATTAACCGCTTGTCAGTAGTGATGGATAGTGGTAGTCCAGATGAAAAAATATGTAACAGAAGGAAATGAAAGACTAAGAATGTACGTGTTTCATATCTTGTATATTTTTTTTTTATTTGAATGCATTTGGGAATTTGTATTTAATTTTGTGAACTTAGAGATTAGATAATTTATTTAACAATGTAGCAAAAGGAAAAATGATTTTAGAATTAAGTCTCAACAACTTTTTTTTCTCGTTTTATTCGGATTTACATTAAATGTCAAAGATTTAATCAAAGACCTCGATAAATTGAAAGGCATCAAGGGAAATGTAAAATAAAAAATTGAAGATATGAAAACTAAGAGGATTATAAAACTGTAATGAGTTTGTTTTTCTTTTTAAGAAACATATTTAACTGTATGTTCAGATGAATAAGATTATCATCATCCTCAAAAAAAAAAAATAATAATAATAATAATAATGAGATCGTTAAATGTAATTTGCTTTATCAAATCGTAAGTAAGAAGTCACTTCCAAATGAAACTCCCGAAAGCAAATAAAAAATAAAGAGCTTTGATTTTCTCAGAAAGAATTTTTTTTGAAAGAATAAAGGGATTAAAAAATTCACTGGTTCTAATTCTTTAAATTAGTAATTTTAATTTTATTTTTCTATTTTTTCAGGATATCTTTAATTTATTTTTCTCCTTTTGTAAAATGTACATTTCTGTAAAGATTTATTTTGCAATGTTTGTTTTTATATTTATTTTTCCTTGCAGCACTTCCTTTTTCGTGTATTAAATTTCAAATTTATCTACACTAAAATGAAAGTTATTATTCAAATTTGTGTGATGGAAGTAAAGAAGGTTAAATACTAATGTTAATAAAAAAAAGATAATGTAAATAATACATAAATGTTAATAAAAAAAAGCGTTTTCAAAAAATGTAAGATGCAGAAAGTAATAGCAAACCGGATTTTTTTCTCCGTAGAGTTTGAAATGTCATAGATGAAATGTCATTGACATTCATAGAGAATAAAAAATGCGAATGCAGAAATTTTTTACAAAAACTGCGTATCTTATTCAGTTTAAGAAATCAGGCTTACGCGGCCTTTGAAACAAAAAAAATAGCGTCAGATGTTTAATGGGTAGGGTTTTCAAGCTTCCCTTTCATTTCAAAGCCCCCTTCCCCCAAAAGTATTTTATCAAAAACATAACTAAAAAGCTAGTTGTTTAATTGTTATATTTTTTTAAAAAATTTTAATGAAAAGGGACTTTTTATTCAGTGAATATAAAACGAAGAAATTGGCACGTACAAAAATATAATGAATGGCCACATAGGCATTTGTAAAATTTTTAAGTCAAATTTCTGAATACGGAAACATATTGATGATGGATCGTATAAGATTGAAGGAAAACTAACCTTAGGATTATGACAGAAATATAAGCTTTTTGAAAAACGAGCTGCAGATTTGTTTACTTTTATGCAATATGATTTTTAGATAATTTTAAACTATTTGTTGTTATTTCTTCAAAATTTCTGATAGTTTTTTTTTTTTGGTAATATCTAAGGTATTTGCTATTCAGAATTTGAAAATTATTTTACAAAATATTTTTAATTTCGCCTTAAAAACTCATTTTAAAATTGTCTTGTTTTGCTAGTTCCTAGAACATCTAATGCTTCACGCTTTACATATGTTATGCCAAGTAGACAGCCTTGTCACTGATTTATGTTTCGAGCTCGTAATTTAAAAGAAGTGCAAAAGAAATGCGTCCATTTTCGTCTGGCTGTATATATTTCCTCATTTTCCTGTCATCCCATACGCCCTCGATTTATTCTGCAGACATTTGAAACGCCTTATTTAGTACTTGCGTATTCGTGTTCAGAGTTGAGATTTTCGTTGTTTATCTTTTTCGGAGACATGGCACACAAGCAACCTAAATTTACACAAAACTTGATTGAAAGGGGAAAAAAAACTATAGGCAGTTATTTGCAATAATAATTATTCAATTAAAAATTCTTTTACTCACCTAGAATTATTTTTGAATTAAAAGACTGGGTTCTTTTCAAATGATCTTCGTTTTGATTACCTACAAAGCATTTCTCTCTGAAAAGAACTTCTTTTTAATTCCAAAATGCTCCTTACGATTCACATTTTGCTCGAAAACCACAAAAGTTTTAAAATTGTACATTTTACGACATTGTAAAAAACCATGCTTGGTGTTGGATTATTATGGTGATTTACTTCGACATGTCACAACTAAAAACGTAATTTCGGAGCTCTTCTTCCCCCTCAGAGGCTTACTTCCTTTAGGTAAGAAAGACCATCATAACCTTGAAGTACCCTAGTGATTATTTCCTCCAGTTGGGCTTACTGACCTTGGTAAACACGGGTAATGTGTCCCCGTAAACGCTGCGATCTTTCTCTATTTTCAATCTTTCTTCTTTTCATTCTATTTTTCTTCTTTTTCAAAATTTTTCGAACGGCTAGATCACAAATACACATTGGTTTGACACACTATGCTGTGTCTGATTTGACTCTCGGACTATAAACCTCGATTTTCACTTATTCACTCACTAAAGAGCTACTTCACACATATATACACTAAAGAGCTATTTCACACATATATTAAAAACCGCCTGTAGAGGGCGTCTTGTATCGGGTGAGTGTAAGAATGTCACTCACACAACCCCCTTAGAGCAGGGCAAATCAGTGTCTAAGTTTAAGCGATCGAATTACACTCGTGAGTAAGTATAACACAGTAATTCGATCTGGGTAGCTTTTAATAAATCGTTGTTGTTAAACAACCAACTTTGATCTTTGTCTCAGGAATATAGACAACAGTTCAGAATAACGCGAGGTGACCATATATGCTAGAAGTGAATTGCGTAGATCACCAAAGTAGCACGGCATGATTTAAAAGAATGAAAGGAAATGTTGTTATTAGTTAAAAAGTTGTAAGTCTGATCTCGTCTGAAGTTTAAAGATAAGTAAAATGTGTGAAAGTAAGTTAAGAAAATAAATAACAATCAAAGAACTGTTATTAAAAGTTAATAGTTATTAAGAAAAGTAAGGGAAGTGTGAGATGAAAGTGTGTTTGTAACAAATCAGAAGTGGCAGAAGAAGTTTATCAGTAAAAATAAAAAAGTAGCTTAGTGAAAAGTAGCTAAGAGTAGTAAGATAATAAGTAAAATGTTTTCTATATGTATTATATATGTAATATATTTCATTGATATAATTATATAGTTGGAATAATTTTAAAAATTATAGAAATATAATACAAAAATTAAATAGAATTCCTTAAAACTACAAGGAAAATTTACTTGTTAATTTTAAGTACATCGAAAATATAAAAGAAGAGAATAAATATTTTCTTAGTTACAAAAACCCAGAGAAAAAAAAGAAAACTACCTCACGAAACAAATAAGAAAGAGAACAAATACACGAAAAAAAATACATGACAAAATAGTACGAAGATAAAACTTCAAATATGAAAAATTACTAACATAGCTAGAATCAAACAAAACAAAGAAGAAAAAAAAGAAATGAACTATAACAGAAAATTAAATAAAATCTTTATGAATTCTTTGTCTGGCTTTTGACACATTACCAGGTTTTGACTTGCTTAACAGGCCTAACATTCACTCATAGAAAAATGTTATATAAAATATGAAAAATCCATGAAGTTCCACATGCTACCAAAGATTAAATGACAACATTGCAATTCTTTTTGCAACAATATTTGTTGTATATATATGTGTGTGTACAATAATTCAATATTTTCCCACCTTGTTGAAACTGGAAATGTATCAAAGAGGAGTACTATAGCAAATAAATTTTAAAGGCTTTAAACTAGTAAAAAGGGAAAGTAGAAAAAAAAATTAGGAACAAAATAAATAAAACAATATGTAAAACAAAATAAATAAAATATTTAAAAAAAAATGAAAAACTAAAAAATGTAATTATTATACTTTTGAATTTCTCTTAAAATTCAAAGGATGTTCCGCATTCATACAAATCTTCTCAAGCTTATCGCAGTCAACAATCTGTAATAATTGCGATAGTAGATTATTCAAAAAAAAAAAAAAAATATCGCGAATGAATGAAATATTATAAAAATCACAAACAACTTGGTAATCTTTTTGTGATTGATGTATGTTGTGTACAAAATATTCAGTATTCTTGCATTTTGAGAAGATAGAGAATATGCGTAAGCCTGCGTTGTTGCATGAATCTCAATTTTTTTTTATCCACCTAATAATTATAGCTTACACTAAATCTTCCAAAAAATTATGAATATTTCAAATGTTTGATACATTTAATGAAGGCTGTATTGCTTATCTCTTAGAAATTAAAGACAAACTGCTAATTAAAAGATAAATGAAAAGATAAGAAGTTACAAAAATTATCAGGTAAAAAAAAAAATCAAATCTCAGTGGGTCATATATATTCCTACATTGTAATTATAGGGTTTATTACTGTTCGTGTGTAGGCCTTAATCGTACTCACCTCGAATGCGTGGGGGTCAGTTGTATTTCATTAATTGACTAATTTGTCTTTTATAACTGGGTAATTTAATGATTTCTTTTCGCATAACTTAATAATGCCCAAAAGTATTGATAAAAAATCTGCGTGAGGTTCATCTATCCGGAAGACTTTATATTCCTTTCATGCACATGCGCATTTGTGGAAGAAAAGAACCAAATGATATGAGCAAGTTTACTTAAAGAGATAAAGAAGAATTTTACTCTCCCTCTTTTGACCTATCATATCAAGTCGTCACGCAAAAATAGAGGTACAAATAAAAAAAAAAAAAAACCGGCAAGAAAAGAAATGTAGACAATATATCTCAAAGTGAGATATTAAAGCGCAATATTTTTTTCAACCCGTTTCCTGTTACGGCACAAACTAGGTTTACGAGTTTGTGGCCTCAGTTCTTATCTTCTCCACAACCATGAAGCAATGGGTGTTTCGTTGGATGGGGATGGTATCTTCAAAATTAGTACTCAACTCCGATGACTTATGCTCATCCCGGCTAAGCGCAATTTACGATTCGGAAATCTTTAGCAACTCAAAGCGTGTGAGATGATTTGTGAGTTTATTAAACTCACCGTAACGTTGTTGCTCCGCCTTGAGAAGGAAGGTATTAATTTTTTCCGCGGCTTCTGATTGTTTCCTTCGAATAAACTGTCGATTGGTTAGGTTTTATTAACGTCACGCTAGAAGCAACGCGAGGGCTATTGGCTCATAATTTGAACTTCGGTCAAGTGACGAGGACGACATCTGAGCTGGCACCCCCCTCTAGCAACTGTGGAAAATGCGGGGAAAATTATTTTCATAAAGCTGAATATAGAGTTTCAGCGTCAATACTCATCTCCACGTGGGCGGCCCACCAAAAAATCTGCCCTCATGTTCGAAATGAATAAATAGAAAATGAATGAACGAGAAATGAGATGGCACGCTGCAATGTTGTCGACGGATCATTTGTTCTATTTTTATAAGTAGTACGAGAATACGACATCCTTTATACCCTAAAAAGTTTTCGCAATGACTTTTCTGTTCAATGAGACCGTCTTTGTCTTCTTTGGGGCAGCTTCATCGGAAGCAACACATTGCTTTGATTGTTGCTTGGTTTCCGGTGTGTAATGAAGTCCAAGTCTTATCAACTTGTCGATGTAAAAGTCTGATCTCACTGCTCAAAACACAGTTTCGAAGTGGAAATCCACACTCGCTTGTTTGTTCACGGTAGCAATTGCGGTGTCAATTAAATTTTAATTTTGAAGCAAACAGGGCCAGATCAAAAGTAGCTAACGAATAAATTAAAAACTAACCGATGGGTCAATGTCACGTTTGTTTGGGAGCCGTTTAATAGATGGCAGTCCACAATGGTAACATCATCTGTTTACTGATAGTTTTTGAAGCAATCTCCATTGGTCATTGTTAGGGTTCTTTGCATACCGAGTATTTACAAAGGTTGCTGAGGATTTGACTGCCTTTATTTAAAGGTAGCCCACGTATAACATAGTTCTCCCGTGCCCTGAAATATACCTTGTTATGCGAATCTGTGTTAAACTATGTGGTGAATGAGTATTTCTATTCGACTCTTGTACTATAACTCAATCAAATATAACTAACATTAAAGGTCAATAATCTACAAGGACAGACATTAGACAAATCTCACACAGCTATTTATTCAATAGCCTTGCAGTATAACGTTTGATGAATGCGTGCTCTCCTGGATAACACCCTAGATAGATTCACCCATTCAGCCAATACCGAATTAATAGTGTCTTACCAAAATCTCCCCTGTTGAGGTTGACATGATTTCTTAACTCCACTACGATCACTATCGCCCGTAGCAACTCTTGATATCGTCTACCGCATGTAAGGCATATACTCAACGCTAATGCCACTCGACCTCTATCCTCAAACTTTCCTTTTGCTCATATACTCTCCTATCTAGCTCCTCACTTTACTTTACTTCTATCTGCCTCTTATTAGAATAATCACGATTCATTTGGATTGGGAAGAAATTGCTTAATTTATGCAATCAATCTCAATTAAAGTCCCTAAGGTTAGTGGAGAGAAAATCTCGAATAGCCCAACGTCACCACAGAACAAAGAATTTGAGCAGGAAAGGGAGATAAGTGCCAAATATTAGAAAATTGATACAATCCTATTTTTATAATCGGGAGAAATATATTTACTAAAGCAGTTTTTTCATCAAAAGTGTTACATATTTACGTGTTTTTAATGCTTTATTTTGTCATCTTTACTAAGCACTATTAATACAGGGCGTTTTCTTTTTGACAAGGTTATCCTCTTCTTTGAGCTTTCTTCGGCATTATTTTGAGTCCTCTACTTTTCGCACAATACTTGCATTTTAGATTGTGTGCTTTAACTGAGATGTCTGTGAAATGCTTTTTTATAGGTGTCAGGCACTTGCGGAGCTCTCTCTTGTGCTTCGATTCAATTCATTTAGGAATAATAACTCCAACAATTCTAATCAGAAGCCTTCTTATCGTCCTCTGAATTACCTTTAATTTAGGGTACAGGAAAAATGAGAATTTACAAACGTAATTCTCAAACCGTGTTTTAGGATGTGGAATTATTTGAAGGTTTTTCTCTCATACCATTCGGCAAAGCGAAACAGTGTTATGGAAGAGCCGTGTTTTACGAAAGTTATCTGTATTTCATCCTTCTTATAATTTGTTCCTATTCCTTTTATCAAATAGATCACCAACCGCACGTTTTGCCGGACATACTCGTATACGATTTTTTTTCTCTTTCAAACCCAGTTGCCTTTTATATTCTGATATTTTGATTGTTTATAAACGTGTAATAGTAGGAAGCTGTCCATATGGGACTGTCCTGGACTCTACTTGATTCAAACATTTCAACTACGAATTATGCAAAGCAAAGTTGAGATATAAATTGAGGTGTTGTGAGAATGAAGTGGGGGAAATGTGGAAGGATAGGTTATGAGATAATAAAGTTTACGGTAATAAGAGTATTAGGGTGGTATGCGCGGACGCGTATTTTGGCGTGTATCGCGGATTAGGTGAGGTTTGCGCTCAACGCTGACGGAGCTTTTTCAGGAGGTACTCACATCATAATCCGGCAATCGTTTTCTTTGATAGATTATAGAACTTATTAGATCTCGCGGATAAAGAAAGCAAATTGTTTGAGAGTCCTCTCCCCCTTATTAAAGGAGTTAATAATCGAATATTCTGGTTAGTACTGGCTTATTTGATTCACTTTGTATGGGCTTGAACTTAAGATGAAATTTAGATCTTATAATTAGAATTAAATTTATGATGACTGGTAACAGGATACTGTCACAAATGTCTCTCTTAGAAGCAATATGAGGGCTATTGGCAGAATACCCAAGGGGACCGAGCTCACCCAAAGGGTTTAGAGCTGCAAACCGGACCCGGCTATTGGCGATGAACCTCGTAATTTTAAATTTCAATCAAGTGACGAGGAGGACACTTGAGCTGGCACTTTCCTCTCTAAACTTCCACACCACGCCAGCGGGTGGATTTTCAGCCTCGACTGATTCAACGTGCATCGGCTCCGCGACACGGTGGATCTTTAGTGAGATCATGACTCACACCCATGACGGAAAAATCACTGGCATCGTGTTCGCGATAATGACCCCTGGGCTACTGCAATCGTATTCTGAGAGTCAGAGTATTAGAGATAGAAAGCGCCGCAGTAACAGCTCTGAGAGAAAAGCAAGTAAATTTTCTTCTGCTTACCTCTAACTCATTACATTGATTCAGATCGCGCATCGTCAAAAAATATCAGGAAATTTTCAGTTGTTTCGATTCGTAAAGGAGCTACTTGGTAAACGTAACTTCAAATACGGCATTCACCATTTCCATAGAAAATATGTCGTATTTTTTTATGGAAAAACTGCCGCATTTTCCAACTGTGACTATTTGAATTGCTTGTTTATTTATTGTTCTTTTACGGCAGAGGGCGCTTTTATAAATCCTAGAATGTGATGGTGTGGTAGTTGTTTCACTCTCACTCGATGGAAAAATGATTTCGCGAATGTGTATTCTCATCGAAGAGAATAACTCTTGCGAAACATGAGATTACTGAAATAGAGAAATGTCTTTGAATATACGCATCAAGAGTTTTCGATGTGTATGAAATGCTATCCTTTGTCAGATTGCAGCAGTACTTTGATGCAACACGAGGGATAGTGATCATGGACCTCGTAAATTTGAACGAGACATCAAAAGATGAGAGACGTAGTCGATCCTGAGCTGGGTCGTCCCTCTCTTAACATCCACACGATGTCAAAGTGAGGAATTCGAACCTCGAAAGATTTAAAGCACGTGAGTGATGGTGAGTTTTAATAGCGCAATAGACAGATGTGGCTATGCTGCGCCAAACAAAAGATATAACTGAAATCTAAACATTTGAAATAAAGAAAGAAAGGTTAAAAACTGGTTGAGAAGAAGAGTAAATTGGTAAGGATTGGTAGGTACAAAAATTTAGATGTTTGGAAAATGGGGGGGGGGGAATAAAAATTAGTTGAGACGAGAAGAAGGGTCGAAAATAGAGAAGGATATCTAGGATATCCTAGGGGTGCCTCACCCTTGTTTACCAAAGACAGCAAACCCCTTGAGAAAGGAAAAGATCGCTAGGGTGCCTCGGATAAGTGATTCCCATACTTATCTGAAGAAGGTAAGCCCCTGAGGATAAATTTAATATGCATCTTCCCCTATTCACGATGGATCTCAGAAGAATCCAAACTCAAATGAAGTATCACCTCTGCCATGACTACTCGGAGATTTGGAATGAGTAAGTGATGGTGAAGTTAAATGACGTTAGAGAATCAGATGTGGCTATGCTGCGCAAAACAAGAAGTATCGGTAATCTAAACGTTTGAGACAATAGGAAAAAATGTTAAAATCTGGTTGAGAAGAAAAAAAATAGTCTTCTTAATTTTGAAGTATTGCTTAGGTGTCTCGGGAGCTCTTTACCCATGTGTATCAAAAGCAGTGAACTCCTTGGGGGAAAAAAGATTACTAGGGTGTCTCTGGGTTATGATGTCCAGTATTTATCTAAAGAAAATAAACATCTTAGGGGTCATATTTGGAAGGAGAAGCTATTGTGATTGTTCAAAGAAAAATTTGTAGCTCTGTGCAACATGAATGAAGTTCAAGTTTCTTACAAAAATTGCTTTCTGTATTGCATTATTTTTATGCATTACAATTTATAAATGTATCTGTAACATCTTTCAAAAATAAAAACTGCAATTTCATAATATATATATATATATATATATACATACATAAGTATAAATTAATTAATACATCAATACAGTAGCGACTGTCTTATAAACATAAAAGTTTTCAGCAGTTTATCTGTCTGTTTGGTATTTTTTCTTCAAAAATAAATACTAATATTAACTTTTTTATGAAGCAATATTCAATAATCAAGAGTTTTCAATAAAGGATTCTAATTTTAGCCTATTCACTCGAGCGATAATAAAATTAGATGAAAATATTGATATTATTAGGCAAATATAAAAGCTCTAAAACGAATTTAAATTTGTGAAAAATCCCCTCAAAATTATAGTTATTCTTTTGTAAGGGAGGAAAAAAAAAATTTAAAGGCAATATTGGAGAATCGTTAAACTTACGTCTGGCAAACAATGACAGAATATTCGAGTATTCCTTTGATCAAAGCGTTCCACTTTTTTCATATTAATAAAAAGTTTTTTTTAATACGGAAATAGATTCTTTATTTTCTTAACCCAAGATATGTGTATCAGACTCAGGCATTAATTTTATGCACACGGCCAAGAAAAGACAACTATTTTGTTAATACATTTTATTTTCATATTTTAACTTTAAAACAATTTCCTTTTGAAATTTTTTTTTTGTTCATTATTTTTTTTTCAAGGTACTTTTTACTTTTAAAAACAAATAGAAGATCTGACTCATATTTATACAAAACGTGTGCAATTTGATTTTCACGCCTAAATTAAAACTTATAAGAATTAATTGCACGCCTTTTTACTTAAAAGAATCGACATTTTTCTTAGAGAATTAAAACATTTTAGTTTGAATTAAGAGAAAACTTAGCAGTGTTTAATTTTGAAGAATTCATTTTTGACTAGCCTTGCGTTGTGAAAATGTGCCACGTTTTGAAATATCAATGTTTTTGAAATTATATTTTATTATTAAAATATAAATGTTGATATCGATGGAAGAAAAATTGTATTTTAACTTATCTTTTAAATTATTTTCTTAACAAAAATCTTAAAATGTGATGCATATTAGTTGTTTGAATATTCAAGAATAATTAATATTGTATTTAATTTAATTAGAGTAATCAATTGTGATGTGATATAAGCCATATTATTTATACAAAACAGATTTCTTTTTTTTAATGTTTACAATATTACCAATAATATAATTAGCAAGGCTTGTAGAGCATATATGATAACTATAATCATCATCTTTTATTTATTGTTGGAAATAAACCTTCATTTTTATTTAAAAGGTAAATTCTATGACAAATTTTCACATTTAACGAATAACTTCTAAATTTTCTCTACATACTCGTAATGAAGTATTTTAATATTGTCATTGAATAATGGAAATCTTTATTTGTTTTATTAGAAATAAAATAGTCAAATTTGAAATAACAAGCCTAATAAACGTATTGTCCTGCCTTAAATTACAACCTTTCGATTCAACAATTACAAATGCCCGAATGAAAACTTAAGTAAAACCTCTGAAAGCCTCGTAAAGTGAAACTTTTTTGTGTTCTATTGAATAAATTTCACTTCTTATTGATAGAATATTATATCATTAGAATAAAATTAAATACCTCTGTTATTGTTTATTACATAATGTGCGCATCTAACAGATACAGACACATACATATATATGTGTGTATATATAATTAGTATAAGCAGTAAAAAAATTGATATAAATACCTAATTACAGTAGACTTTCATTTGCAACATTACTTTGGATTCTTTTTGTTTCAGATCTGTCATGGAGATCGTAGAGTTTGTTTCTCGTTTTAATGAAACAAGATGCTTATTGAATATCTGAGCATATCAATACCAATACTGAACGATAAAGACATTAGTTTGTCACCTCCTTATTACGGAAACAATTAAAAAAGTACATGAATTAGGAACAGGAAGGGGTAGTCCACTGTAGTATTGTCCATTGTTCGCTTTTGCTTTTTCCAAGTTTATAAATTTGCCACTTTCGTATTCCAAAAAATTGTCGCCGTAACTTTTCCGATGGATGAGACCATCTTAGTCTTCTTTGGATCAGATTCATCGGAAGCAATCTATTGTTTTGATTGTTGCTTAGCTTTCGGTGTATGAATATGAATCCGAGTCTGATGGAAGGTCATCGCAAAATGATGGCGGTATTTCGTCGTGGCACAAATCAGTAACCTACGAATCAAAGTCAAATTTGTTTGGGAGTCATTGCAGTACACAATGGTAACACCAATTTATCTTACTAACTCTGTCTGTCGTTTCAAATAAGTTCTTTTTGAGCCATTCTCATATTTTATTCGATGCTAGTAAAAATGTGAGTTTCATTCTACCATTGGGTCATCATAAGTTCCTTTTACATAATTTACTCACACTATTAAAATAATTTCATAATAAACTATTCGATTTAAATTCATCCGTTAATAAAAAAAAATATTCTCATAATTGAAAATTGAAATTAAAAAAAAAAAAACCATGAAAAAAATATTGCACTTTATTAATCGTAATTATTTTGTTATTCATAGAAAGTTTCAGCGGCAACGTAACAAATCGTTAACTAGAAATTTACAATGAATCTAACTCCTAAATGAAACAAACCGTTACATAACTCGGCTGGATTTAAACAAATGGTAATTATAATTAATTTTACAAAATGTTCTATTAAAAGAGAAAACTGAAGGTCCTTAGATGTAATCGTATATTACTCCGCGTTCAAATAATAACTAAAAGATTATAGAATGAATGCACTATTTTAAGATTATCATTATGAAACAACTGTTTTACGACTTTACCATCGTAAAAATATGGCGTACAACCAACCGAATGAGTTCAACGTCATTGTGGTGCAGCCTGACCTTTCCCCGGAGGAGAGTGGCCAGAAAATAAATCTAATTATCTCCTCAATATAAAACTAATTGAAAGCAACGGACTCATTTCATTAAAGTCCTCTCGACTCATCATTTTTGATGGAACTAATATCCTGTCCATTACGGACCTCGGTCCTTTCGGAGGTCCTAATTAACGAGGAGGAAGTACTTCGCCTGAGGTGATAGACCTTGCCCATCAAGCGGGTAATTTCACCTATTGTGTTTTATGACGGCTGGATTAAAAGGTAATTGCATTGTTTGCCGAAGCAAAAGTACATAGTTTTTGTTTGGCTAATCGCCGCTCAATTAGTGAGCGGTAATCGAAATTAGAGTGAGATGTAGGGACGACGATTTTAGGAAATTTTGAGTCTTTTATGGTAGACTTCGGTGAACTCATAGTTTTCTCCCAAAGTGTTGTTTAATATCATAAAGAAATAAAAATGACTGAAATATAAACTGAAAAATAAATTGATAGATTTAAAACAAGATATAGTTATAAAAGAAATGTAGATAAATCAACATTGCTCAATGCCACATGAGGAAAAACTACCCATATATTTTATCAAATGATTTTTAACATTACAAAACCTGTAACAAAAAGTAAATCAAGATGCCAAAACGGTATGAAATACTAAAAATTTAGCTGAAAGGACTGACATTGAATGAAAATATTAAAAGACTTTGATTGATTGATTGTTTATGAACATTGTGCTTATAAACAAAACACGAGGGCTATTGGCAACGGACCCCATAATTTTGAGCCTCGGTCAAGTAAAATAGACAACACCTGAGCGAGCACTCCCCTTTCCTAACTTCCACACCACCTCAAAGTAGAGACACTGATTTTCGACAGATTTAACGAGCATTAGCACTGCTACGCGACAGGTTTTTAGTGCTCGAATCAACGATTCGACAGGAACACACCGGCCATGACGACTCGGGCACCGCGACTGTACTTTAGATAACCGCACTTTATTAAAGGTTTTTGGTTTCATTTAGCGTAGTCAATAAAGCAGCACAAAGACTATTGTAGATGAACTTCGTAAATTGGAAGTCAGACAAATGTTGACATCTTAACTGTGATGTGATTGTTTATTAGCGTCACAATGAGAAGCAACACGAGGGCTGTTGGTGATAGACTCTGTAATTCTGAACCTCGGTCAACTGTGACGAGGATGACACTCGAGCCGACCCCTTCCTCTCCAAACTTCCACACCACACTCACCGGGACCTTTGAACCACTATCTAATTTAACGAGCATCGAGTCCGCGACACGGTTGTTTCTTTAGTGGCATTAGGGCTCGAACCCACGACTCGATGAAAACAACGCCGTCCGTGATAGTCGACTACTGCAGCCACTTATTCCAATCAAAGTAATAACATTTTCAGATACACATTAGTATTGACATAAAAGAAAGTAAAGATTAATGTACTTTATTTTCTTATGTTATTTCAACAGAGTTGTATATTATTTTATGTCTTCGCTTAGAACCCCCTGACAGTCGTATTTCAGAACCAAAATCACTTCAAAAACTCTTCAGTTTTTTTTAAGTCATATATTTCGGCGTTGAGTGATTTTTTACCTCGTGGTGGTGGGGAGAGTTGTTGACTTTGCAGAGCCGACGACGTTTCGAACCCTGGACCGATGGATCCGAAGAAAAATTGACCGATCGCTTTTTGTTGCGCTTTTACCAGCTAGACCAACAGAGTCGCCTCGGTCGGGCTAATTATTAAGGTGTTTAACTTATGGCATTGTTATTGAAGAGAGCTGCTGAAATATTTCAGAAATAAAATTCGCATTTTTTTGGTTTGTAAAAAAAAGATTTTTTTTTTCCACAATATATATAAGATCACACGTGAGATACTGTTTACAGAAAAATCAATTTCCGATGTTATTGCAAAATTTTTTTTATCCTTTTTTAAATGTTCCACAATAAAGAATACCTGCGAAAATCGCGGGATTAGCAGTTAGAGGATTAAATAATGATATATGAATATTAACGTTGAATTGGATAATATCTTTTTGAATGATATCTTGGATTTTATGTATATATTTATCTCTGTTATTCGTATCTTCGTTCGATAAGTAAATTCTTAAAGCTATACTTGAAGCGTCTCATTTCAAAAGTAAGATTTCACTTTATATCTAAGATTTTGCCTCTGATGTCGATATCTCATTCTATTTTATGAATGCCTTAATTATATATTGTGTTGAATTAAATAAGATGGCTGAGTGCAGCGCCCTACTAGCCCCCAGGCTCACATCCCGGTTGACCGGCTGGGAATTCATTACAGATCGAAGCAGAAATTTGAGAATTTAAACAAAGATCCACTAATAAAAAAAATTCTTAAGCAATTCATGTCTCGACAGAAAGATGAAGAGAATATATCTGATAGTAAAAATTATAAAAACAAATGCGAAGCGAGGAAAAAAAAGTCATATTTGATTTTTTTTTTTTTGCGTATTTTTCTCGAAATTTTACTACATTTTCCAGTTAAAGTTTCTATCAAATTTTTTTTTTGTTTGTTTGTTTGAGTTGCTTTCTATTTATATATTTGTTGTTGTAGTTGTATTACTCATAACAGTATATATAAAAGGTGGATGAATGTGGCTCCCACAGTCGAGCGCAGCCCTTCGTGAAGTGCGGCTTCCAATGAAAATTTAAATCTATTTTCTTTATTTTATTATTTCACATTCACAAGCACATTTTTATTCGAGCAGATTTCAAACATAGGTTGGAAGATTGGAAAAGTTTGATATTTACGTTCGCATATTTTGTGAATATATTTATATGTGATATTATTGACAGAAGAGGGATATTTACATTTTCTATAAAATAATACTTGTTGAAAATGCGGCTGGGATAAAGGGGGAAATTCGATTTATTAGGGATAAAAGAGGGTA
This sequence comes from Nephila pilipes, assembly GCA_019974015.1. NCBI lineage: Eukaryota > Metazoa > Arthropoda > Arachnida > Araneae > Nephilidae > Nephila > Nephila pilipes. The sequence continues at coordinate 1,866,086 of BMAW01060662.1, forward strand.
AGAAGTATTGCAAATGTAGTATAATCTACCTCTATAATTGAATTTTGGAAATTCGTGTCGGATTCAAAATATTCATATTTAAAGAAAGCTTCTTGCCGTTTCATTTAAATTTTTGAGACAACACATTGCTATGAATTTTTGTACTCCACCATGAAGTTAGTCAAGTCAAAATATTGCTCATTTTGACCAGTTACAAATTCTCTCACCGCAATTTTTGGGGACGGGTGTAAAAAATTTTAGAGAGTACTTAACACTTGCGTAGAATATGTAACCCATATCGATTAAATAAATGAAATTTGAATTTACGTAATTTTTTTATGTACAGTTATTATGTGGCTCTTTATATATACAACAGATAGGAATACGGCTTTCATTGACCTCATCCGTGCTCACCCTGGTATATAAGCTGTTGCATATAGGTCCCTGAATAGGGATGCTTCAGTTCGTTTATCTGCATATTGTCAACAGAACTCGATTATAAGGCGCTTTAGTAGGGCTCGAAATAATACGAAGATGGTTCAAAAAGTAGTCGCGCTTAAAGGCAGATGGCGTTGCTGAGGCAAGTTGGTGTTACTATTGAGGTCTGCTATATGTTAAATGGTGTCAACACAAATGTGACACTGATCAATAGGCTAGTTTTTATTCGGTAACCACTTGCCGCCAAATCAAAACGGAGATTACTTCTGGTGAATCTGATTTAAAGATGGCGAAGACGATCTCATCGGCCTGAAAAAAAACGTCGATTTTTTTTGGGAAGTGAAGGACGTCATTTTCACGGATTACAAAGAAAAAGGAAAAGAGAATTTTGGACAAATACGATAGTGAATTTCCACCATTCCCATTCCTAATACTTCAATTTCCATTCCTATTACGGGTACTTTTTGAGCCGCCCAACGCGATATTGTGAAGGACGATAAGAACAATTTCCTTCCCATTTATTTTCATCTACACGATTTGAGCTTCTTGGGAAAAAAAAGATACTTTAATTATGATTTTGATAAAAGAATACTTGTTTTTCGCTGACAATTTTTGTGAAATACTATAAGATTGCAAAAAGAATTTTTGCTGCATAAGTCGGATTTCATGTAGGGTATTTTACGGCGGTCTGAAAGAAAAATTATTCATAACTCTCCTTATCACAATATTAAGTGACTGGCTGTATGGATTTTCGATCTTCATCTTCTCGACGATCACGTGGTGAAACAGATGGTTAGTGAATGGTTCGATTGTATAATCGTTATCTAGATCAGATTCGGGTTGAGTTGTGAAAAGAGGTTACGAATTCGGCTGTTTACAGAGTGGTTAATATGGTCTGTTCATTCTTTTGACCGCGCCTATGGGTGACGAAAAGCTCTTGTAAACAGAACAGAAAAGCTACCAAATTATTCTTTTTTAATTGTTATCGTTGGATATGCAAAAATTTGAAGGACGCTGTTGCATAACGCAAAGCACTAAAGAAAATATCATCAAAAAAGACACAAAAGTCATCTAAAATTGAAGCACAAAATTTTCAGTTTTTATTTATTTGAGGTATCTTTATAAAAAATAATACTTTTTGAAAATTTATTTTTATATATGATTGAATTATAATAAGTTTTTCAACGAGAGAATATTTTTTTTTTTTTGAAACACAGGTTTTGAACATCTTATTAATGACGGGACATATTTATTCTATCATATGCCTCATTTGGTAATAATACTAGAAAAATATTTTTTTTATGTTTGTAAATTTTAATCAAAAATTATAATCTTATATCGATTTTAGCTTGAAATTTAGAGTTACCATTTGTGATTAATCCAACTGGTAAATCAAAACAATACTTCAAAAACATTACAGTAATTTTTTTTTTGCAGAAAATGTATCCTTTTTGTTATTATTACACACACACACAAATAACATATATAAAATATTTTCAAATAATACACAAAATTAGACGAAGGATACATTAATGTAAGTTTTTATATCTGACTTTTCACTCATTTAATAGAACAGTTACGAAAGATATAAAATATTTTAAAAGAAATATTTGTTTCACAATGATGAAATTTCTTATGATATTTTAAATACAGGAAGAACTCTTTCAGCGGCTACTTTTGAATACCAGCTGTGAGACCAGATAAAATGAAGCTATTTAATATCTACCTTCATGAATCAAATATAGGAATCATAATTAATTATTGGCTGAATTTCTAGTAGGCCTTAGAAATTGCTAAGATAGCCACAGGAGTCAAATGATCATGACTCTGACCGGCGATGTTTCTTTCCAACCGCGGTTACTAATCCCTATTCCACTAAAGACCCGTCGTGTAGAGGAATCATGCGCATTCAATCGGGGTTCAAAGTCCTCACTTTTTGGTGTGCTTGCTTGTGTACAGTTCTTGTCTGACCTTGGCTTTAAATTGAGACAAACCGGAGCCATACTTTACGGCACTTCAGGATTCCTGATTGAATGTATTTTCAAAATATCATTATTTTTGTCTAAAATTTCTACTCAAGTTAGAATGCACCAAAATGTAATTTCTTTATGTTTATAGAATACTTTTTTTTTCAATCAAAATTTATTTTAAGAAAATAAAACTTTTTCGAACAAACTGAAAAACGGATTTCGAAAATAGATACATTTACACAATTTAACTTTTTTCGCAGTTCTTACTAAGTAAATAGAAATATTTATACGAAGGGCATCATAAATTTTTAATTATTGCTAAGAAATATTCGAGATATCTAGATAAAATTTATTTTAACTGATCGTTATGTACATAATGTTGTAAATTACAACTATTAATGTTGTTTGGCTTATCCGTAAACGCAGGAAATCGTCGATTAAAAAAAAACACCTACAGTATATGTATGGAAGACAAAATTCCATCTGCCGAGTTCTACAATAACGTCCTTCGAAAGGTCAAGAAACGCGACAAGAAATGTATAATTCTGGATGGTGACTATGCAGAGAAGTTTTAAGAATATTAAATAAAAGTTAAATTTCTATCTTAATTATGTTTATTAAAAAATGAAATTTTCCGATACTGAGGATTACTTTCATTTACGACTTCCTGAAACCAAACATATCAACATTAACAGCTGTAAATTACATTATGTACATAAGTATCAATTAACATGCAAAATAAATTTTATCCAGATATCTCGATTATTTCCTAGTAATAATAAAAATTTGCGCATCCCTTTTGCACTCTGCAGAGTAATGTCTTCTTTCCATGTAATTCTCCTTTTACGGTTCCGTCCACCCCTGCATAAGAAATAACAATACTAAATCAATTTTTTTGCCTCCAGAACGGATTCTCAGCAGAAAAACATTTTATTCGGCGGATGCTTACAATAAGCACTTTCATAAGAACCTATTTACCACAAAAATCGAAGGGGTCCCCACAAAGAATAAGAACCACCTGCACCGTGCATAAAACTGATCCACGAACATTACTTGGTGGGCGCGAAAGAATACAAGGCGCATGTTCCGAGCTGAATCTTTTCAAAAAGACGCCTGATGTGGTCACGTGTTCTCTACAGCTGCTCAAACTGCGCTAGTTTATTGAAGGAGCACGTGTTCCTAATGGCTTTCATTTCTTCCGTCGTTTATCCGTAAACGCTGGCATGGCGAATAAAAAAAAAAAAAGAGCAAAAAGAAAAGGAATCACAGCTTAACTGGCCTGGTGTGATGATACACAAATACACACACGACAGCTACGTTTTAACAGGTGGCCTTCCGATGAAAATGGAAAACGTTTATCTTGCGATCAAAATAAATAGAAAAGGATTTAAGAATGGAGTTGTGTTAGTTGCTTTATGTGGTTCCTTGTTTATTCTCGGATGCACTTTATTTTTAATTACGCGAACGCTAATTGGAGTTGCAATCATTTCTAGTGAATATTAAGCGGTAAAAAATGGAACAAAATCCAGAATTTAAGCAGACATAAACATTAATACTTCAGTAATAAATTAATGCAACGTGTATTAAGCCTTTTTAAATAATTGAAAAAAAATGGGGGGAAATATATATTTTAGAATTTTTTTTTAGTTTCGTACATTCAGTCAATCAATTAATAGTTTTGAAGTTTTATAAGGTTACATTGCGCCATGCGGAATGAGATGAGCACAACAATTTGGTTTGTAGGAAAAATTTTTCTCTTTAGTTTTAATTAACAAGTTTATAAGTGCACATTTATGTATATGGTTATTTACTTCAGTTTTAAAGTATTTGCTTAATATTTTTTCTTTTTTTTTCAAATTTGAATTTGTATTTGTTTCTGGAATTTTAATTATTCTTGGTTTATACCGTAATAGATAATGTAACAACTGAAGTGGATACGTAAAACTGGTTTAAATACACATTTCTTGTCTCAAAGTATGGCACAGTATTTATATTACATTTGCCCCCAATTTTTGTTTTTCATATTTTTTCCTTCTTTTTTCTCTCGATATATATTTTGTGTTGTTTTGTTTTTTCTAAGTTGTAGTTTTTAATTAATGGTTATTATATGTTCTGTGTTAGTAAAATTATAATTTTTATTGTTTTATTAGCTTTTTTTTTCGTTACAATATTTTGGATGTTTTTAATTTAGAACAATTTCTTAAAAAATTTTGTATGGTTATTTTAATAATTTATTGCATTTTCTCTTTAATTCTCTAATGTTCTTAGGTTTTCAGTTTTAGTAAATTTTTATATTTGTTTTTAGAGGTTTTTTTAAATCTGTTTTTAATATGATTTTGTATAATTAAAAATTGTCTTATTAACACTATTAATCATTTACATTCTTATACATACACGTTATTAACTATTTTTTGCACCTAGACTTACATTTAAATTATTCAGATTAAAAAATTTCATAGTGAAATACTGAAAAAAATTAGTAATGAGAATTTTTACCCATACAGCTGAAAAATAAAAAGGATATAAATGAACTCGATTTATTTTGTCAGGCTATTATCATATCCAAATATAATCGTGTTCCACCATAAGTCTTCGAAATAACTAGTATGTGAAAAAAATTAACAGCTTTGATAAGTCTTTTCTGATAACATTAAAAAATAATTTCAATTTTGGAAGAAATCGCTGATGCAATGTTGAAAATTGCATTAAAGTATTCATACATCTTTTCAAAAAAAATTTTCTTCCATAAACGGATTTGAAATTCTTCACATGCTTTTTTCACTTTATTAATGAATGAATCTTCTACAAACAATTGCTTAAAGTTTTTTTTTATTATTTTTTTTTATATATTTGCAATTATAAAGTATTATGCAGCTGCACATAAACACACACACACACATATATATATATATAATATTATACCACAAAAGACCTAGATAGACTTAAACTTAAATTTTTCCACAAAATTTACATGCGATGTTACAGAAAGAAAAAATGTATTTATTTCAAATTTTTAGTCATTGATTTTATATATGATTAAATTACATAAATTAATTTAATTACATTTATTGGTCATGAAATGTTACATTAATTATTTTCTCATTATTAGTTTAAAATTAAATCTGTCCCTAATTCTCCAGCTGTGTGTTTGCTGGGGTCTTTTTGGTAACGTAACATTACTAAATAAAATTTTAAAAGAGAAAGTAAACATTCATTTTTCCTATATAGAATCTGCAAAGTCAGATAAACATTATTTAAGCCATCATTAGATAATGTATAAATATTACTAAACTCCATAGTGATTTATAATTTATATTACTTCATGATAATTTTTTTTACTTCGGAAGATTTCAATAAATTATATGAAAATAAATCTAACATTATTTCAAAACAACCCCTTCTCTAATTACATGGTTTGTAAATATGTAACAAAAATTTACATCCATGCATATGCATGGCAAAATTTTATTTTTGATTTATCACGACATTAAAACTCATAATAACCACCGGTTCCTTACAATTCCATCATCTATATTCCGATCTGTCGGCTTAAATTAGTTACGGACATTGAACGACGACTTGATCGCACCTTCCGTTACTGTTCTCTGATAGGACCGATAACCTCTAGCCTCAAAGGAGTCGCATGTTATCCATTTCACCTGCAAGAGCATTTATTTCGCCTACGGTCTGTCTCCCAATGAATTATTCGACGCATTTCTGTGTATTCTTTAAGAGCTCCCCCGCATCCTCTTTCTATTTATCTCTGTTAGAACATTTTTTTCCCCATATGCAATCAAGCTTCATTTATTACTCAAAATTGTGATTTGTATCTTTGACGTCATATGTATAGGATTTATTTATTTATTTATTTTTTTTTTTTGAAAAATGAAAGACGAAAAGATCTGCTATCTTTGGTTAAGTCAGTCATGCGATGGATTTATGAACATTTCACTTCATCAAGTTAAGGAGAAGAAACATGGTTTTATTCGACAATAATAATTTCTATTTCTCTTACAAAAATATGCTATTCAAGATCGCGTATTCTAATCTATAACTCAGTTGTAACCATACCAAAATGTTGAGTAAAAGTGACCAGAGGAAATGTTTACACATTTCTTTTTATCAAATTCAATTCATTATTTAAACTTTAAATTAGATAGGAATCATGTTCTGCTTGAGTTAAAAATTTGTAGCTATACAGAAGCAATATCTTCTGTGAAGCATAGCATGATACCGTTTGTTTGAAATAGTTAACCCTTCAAACTTCTCATTTCTTTCCAACACAAAAGTTCACTAACCACAACCGATGCGTCTCGTAATTTTGAAAGACGGTCAGATGACAAGGTCGTCACTTGAGCTGGCACCTTACACTTCACATCCACCCCACGCCAACGTCTTACGATATCGAATTCGTTGGTAAAGGTGACAACAAGTTAAAGAAATGTGTAAAGATAAGAGATTTAGAGATTCAAGTTTTGGAATCAAACGATTGCAGGAATATTTATGCAGCCAGTTCCGAACTTAGCATGACTGTTTTGTTAATGTATTGCTTTAAATGATGTCAATTTATTTCCAACGTTTTTTTTTCTGAATTTTTACGTTTAATATTGTTTGTAATGGGATCCATCACATTATTGAAACTATGCTTTTTCTCCTCCAATAAATCATTAAGTTAATTTGTTTCCAGAAAATAATTGCTTTTTAGATTATTTGATGTTCGGTTTACATATTGGCATTTTCAACCCCTATATTGCAGCCTCGGTATCCTAGAGCTCATGGTGTCGAATTCATACACGTCGATTTTTCAGTCGAGCCATGTGTTCGATCCTTGTTTCCTTTAAATACCCGTCGTGTAGAGAAGGTGACACACGTTAAATTTGTCGGGCCTCAAAATGTTCATGATGTCACAGAGAGCTCAGGTGTCGAACATAATGTTGGGTAGAAATAAGCAGCCGGATAAATGTTCAAACAAACAAATATATTCTGTCCGCACTAAAAAAGTCATTACCTCTACACTCTTAACAGATTTTCTCTCATATTGCAAAACATTCGTATATTTATGGGTTAGTCATAGATGACTATTAACGAATGCTTCAAAAAAGTAGTTTAACAATGAATCGCTTTGTTCACTGTTTTCACTTACAAGGTATACAGATCCTCCTCAATGAAGTATTTTTATCGTTACAGACCATTTTTTCACCTTCTATAATTAGCGTATGGTTTTGCAATTTGTTTTGATTTTATAAAGATCAGTTAGAAATTAAATGCAGATTAATTATATCCCATGAACGAATGTTTCATACTTTTCAAATTATTGTGTCCCTTAACTCCAAAAATTCAGGCTGATTGGATAAAAAATATTGATTGAAAAAAGAAAAAAATGTCACAAGTATTTAAAATTGTCTTGAAATATAAATTGCGTGATACCGATTTTGTTATATTAAGTTTTTATTCTGTAATACAAATAAATTATAACTGATTATTATTGTTCATTTACGAAAAAAGAAACAATTTTTTCGAAGAGACTGTTTTTAATTTATATTTTATCGAACTTTTGAATATTTTTGGTTATTATCATTTGATTATCAAAATATCTCCATGCTTTTTTGAAGTAAATACTTATAGATATACGAAAAAATATCTAAATAAAATATAATCTTGAAAACTTATCGTTAATTTAAAGAAAACGAAATATGATTCCATATAAAATAAAATAATTAAGGTAGAAGCAAATGTGCTTCAGTGAAAATATGCTAAACTTGCGCTTTAAATGAAAACTGCATTAATAGATTAATAAACAACCATCTAAATAGTTTTGATGAATTGCTTTTAAATTTGGCTTTCAAAACAGTTTTTACTTTGATTGAAACTTGTTTTTTTTTTTTTTTTTGGTATTTTATAATCAAAATATCTAATCGGCAATAGGTTATAATGCAAGCTGTTTACAAAAGAATATTCCAATTTTGGAGATCTGCTATACCAAAACTGAAAAAATTTCAACTTTTTCGGACAAATTAAATTAAAAATATCAGTTAAAATATATAAAACATAAATATTTAAAATGACCACACACCAAAAGCATGAAAGGTATTCAGTCAAATATAGAGCCTATCCCACACTTTTTTCAGCGTGTTTGGTGTTACAGTCTGAATGGTTGTAGTCATTCGCGTTTTCAGTTCATCAATGTTTGCCGGTAGTGGCGAAAAAAATTAATTTTTTTCCTAAGTAGCCCTAAGAAAAAGTGAGGAATTAAATCAAGGCATCTTGGACAAATCCACCGTAACGAACAACTCGATATCGTTCGTGTTTCTGGTGGTGGTCACATCGAACATTTATAATTTTACAAATTTTAAAGTGTTATTTTTATTTAAATTTGCCCCAACTATCTTCTTTAGTTTTGTTACTGTAGCTGTTCCAAATTAGGATATACTTTTGAAAATACCCTGAATAACTAAAAATTCTTGTTTGTTTAGATGAACTACACAAGAGCAGTATCTAGAGGTATCTACAAACATGATTGTTTTATTAAGAAATTATTTCGAATGTATTCTTAACTTAAATTATAACCAAAGACGTATAAACTTCAAAGTTAAATTGATACCCTAGAGAGAATATTGTCCAGTAGATCGTTTTTGCACGAAAAATTTATCATTTAATTTGGCAGGAAAATTCTGCAAAAAACTCGAAATATGTAAAAGTCTAACGATCCCCAAAATTTTGGTAAATGCCAATTACATCATGTAACTTAATTTTCGTTTTGTAGTCACATATTTTTTACCTAATAATAATTTTTTTAATATAAAAATGCCCTCTATTGGCCAATGTTTGAGTAAATTTTTCCACTCTCTTCCTATCCATCTTTTGAAAAAAATTTCAAGAAATCATGATCTCAATGAAAACTAATATTCGAGATAGGAGGAAAGCATTAATGCATTTATAACATATTTATGCATACCCATTTTATTAGACAGCAGCAAAATAAATCGATGCTATAAAAATCCAATATGCAAGCAAATGCTGAAACTGAAATTTTCATGGCTGTACATTGACAATTACGCCTTATTAATCTTTTTTTTTGTTACAAATAACAATTTTCTCCTATTTCGGAAATGATATGCTATATTTCTTATTCAGATAACCCGTATTAAGTGAGACCAAATCCAAGCGGAAGAGACAATCTTTTCTTTTTAGGTTAGGTTTTTCAACAATGGCCTTAGCGCTTTTTTAAATAATAGTGCAAGCGTTTTACATTTGTATGTAATTTCTTGCAAAAATATTGAAGCAGGAGAGAAAATTACATTAGACTTTAGCTTTTTTAAAAAAGATAATGAAAACCAAATTGTTTTCATATCTTTCAAAACAGAAATTTTTAAGAAATTTAGTTAAATATCGTTAAAAGTAATTTTCGCTGAACTTTATATATGTTGCTGATCTCTCTCTCTCTGTTCCATTTTAGCAACTTTTCAAACTTTAATTAGCGAAAAATTTTCCTTATATTCGGAATCATAAATCGAAGGGAGTGGTGTCTGTGATACCCGAAATGTGAATTAAGAAAATGGAAATTTATTTATTTTCTTTCTTTTAATAAATTATTTAAGTGGGATAAACAAGGAAGGGGGGAAATGTTTCAGCAAGTGTGAATGATTATATGAACCTGAATACAATTTTAAAAAAAAAAAGGAGATGGAAGTTATATTTCAAGAACGTCAAGAAATATCGTGCTGCCATCTGGCGATACATTTCAAGTTTTATACTGCCTCAGGCAACATAACTTTGGAGATTAATTGGGATCGCAGGTAAAATTTACTGCTATTATATTTCGTAAAGAAAAAATATGACACAGAAAAAAGTAAAATGAAATCTTAATCTGTTTCTGAATCATGAACTGGAAAAAAAATTGGTGATCTATCCAAAAAAAAAAAAAAAAAACATTAATGAAAATCCACATTCAGGAATGTTGCCAAGTTTGCTATCCATATCCAAAAACGATGGCTATAGAAGTAGTATGGGCAGATTGGACCTCCACTTTTGTGATACAATCCCTTTAAAAATAATAAAAATTAAAAAAAGAGAAAAATAATTTAGTGAAGGAAAATTTAAGAGAGAATTAATTTTCTCCTAAATTTTCATTCATTAAAACAGATTATGCATCATTATATTGCGAGAATGTAAGTAAAAAAAAAGCAGATTGCTTTCATTGTAGGCGAGTTATGATGAGATATCACTTTAGAAAAAGTTCTCTTAAATTCGTTTTTTTCTTAAACTTTTTTTTATTCCTAAAACCATTTCATTGGGTGTTTAATTGATGACATTTTATCAGGATGTTGTATGTATGTAATTAATCATGACGATTTTAATTTGTCCATCAGTTTCATAAAATATTAAATAATAAAAATCACAATTCATCAAAAACTTACCCAGTCATTTTTTAATGAATTTATTTCTTTTTTTTTGTATGTTACCGTTAAAACATAAGGACACCACCACTTATAACCTTTTTTCTTTTCTTGGAACTATAAGAAGAGAAATTTCGGAAATCTTTGTGACGTTTATCTATCTATATATTTATTTCACAAATCCTGCTCTTCCATTTTTCGTATAATTATAGTAAGAAAAATAGATCACAGAATTTCATTATATTAATTTTTAATTAATTTTTATTATGTTCAATTATTTGATCCCGTGATTTATTCTCTCATTTAATAACCTAATGATTTAAAAAAAGGTTCAAAATATATATAAAAAAACTTAGTAAAAACCAATCAAAATTGATTCAAATGACACGATAACCGATCAGAATTATATTTAGTTTAAATCCTGCGTATTATGCGCTCGGTATGAATCTAACTTTACACAGAATTAAAAAAAAAGTAATCTCTAATAATAACAAATGGAAATACAGAGTGTTTCACAAATCATGGGCAGAAAAAGGTGAAAGAAAACAGAAAAGTTATGCCATACTATGCACAGGCTCGGAACAAGAGCTAAACCACAAGACTTATGGAAAGCATACAACACGAGTTTTCTTTAACATCATCATTTCTTCCTTGGATTTCAGGAGGATGGCAACGTACAGTAATCAGGAAAGTGCTATAGCCTAGAAAAATCTCGAAGCCTGCCCACGGTTTCATTACTCGTATGACATAGTATTTAAGCTACTGATTAGAGACGGTAGTAAGCCTTTCAAAAGTACTCTGTAGATAATAATTAATGATTGAAAAGAAAATATTTAAAAAATATATATATGGCGAAATGCTAGTTGTGGTGCGATTAACTTTAAATTTGAATCGTTTCCAAAGGAGACACCAAGCGAAAAATAATTAACATCAGCCTAAGATGAATAATGTAACAAATATGTAAAGAGCTGGTTATGGGAGAAAGGGAAGACACCGAAGAGTAGGATTAAGAGATGAGGTCTCTTAAAAAAGAGATCTCATAGTTGACAAAGTTTTGGAAACGCAGCAATTTCTGCTAGTGAACAAATATTTACACTGCTATATTTAACAATTTATTAAATGATCTATAAATATGACAATGGGAATTATAGTATTACTAGAAAGGCTTAAAAAAGTATCCGTGTTAGGAATCGGTTATTGTATAGTATTGACCATTGATCCTTTTTTCTAAGATGTCCGCGGTGCCCTTCGCATCCCAAAAAATCATCACCATAACTTTTCTGACCGATGGCGCCGTGTTCGCTTTCTTTGGAACTTTCGCTGGAAGCAAACAATCGTTTTGATTGTTCGTTAATTTCCAGTCTGCAAGGAGCATCGGTAAATTTTAATTACTTTTGTACAATAACCAGAGGTATCTAGATGAATTTGTTCTGTATATTAATTGATCCTTATATGCATGATGTTGTAAATTACAGTTGTTGATGCTGATCTGTTTGGATTCAAGAAGCCGTATAACCCATAGTATCTTAAAATTTTAATTATTACTGAAACATATAATCGAAATGTAAACTTAATTCGAATTTATTATTCTTAAGACTTCGTTACATAGTTCCCATCCAGAGTAAATAATTTATTCTAGCGTTCCTTTTTTCTTTCGAAGATCGTCATTGTAGAACTAGGCAGATTGAGCTCTTATCTTTTCATACTGAGGGTGACTTCTACCTACGGCTTCCTTAACCAAAGCAAATCAACATTAATCGTAGTAATTTACAACATCATATGTACATAAGGACCAATTAATGCGCAGAAAGAATTTAATCCAGATATCTCGATTATTTCGTTGTAATAATTAAAACTTTATGATAACCCTTCGTATAATATGGAATCCATGCCTCTTCAACTGTGATAACCAAAAATTATCCCCAAATGATAGTAATTTGTCTCGGCAATAATCAAAATTTATTTATGAATCGACATCTCATTTGTTTTGGCGCCGTTTAACAGATGGTAGTACACAATGGTAACAGTTACCTCCCTTAGCAATGTATTTCTATAGTCAAAAGTAGTTACTTTTATGAAACCTCTCTCATATTTTTATGTGTGATTATTTAGAAGTATATCTCTGTTTTTGAGAATATACCTCCGATTTAAAAATGAATTTCAATACCCTTTTCATTCGTGCAAATAGATTCCACACGGCCAAACCCTTTGTTTACTTAGTTTATATATTATTCATACTCTTTAGAATATTTTTTTCTTCTGAAGTTTAAAGATTTTCATCAAAAAATTCAATTTCTTATTCGTTAATTGGGCGTATTTAATAGAAATAAGTTTCCAAAGTTAAGATGATTTTTAATGACTTGAGTACAAATGTTCCATACAATTTTTTTCTTTCAATTATTTCTCATGAAGGCTGAAGATATTTTTTTTTATCGAGAACTTTTACAGAAATTTTATTAAAATTTTATTGTAATATCAGTCAAAACTTCCCTCTGAAATTTAAAGAGGGGAGCAAATTTTCAGTAGTGTGCTGTAATTCTACAATACAATACCGAAAACACAGTCTGAAGGAAATGATTTTATCCTGAACAAAAACATGTTTCATGAGTTTGTACGCATATACGAGGGCCGTATTTTCAAATCTCCGATGGACCATAAAAAAACAAGAGTACAGAACAAGATTAATTTGTCGGCAAAAATTATGTACAAACATAGTTACTTTCAACATAATCATCGTGAAGATTCAGGCATTCGTCCTATCGGTGGTAGAGCTATCCAATCACCTTACCACCTGTGATGTGAGATGGACTTGCGTTTTGTTTCGAAGCTCCGTTCCTCTTCTTTTATTTTAAATGGTTCTTCACAGTCGTTAAAGTTTGATAATAAACAGCTGCATAAATTGTAGTCCCCGGTTTCATGAACTCAACAAGCAAGACATCTTTTTGTCCCAAAAACTCAGAGCCATAACCTTCCTGCTATTGAAGATTTGTACGAGCAGACACTTACATTCTTGCAACTGCGGACCTGTATCGCCTCTAAAAAGACGCACACGAGGAAGGCGAAATTTGTTACAATAGCGGGCCTCGGTGACTGAACCTCCTTCAAAGATGTGAAGGTTGGTTCGGCAACCAAGCATTAGGCCTCCCCGAACAAGAACACCGCAACTTCCAAAACGGTCTCTTTCGATAATGTTGGATGGGTTATTGCGGATTACTTGCTCTCTTCAGATGTGTATGCATCCAGAATTGCTACTCAGACTAAACCTGCTCTCATCCGTAAAGAATATTTCGACCCCCATTAATTATTTGTCGTAGTTCAAACTGATATACGCTGTGCAATCACTTTCCCAGAAATGGTAAGCTTACACCGCCGACGTGCTTTATCCCACTCCGACACTCCCGCATTACTTCTAGCTGCCTATCTGGGCATGTGCTACCGTAACCTCACCTTAGTGATTGGTCATTCAGTCCGTTCTGTCTCTTCATTCCTCTTATATGCTAATTTTTCGACTTCGACCTTAATTTCCGCACACCAGTATATATATATATATATATATTTATACATACATACACTGAATTGATTGAAACACATAGCTGAAGGACATTGCCACATCCCCCCAATGGTTTTGTAGAGTTTCTATTTTTATTAACGTTGCACTGGAAGCAACAGGAGGGCTATTGGAGATGGACTTCGCAATTTTGAGTCCCGGTCAAGTACGAGGACGACACCTGAGACGGCACCTTCTCTCCTAACTTCCACGCCACGCCAATGGGAGGACTGGCCTGGGTTCGAACTTACGACTCAACGGAAATAACGCTAGCTACGAGATCACGTTCATAACTACTAGGCTACCATGGACCCATGTAGCAAAGAAAAAAAAAATCGAAATCGTCGTGTGCTGCCTTACCAGACCTCACATTACAGTTAAATGTTCTTTTTCGTAATGATCAGTATAAGTTCTATTGATAAGACTTTCATCAAAAACTTGCTTAATAATTTTTACTCTGTGCACTAGAATGAATTAAACAAGAGGAAATCCGAAACACTTTAATTACATATTATCTAAAGTAATTTTTGCGTATTTAATTTAAAGAAATAAAGGCTGCCGTAGCCAATTTTCTACGGTTAAGAGTTCATAACCGACTTTGTTTCCTTCGAGTCGAAAGCTCGAGTCCTGATGCCACTAAAACCCGTCGGACTGATGCGTATTAAATCAGTCGCTGCTCAAAGTCCTCACATTGTTGTGGTTTGAAAGAGTTGGGTAATAGCTTAAGTGCCTTCCTTGTCACTTCGTTTTTCAAACTTACAAGGATCTTCTCCTATAGTCCTCCTCGTTTGACTTCTGAATACGGCATCAATAAAGCAATCAATTGAGAATTTAGTTTTTATTAACGTCGCACTAGAATCAACACGAGGTCTATTGGCGACGGACCTCGTAATTTTGAACTCAGGTGTCTTCCTCGTCACTTGACGAGGACGACACCTGAGGTGCCATTCCACACCACGCCACGGGAGGACATTCGGCCCCGACAGATTTAACGTGCATCAACACGGCGGGTCTTTAGTGGCCAAGGATCGAATCCGCGACTGAAGGAAAATCGCCGGCCACGAATCCGAAACCATGACCACTAGACTACCGTGACCACTCGGTTTTGTAGAGATAGAGCCAATTGTACTTTCTTACGAGCGAGTGAACTGGAATTTTTTTTAATACACTGTGTGAAATTTTTAATTTTTTTTTTTTTTTTTTTTTTTTTTTGCAAGCAAACTATATTGACTCTAAAACACTCAAACCCATCAAAGAGATCCTAAGAACTCTTTTATTAAAAAAGTTAACACAAATTATTCATTTTTTTTTTCCTTTTTTAGACGATAGAACTTTAAAAACATTTTTTTTTCGTTGAATGTGCCAATTTACATTTTTTAATTCATTCCTAAGTTTTATACTAATCGAAATGTTTCTGTGAACAGTATTAAAACAAATAAAATATTTGACATAACACACATAAACAACAAAATAAATCTCAAGTTGTAATTAAAACGTTATAAAATCAAGGTAATTTGTCGATATGCTATCGACAAATCGATATATATAGTATCGATATACTATATTGATATAAGAATTGGATATTTTTATTTATTTTACATGAAAACAATGTGCTAACAATTTTTCCATCCATAATTAAAATACATGCTAAAAATTTTGATAGTGTGTTATTTCAGCTATTATTCGTCACAAATTTTTCACTTCTAAAAATTATGTTTTTTATCGGTATTTTAACGATTTTCAGAGTAATATCAGTTTTTAATTATTATTTTTTTTATCTTATAGCTTAAATAAAATTAGAATGCAGCGATTATTGTATATATTCTATTAAAAACAGCTATATGAGAAATGAAACAAATGAAGAGCAAATTATTTGCAGCAAACCCTTGAATTATTTTATGTTAATATAACGAAAATAATACATTTTTCACATAAAAATTTTTTGAAATAAGAACCTATCTTTGTGGAATTTTGACTATTAGCTTGAAAAATAATAACTAACAATAAAGGAAAATACACTTAAAACTTGAAATAAAAAAAGGTAATCAATAAAGTGATAAATTATTAATGAAATCATAATAAGTAATAATTCCGAATAAACTTTCACTTTCTAAAAGTTACATATTTGTAATTATTAATGATCTTTGAGAGATTAACTCTCATTTTATTGCGTCATTAAGTATTATTTTATTCTGTTCTGAACAACTTTCAGCGAGCTTATGTTCATTTCTTGATGGTTATGAAAATACATAAAAATTGAAAGGAACTGCATCTTCTAGATTTTTTCTTAAAAAGTTGCATTATGAGCAATTGGGATAGAAGACGAGAGATTAGACCACAAAGAGAGATTTCAGCGGTACATTGTAGGATGGTTTAAATACCCAGTGTGTGTGGGGGGGGGGGTTCAATTGACCTTGAATTACATAGGTGATTCGAACCCTCGATATGTCGGTCCGGAGAAAACTCGTATGCTCTTCGCAATGATCTTGACAACTCAGTCAAATAGGATTCCCCAGCAGATTGTTTATTAAGACATTTTAATTTGAGTCATCGTTGTTGAAGAGAGTCACCGATAGATCATAGGAGAGATGACAGAGTTGAGACCACATGTAGAAGATATTGTAATAAGGGTAGTTCAAAAAGTTCCCACATGTTTGGACTGAAAAATAGGAATTGGAATGGAGTAATTCACGTAGTCATAAATCGTCAAATCCGTAAGTATGACACACTTCGCATCCCTAAATTAAATTGTCATTATAACTTTTCCGACTGATGAGACCGTCTTTGTTTTCTTTGGAACATATTATCCGAAAGTAGTCTATTGTTTTCATTGCTCCTCGGATTCGGACGAATCCATGTCTCTTCGACACAAAATGGCGACGATAGCTCGACATAGCAGCAATTCAATATTGATATGGCAGCCATTTGATGTTACATTAAAATTAACCTATGAATTTGTGTCGCATTTGTGTTGGTGCCGTGTAACAGATAGAGCATCCAGTGGCAACACCAACTTGCATAAGCAACGCCATCTTCAAACATAGGTAATTTTTGAGCGGCTTTCTTACAGTGTCGCTATCGTTGATAGCAATATACCAGAGTTAGAATTTAGGGTTTGCCGTAATAGTACTTACAACCTGCAGTTTACTTCCTCTAGTTATATATTTAGTTATATTTTTCTTCCTTCAAATAGAGGCTTTATTTTGTTATTATTTTCGATATGAAAGTTGCTGATATGTTTAATAGAATAAAAGGAGAATTGAAGTCTTTGTCTAAACTTTTTGTTAGGGTTTTTTTGCGATTTTCGGCTTCCTAGGGATCGTCGGGAGTTCTACAACCTGAAGTAATTCTTAAAACTAATTATGAAAGTAATAATAATTTTTTTTTTATTATAAGACGACATATGTTTGATATTTATTTTTTTCCCTTTTTCATCATTTTTTTTACTAAGGCTGAACTGACATTTTCATTTTTTTTTATTAGATTTGCTACATATAACACACTAGAAGCTTAAAAAAAAAAAAAAAAAAAAAAAAAAAGGATTCCCAAATTAAGCACCTAAGCTACCTCCACATGAGATAAAAAAAATTCCAAAACTTCACCGCGGGGACGAGGAATTAAGAAGTACACAGGAAGGAAAATCTATAGCGTAGGAAGCGGTCCGAGGTGCTGTTTTGGGTAGGCGTGCTAGTTACAACAGAGGACAACGCAGGCGGGGGTTAAGCAGATCGTAGGAAGTTATTTTGCGCTGTATCAGAACACGCCTTTGAATTGATTTACACGAAGGACATAATGTCAATAAACCTAAGATGCAATTACATACCTTATGTTAACAAATCGTAAATGGTTTATTTCACTTACAATGTTTCAAAATCGTTTCTGTTCCTTTTTTTTTATTACGATAAAATTTGTTTTAAATTATTATTAACAGTTTACTTTTGAATTTTTTTGAATGAGTTCATGCCTTTATTTTATTATAACCAAAAATATTGTTGGCACAATGCACAAAACACCTGTTTTGTTAACATTTTTTTAAATTCCAATACTTAATCAATTATTGAATTAATGTTTTTTATTTTTTTCTAAGAAATTATTTCGGGTGTTTTCAAACATATATAATTAAAAAAGAAAGCTCGAAATCCAAATAATTTTTAAAAAATTACATTTAGGTGCAATGATTTAAAATTTGCTTCAGTTGCATAACTAATTTTGATTAATAATAATAACAAAGATTTTGTAGCGTGAAATAACATTGTTATTTGCTAAAGTTGTAAATAAGACTATATATATTTTTTTCTTTATAAAGTCTTAGTTGACATAGAAGTAAATCTTCATAAAAGATTAAGAACAAAACGAACAATAGAGATTAAATTTATTCGTCACAGTTGCTTTTAAGAAAAAACAAGGTGATTCAAAAATACTTCTTTTTGACGGTAGAGGGCGTTACTACAGCAAGATGGTGTTACCATTTTGTGCTGCTTCTGTTATATCATCCCATCAAATTTGATAGGGGCTTCAACCTATCAAATTTGATAGGGGCTTTTATCACCGTGAATGAGATCTGGAACCATGATTAATCAGAAACCAGAATAATGGGTTGCTTCCGGTGAATCTGCTCAGAAAAACCAATGCAAATAGAATCTCAGTAATAATGGTTTAGTTATTTGAAACTTTTAATTGCTTTCCAAGACTTCAAGAGCACTTGATTTAAATTGACAAATTGACGTCAGCCTATATCAATTTTTTACTTTTTAAAGCGAAGAAAATGTAGGTTATTATGATTCGACCTCCAATACAGAATTCATTTGACAGAATTAGAATGAATATTTCAACTCACAGAAAAAAAAAAGGATTATAAAAAGAAGAAATAATGACTAATTTAGTAGAAGATTTATTTTCCCTTCGGTCAGAACCCTATCAAACCTCAAGGTTTTTAACTATTTGAGAATGCATCCACCACTTTATAACTAATTTTTGTCAGATGATTGTCTGCAAAAATGAACTGACAAACTCCTACTTTCTGCGAAGCCCTCAGGTTTCAACTTAATCGTCCTTATGAATTATACCGCTATTTATTCATTAAAATTCGGTAAGAAATATAAATATTAAAATAATAAAAAGAATTATACCGTTTAAAATATGAACAGAAAATATTTGCTCATAAAAACCGTCTAGGTTACGAATTTAGAAAATTGAATTGAATTAATTAGAAAATAGAAAGAAAAATCTGGGTAAGATAAATTATTCTTTTTTAATTCATAAATTACTAAATTATCAATTTTCATAAATTACTAAATCAATCTATTTTCTAATTAATTCAATTCAATTTTCTAAATTCTAATCTAAATCAATTCAATTTTCATAAATTACTAAATTATCTTTTTTTTTTATCCTAGTAAAAATGTTAAATGTTTTTTGTATTGAATGTTGGGTAAGGAAATTAAAGAAAATTTGGTTATACGGCTATAAAATGTAAATTTCATCATTTTTTTAGATTTTAATGTAGAAGTGTTTCAACGATATTCAAAAATTAATAAATTTAAATAATGCATCTTTCATCTCTCTCCGACTATACGGAGACTTAACAATATTTCGAGAAATTTTTTATTAAAACAAAGTGATAATAAAAAAGTATATAGTTTTAAAATTCCAAAATTATCAATAATAATTTCATTCTTCAGATATAAATTTTTTGTTTTTCCAATATTCGTAATTTGATTCCCTTTAGATTAGTGAGGCTTAACAAAACCAGTGAAACTAAACTTTTCGATATTTTTGTCAAATATTTTTTGACTATTTCTATCATTAAGCCAGTAGTGAAAAAAGAAGGGTGACATTAGGAATACATTCACTTCGAACGATAAACAATTGGATAAAAAAGTTAAATTTTTCTCAAAACATTTTTAAATTCTATTATTTTAATTTCTTATAACGATTTGTAACTTGCTTTCAGAGGGTTTAATTATTATCATTGATGAGGTAACAAAAGAGAAAATACACATATTTTAAATTACTGAAGAGATGTTGAAGAATAATAATATCCACCAAGCAAAATAGGGAGAGCAGTACTTTTCTATGAAATTTATTTACAGTCTCTAAGAGCCAGTTATACATTCACAAATAACTGCACTATTTACAAAATATGCAAGGCTTTCAAACAGTTGTTACTCTGACTTAACCCGCTTTTGCGGTCAGGAAAATAGAACTACATCAAAACAAGGAATAACCCGCCTTACACGGTCAAGATTCAAATGTACTCCGAAATATTACCCATGAACCCTTGCGCTCTCATTTACAGGAGACAAGGCGCCTCCTGGTGGTATCCAAATAATTTATTTCCAACAAAAGATCCACTCTTTTGGGATTACTTAAATTATATTTTATTTTCTGTCATAAAAAGGTCGAGCAACTGATAAATTACAATAATAAAAAAATGTAATCAGTATATTTTCTTAAAGACTAGAAATTAAGTTCTTATTCAATTTTCCCTCCTAAAGAATATTCAAATCAAGCTCTAAAAATTTTATCTTACCGAAACAGTAAGAAAAAAAACTAGAAATAAGTTTGAATTGTTATTGAATTTCGAAGTGCAAGTTTCATTTTAAAATTAAAATGTAAAATTCGTGTTTAATTTTTTAAATTCGAAGAAACAAGGAGCAGGCTAAGGAAGAAGAGGCTTTTTTTTTCTTTTTTTTTAGCTTGCACACAATCTATTAAAACAATTTTTTTTTCAATTATAACAAAATTCCATTTCCAAACTTCTGTTTTGTAGATGAACAGGTGTTGCAGCTTGTACATTTCAGCATAACAATTCCAAAAATAGCAGGACGTTTGAAAAAGATATTTGAGATGGTTCAAGTCTTATGCTCTTATCAACAATCTTCATATCTACCATAGGACAGAAAATTTTAAAACATGTATTTACGTAGGGAATTTAAATAGTTTACACAAATTTATAGTATTAAATAATAATGTTTAATATTTGCTAAGATAATCATTTTTGAATAATAAAGTAAAATAAATCATCTTTAAATTTAACAATTACATAAAAATAAACGAAACTTCAATAACGATTTAAACAAAAAAGAATCGATTAAAAATCTATGTAAAAATGAAATAAATTTATATTTTCTAACGAAAATTACTTCATTTACCACCATTCCTGCTTTCTTTTACAGAATAGATAAATTATTGAAATAAAAATTCTTTAAATAAACATAAAAATATAATAACTCTTCGAATCATTATTTATAGTTCACAACAAAGTTTTACGAAGAATTCTGATAACACCTTTGAACATTTATACGTTGTTTATACTAAAGAAACAACTTTATCCAAGTCATTAAGAATTCAGAATTTTGACGTACTAACTATAAAAA
>BMAW01060662.1:1907001-1996658 GCA_019974015.1 Nephila pilipes
TGTTTACTTGCATAGTAACATTTTGAAATCATAAAAAAATTTTATTCCAGAAGGTTAAATTAAAAATATGATTTTTTAAACATTTTCTGTCAGAGAGTTGTATTCCTACCATCTCAGTTCTCCTTAAACTGACTTTTACTCAAATAACTGTAAGAAGAATCAAAAATATCGCGTAAGCCATTCATACACGATGATACTGGAAATATCTAATATCACTTCTCTCAAGAAAACAAACTCTCACGATATCTCGCAAAACTCATTCCGCATTACTTGTAGGATCCTCTTAGGACACAATACTGGTTTCAATACTATATGCCGATCTTTGCCTGCTCTGGTGCAGTCGGCGAGTGTAACCCGCACAACATTTTATTAAAATAAATTTTCTTTTTGTTTAGTATTCTAAAGACTTCTCCATATGGTCAACATCCGGAGTTATGTATTTCTCTCTCCCTTTTTAGACCATCATTGTAGATTTCGGCAGAATAAACTCCTCCGTATTGCGGGTTACATCGATCTACGACTTCTTGAAACCAAACAAATCAACACTAATATCTGTAATTTACAACATTTTCTACATATGGATCAATTAATATACAGAATAAATTTTATCTAGATATCTCGGTGTTATTTTTCAGTAATAATTAAACTTTTACGATATCCCATCGTATATAATTGTTACTTATTTATATTTCATTTTTACCTGCACGCTTATGATAGTAACGATAACCGAGCTCACTAGTGCTTGAAAAAAAAAAAAAAAATTCAACGTTGAAAGAATATTAAGATTAATGTTATTTATAGATTGTTAAGATTATTGTTACATATAATATATGTTATTTTAAGAGCTAAAAAACATTGAATGCAATAGAAGAAAGCGAAGCAATTTCCGTTGATGCATAAAAACTCCTTTAAATTCTCAAAAAAATTCTCACTCTCTTTTTTTATCACGATGATTTGTGCTCTGAGTAGATAAATTTTTTAAAATTATATTTATGACTAATGTTATATGATGGTAGACTCTAATTCTTATTTTATTCTAAAGCGGAAATACAAGTTGATATCAGACGTAATAACAGGCCTGATTAAAAAAAATGAGGATATTATTCGTCACGATCATTATTATCATGAATTCGGATTGAGTACGTACGCTAGAAGTACATAGAACTAGTATTTGCTTATGCTAAATTTTTCTTCTTAGATTTCTGCGCGAATTTTATTAAAGGGTGTATATATATTATAATAGTTTAGAAGCATCAAGATTTATATGTGAAAAGTTAGGAACAGGTTTCATGAGAGTTAGTGATTAGATAATGGGAAGAATAGTTAATCACTGAAATGTACGTGAGCTGTAGAACATTCTGAAAGGCTTAGTAACTATGAAACAAACGGACAGAAATAAATGATCAAAGACGATTGTTTCATATGATTGAGTTATTCTGCGTGAAGTAACTGAAACAAGACTTAGAAATTTATGAAATTTAAAAATTTGCATAAAAAATTCTGCGTTTCTAACTTTGCAGTAGTTTTTTGAATATATTATTTCCAACATGAAAAGTGCTAAAAATATAAGTAAAATTTAGGGGAAGGAAGACTATTAAGTTCTGATAATACATTACAACTAAATTCTGAAAATACATATCTACTATTTCCACATTCAAAAAATTAGAGCGGTTTCGGTCAAAATGAAGCATTGGATGCAGGTTGATGATTTTGGCAATTTTCTCCTGAGTCGCTAAGCTATTTTAAGGGTTAACAAAAAGACAAATATCGTGAGGGTTTGCAGGAAAAAAAAAGTTTTTCAGAATAAATTGGCATTGAGAAAGATATATCTTTAAATTTATGCACCCAAAATTTTAACCTAGAAAGTTTTTTTTTTTTTTTTTTTTTGTATGAAGTTGTATATAACAAAAGGCTATGTCCAATAAGTAGAATTAAAGCACATTCCTCGATCTGTAATAAATATTGATTTATTAGAGATACGACCGATGCACATGTAAATAATCTCAAAATTCATTTCGATTTTTACAAAATAAGTTACAGAAGCAGATATAGCAAAGGGTTTTTTCAAACAAAAACAATTGGTAACAATTTTATGAAAAATGTTAAAATAATGTACCAAACGATAGTTTGAGAATGCAATTATTACAGTCAAACCTCGCTACAGTGAGCTCTGAATTCTCGGTTTTAATGAACTTTTTTTACTGTACCCAACATAATTCCTATTTAACTAATGATATTTTAAACGTTTACAGTGAACGCCTGAGAAAATATAAGTCCGCTTATAGTAAACTGAAATTTTTCTCCACAGATTTTTTCCAGTTTTAGAAGGGTAATTTTGTACAAACGGATTAGGATCCCGAAAGACAACATTCCTAAAATTTCGACTCAAATCCCATCTTTTCTCCTACCCCGCCCTTTTCAGAAATCTACCACTGACCCACTACCCGATAAACAATGTTCCTCTCCCCCAGCTTTTCCATCCTTCCCGTCATTTCTAGGAATCCACCGTCCACTACGCAGACAATACTCTTAAAACCACCCCTTAAAGAATCAGAACAATAGTGGAACGGACCACAGAGGCGCCCCACTTTTCTTCCATCCGCTGTTTCATATTCGGAAGAGAAATCGGTTAAAAACTGATGAATTCCGTAAAGACGAAAGAATTTTCAATTGAGAATGAAATAATCAAATGTAGATGGAGCCAATCAATCGGTGATATACAAGGAATTTTCCTTATCAAAATCTACAGTTATCAACAATCGAAAAATCGTAACGCGATCATTGCTGTCTGCGAAAAAAAATCTCAATGCAGCTAAAAAGCTACGGCCCCGGGTGAAAAAGAGAATCTAGAAGAAGGTCTATTAAAATGGTTTAGTATTCAGCCGAATATATATAGTGAATCAATTTATTATCTTCCTTTTTATTTTAATTTCTTAACGCGAAGCCTTTTCTTCCACTTTTAATTACTGAATTCCTCTTTGGAGTGTGTTATACAACATCCCGAACTCTTTTTCATTGCTGACTAAACAAAATTATTTAAGCGAACTCCTGTTTTCTGCTCTGCTATATAAGTAGTCTTTACGATCTAACACTTTCTTTCTTCTTTTCTCTGTGTGTTGGCTCAGTATCTAGACAACACGGTTGCTGTTCTCTTATCATGGGCAATATCAATTGGTAAAATTCTCGTAATTCATTCAATAAACTAATTATTAATAACGACTGCTTTATTGTGAAGAATACCAGCATTAACATCGCCAACTTTACATAGATCGACAGGATTTTATATAAATATGTAATCCTGTCGAATCCTAATAAATATAATCCCAATAATATATATATATATATATATATATATATATATATATATATATATATATATACACACATAGAGAGAGAGAGAGAGATAACTGTCTACCGGTTATTTGTTTTTTTTTTCTTTCTCTTGAATAGATATTTAGGCTTGTGAAGTCTAAACTTTTAGATCAGAACGGATTGAAGCATAAATCCAATGATTAAGATTTATGCTTCTTACACCTTCCCCCCCCATTCCTCTCTAAATTTGGCATTTCACGCGAAACATCGCGGAGGTATTAGAACTATGGTAACTCAAACGCGTTAGAATAAATTATGTAATTGGAGGGATTACTTACTGCATTATAACAAATATCCTTTATCATCTATTTCTTTCCATCAATACTGAGATGGTGTAAAGAATAAATAATTGAAACCTTGGATAGAAACAAATACAAACGCTTAGGAAAAAAAAAGAGAATTAATGACTGTTGGATCTATCTTTCTCGTGATTATATAGTTCTATTTTATTGAAGATCTTCATGGCGTTGCATCTTCATTGTTTTTAATCACATTACATATTATTTACAATTTCAGCTTATGAGAAATGCTCGCACACTGTATAGTCGGTTTCAGAATCGAGAAATGTTAGAATCAGAAATTTCACCATTGCCATCTTGGGGTCATATTCCAGCAAGATAATTTCTACGAGGTTCGATTGAAATGTAAGCTCCACTGTGGAGTCTTTCCCAAAAACTCTATATTGTTTCTTTTAGTGCCCTTTGCGCAGCAATATGTTTACAAATATGTTTAATTCCATAAAATTCAATCATTTACGTAATTATTTGTGTTTCACTAAATTATTAATAATTCTTTAATGTATGCTTATACATTCTTTATTCCTTCATATTTCTTTTCATGATTTCGCTACAATCCTAAGATTGCATCCTAATTATATTTATGTTATTTTCTTCTATATTTTATTGACGCATTTTATCCCACCGAGGCATCGTTATCCAAGTAAAAAAAAAAAACCGATAAATATCATGTTCATCCAACTCTGTGAGAGACGTCAAGAAGTTCCCACCAATATTTGAACGAATAAGACATTTGCGAAATTAATTACAGGACCCCAACTGGGCACCCTAACGATCTTACGCATCCATCAGTGGCGGAGCAGATACTTTAATGATCGGATTCTTTGGCCACTCTGCGATAACAAAAAAGTAAATAAAATAAAGCCGAAGCAATCTTTATCAAAAAAAAAAAAAAACGGAGTAAAAAACTTTGAGGGGCATTTATCACCTCATGGGAGTCGACGGTCGAATTATAATTCGATCAAACGATAAAAACAAAAACGATTGAAAAAGAAATGAAGCCAATGCCCCGAAGCGTTGGCGATTTTTTTTTTCTTTTTGGCGATGAATTCTGTGTGAATCGATCTTGTATGTTGTTCAGGTTAAGTGATGAGATATGCTGGTCTTTCTCGCAGGGTGGTCGATTAAAAAATAACCAAATTACTGGGTTCCAGTAAGAGGTTAGGGGTCCTTTGTATAAAAACATTCGAGCTGTTGGTTGAATATGGTAATCGAAATGGAATAAATCGCGGTGTAAAACAACATAAGACGATGCTTAAATATACAATCATCTCTTTGTTAAACACAGAATGTCATCTCAAATTTATTGCCAAGAGCCCTAATATGCTGTTATATGGATATATTATCGTGTAGTAAAATACACTCCCATTTTTTCTTTAAATACGTAAATGTAATGCTAAATACTCTAAATATGTATGTTATCTTGCTGCACTATATATCCGTAATGCTATTTAAAGAGCTTGTGATTACTTTAAGCTTGACGAGCGCGCGTAATGCAATTCAGACTATTTCTGTAATTTTAAATATGGTCGCTCTCATGTAAAATAAAAACCAGTACTCGGAATAATTTTTTTCATTGATGATTTCGTTTATCTATGAATTGTTCTCCTTTACATATTTTTCTTTTCCTCTTTATGGTCCTAAACTACAAAGTCGACTTTGTAAAGTTGTTGGAATGCTTATAATAAAAATGTCATAGGGTGACCAACTACTTTTTTTTTTAAGGAAATGGGTACAAGTGGAATTTCATAGGATACAGTGATTAGAGTTTTAAAAAACAAACGAGCCTACAGCTTACTAAGGGGCTACTTACAGCCTACGAGCCTAATGCCTGAGCCGAGCTGAAGCGACACCTACAAGATCAGACATTTTGTCTCTTAAATAGAGTTGTTTATACTATTCAAAGGAATAGAAGTAAATACATATAGTATACAAAGGAGCCAACAGAATTGTCCTTTAAATGGAGGTACCCCTTATTTGGAGGTGTGCCTAACAAGAGGTACTACTATAGTGTTTAAATAACATAAAGAATCATTCCAATATTTTAAATTTATATAAAATTTAACTCTTAAAACTATATTTTTCTGTTGTAGGAATTTTTTGGATAGTTTTCCTTTGCAAATGTGCATTTAACTGTAGAATGTCATTTTTTTGTCTATAATAAATGGAAATCCGTTTTTTTTATAAATTTTCATTAAAACGATTTTTATGTCCTTTTGAACCACTCATATTACTTTCTAAATGTAATATATATATATAAAATTATATTAAACTTGCTCTAGTAATATTTAGTTAATAAAAGATTAGAGTAAATAGCAAGCAAGTTTGAAGGAGTAATATTGATTTAAAATTAAGATAAAAACAATAAAAACCAATATTTCATTCAACAATAATGATTAATATTTCTTCGAAAATATTTAACCAAAGATTTTTTTTTTTTAAATTTTACTTCATTTAAAGTATATATT
Organism: Nephila pilipes; assembly: GCA_019974015.1. Classification (NCBI taxonomy): domain Eukaryota; kingdom Metazoa; phylum Arthropoda; class Arachnida; order Araneae; family Nephilidae; genus Nephila; species Nephila pilipes. The sequence continues at coordinate 1,913,138 of BMAW01060662.1, forward strand.
TCGTAGTAAGTAATGCTTTTTTTTCATAGAAACTCACTAAAACTAGGCCGAATCACTGTTAGTTCTGAAAAGAATCCCCGCAATGACGCAATTCTCATTTGGTGAACTGTGCACTCTGTGTTAACGTGACAGTCACACTCGCATCTACGACTGCAACTAACTTTATGCACATGAACGCTTAAAAAGTTGCATAAAATAACTGTTATAGTTTTTACATTTTTAGTTGTTCAAATAAGTACAAAAGGCTGTAAAAATTATTTTTGGAGGACAGGTTTTAAAAAAAGTGTTGGTCAAAAGTGTTGCAAAGATAACTGTTGGTCACCTCATAATAAGTAAAACGAGTTATGTAATTGATATGCACATCAGCCTCATAACTAAATGAAAATAATATATTGTATGTTGTAAATTTCTCTGTTCTGAAATTCGTAACTTTTGTTTAAATTCAAACGTATTTAAATTAACAGTAACATTATTGTTAACTAAATAATCTATTTGTCATTATAATAAAATATTACTACTAGTATCTTTGTTTGAAAACTTAATACAAGGAGAGAGACAGAATGGTTTCGTCATTTCCAGACCTAATTTTGCCTATAGGAGAGTGGCTCAAAATGCATATGCTTTTGACGATAAAGGGCGTTTTTAAGGCAAGTTGGTGTTACCATTGTGTGTTGACATCTATTAAACGGCTCTAAAACAAATATGACATTAATTCATGGTTAGTTTTGATTTGGAAGCCCTTTTGGTAAAAAAATTGATGAGTTGTCGCTATCAATAAGACCTGGCTTCATCATTAAAGAGCGGAAATCAAGCGACAGTCTAAACAATGGGTTGCTTTCGGTGAATCTGCTTCAAAGAACGATGATCACGGCGACAATTTTTTGAGATGCAAAGATTTCGTAAACAAATATTACTGTGAGTTATCTATTCCCATTCCTAACACGAGTACTTTTCGCGTCATCTTCGTATAATCATTTCGTATTATAGTAGAAGTTTTGATTACAGGGAATTCGCAAGTAAACTATTCAAACGTGTCAAGGATAGATTTCAATAATCTTTCAATTCGAAAAATGATCACGGGCATTTCATAGACTGAACTGTAAACTCGGTTATAATTTTCATTAAGACAATTAGACAACTACTTTTAAATAATAGAAAATAAATTGCAAGAAATAAAAAAAAACTTTGTCAAGAAATTTTTTTGGGGAAAAAAAACATCTTTGGTTCATTTCCAGATGCTTTTTATCTTCCCATTCGAAGATCCGTATCCAAACCCTTCATAATTTTGAGCCATTCTCTCTGATGAACCTTTAAGCTTTCAATAGAAAATGGAGCATTAGGGTATCGTTTGTCATCTCTCCTCCAACCATTTCGTGACAGTTTTTGTCGAGTCCATGACCCTAATTCGTAATCCTTTTGTTAATAAACTGCAGTCTACTAAATGAGCTGTCGCAGTCCCTAGTCGATATTCATCAATTCGATTCTTTGCCAAATTCAAGGAAATTAACTGGGCTAACATTAATAAAACTAATTGACATTTAACGTACTTTTAGGGATTCGATATTTAAATGTGTTAGATTTTTTTTTCTTCTTATAAACATTATGCGGGCAAATATTTTTTATGAATCTGAAGGGGAAAAAATCTGTTTGATAAAGTATTGATAATTTTATTTTATAATCAGAAATTAAATTTTTAAGCATAAAGATTTGAAAATAATTTTAAAAAACGTACAGAAATATTTGTAAAATGCTTGTTATGGGTATATATCTGAGTTTATGTATTATTTTTATATCAACTTTAACGTATATAATGGAATAATAGTTCTCAAAATGAAGTAATTTTTAGAACTACGTTTGCTGTTTCATTAAAAGGGGAAGGTATTGTCCTCGTCACTTGATCGAGGCTCGTAATTACGAGTTCCCTCGTCAATAACCCTCGTGTTGCTTCTAGTGCGATGTTACGAAAACCAAACCAAACTAATTAAAATGGGAAAATAATTATGAAAAATAGCAAGAATAAGGCCATTAAAAGTCTTGTTTGAAAAATTATACCCGAAGTGAAGTTTAATAAAGATTGACATGAAAAATAAATTCTACGGGGTGTATCAGAAAGTAAGAATACTTTTTTTTAAATTTCCATAGAATGTATTGCTCACATCATGGCCAATAGATGCCGATAATATTTCAAAGAGTATGATTGAGTCATCATTTATTAACGCTGCATTTAGAAGCAACGCGAGGGCTACTGGCGACGGAATGCGTAATTTGGAGCCTCGGTCAAGCGACGAGATTCTTGTCTCATACCCCATTTCTCATTCCTAACACGAAAATTATTTCTTATAACTAACAAAAGTACCTGAGCTGTCACCTCCTTCTCCAAACTTCTACATTAATCCTTCAGGAAAGGGGGGCTAAGACCTTCCACCCCTCTACACATCCACTATTCCACACGGTGGGTCTTAAGTGGAATCAGGATTTGAACCCACGACACGACGGGAATAATGCCGGCAGCGAATCAGCAACCATAACCATTAGGTTACCACTTCTCATAGAGTAATTAAAGTTCCTCTATCCTTTATTCTGTCGGGAACAATGTGGCCATGGTAGACTGATGGCCACGGACTCGCGGCCGGCATTGTTTCCGCCGTGTCGGGGGTTCGAGTCTTGATGATTCTAAAGACCCATCATGTAGAGCGGCTGATGCACGTTAAATCTGGTGGAGCTTCCAAGCTTCCCTCCCAATGGAATAGAGTGGAAGTTTGGAGAGGGAGGTGTCAGCTCAGGTATCATCCAAATCACTTGAAAGAGGTTCAAAATGATACCAATAGCCTTCGAGTTGCTTCTCAGTGTGATGTTAATAAACAATCACCCACTCACTGTCTCGAATAATCGAGGCGTACGCATTGGCCTTCCTTTTAAAATGGTGAGCATACAGAACAAATGGTTTAAGGAATAATTAGGTTTTTTTTGTGCGTGTAGGAGGGGGGCTAAAAAGATGCCAACCTTTAAAAATACTGCACTATATGGTACTGGTATTGTGAGTAATTTATGGTGACTCTTCTTAGCAAAATACCCGGTTTACAGTGTCAGAGAATTCTGCTACGATTACTCAAGACCATGTAGTCTCATAGTACAAGCAGCCTCACTGCCACTTCTTTCCTAGAGAGTTCTGATTTGACCTATTCATTTATTCCCCCTCAAGCGTAAAGCACATCTTCAAGGACGGCATTTTTCTTCGGATGACAAGTTGAAGTAGTCAAAAATTGACGATTATTGAGGCACATATTTGTACTGTCAAGGCTTTGATTCCGTATAAATGCCTCAGCAAAGCAAGTCTCACATGTGGAAACTAGAATAAATATAAACCTTTCTATATCATTCGCTTTCTTCAAGAATAATCAAAAATCTGGGGAAAAAAAACCTGGAGCCTTACTTTGTGATACTTCCTTGTATTTATAATAAAAGCAAAATAATTCTGAAGAATATTAGTGATTTTATGATATATGCACACATTTTTAATACTATTGAGCATAGAATCTAAATTTGGATTTTACTCTATGGAAAGGAAGTTTCACGTGCCTCGTTAGCGAAATCTTAAGAGTCTGGAAACTCGTAAATGAAAACAGATGCAATTAAGAAATTCGATCTGAATATTTCCCTGTAAAAGAAGTAACTGAAGTAATAATGATTTTGGGGTACAACAAGTCTCGAAGAAAGTGCTGATTTCCAGTCGAGGAAAGAATTTCGGAGTCACTTTGAGAGATATTTCAAGGGAAAGAAATGTTACTAAGTATTTCTTTCATCTCCATCATTTTTTTTTGTCATTATGTATATTTTTTTTGAACACTTGTATATGTGTTAACAAGTTGGGTTTTCTATATTTATGTATAATATACAAGGTGTGGTTATGAAATAACGAAACTGACGCTACAAAACATTTTATTTTGATGTCATACATATTTAGTTATCACCTTCAATATACACACCTCCTCTATCCCTACAGCGCTCCATGCGAATCTTCCATTGTTCGAAACAGCGCTGGAAGTCTTCTGTCAGCTCCTTCAGAACTCGCGCCGCTTTCCCTTTCACAGCTTCTATGGACTCAAATCTCATTCTTTTAAAGCTGAATTCTCCTTAAGAAACAGACAGAAGTCGCATGGTGCAAGATCCGTCAAATAAGGTGAATGGTCAGCACTGGGAAGCTGTACTTGGCTAGAAACCTCTTGACAGACAATGTGGAATTAACCGGCGGATTGTCTAGGTGGAAAAATTTGCTGTACGGATTCTTTATCAATTCCTATTGTCTCAGCAATCGCACGAATTTTTAATCGGCAGTCGGATCGAAAAGATTACCGATTTTTTCGATATTGTCATCCGTTTTTGACATGGAAGGGCGATCCGGGCGTGAATAATCTTCAACGTCTTTTCGGCCATCTTGAAAACGCTTAAACCACTCAAAAACACGTGCACGCGATAAACATTCATTAGTATACACTTCTTTCAATAAATTATTAGTTTCAGTAGCGGTTTTTCCAAGTTTCATGTGAAATTTCCTTACAATTCGTTACTCATTTATCCTTTTCCTGGCGAAACAACAACAAAAAAGCTCTAATGCGAACGAAATCTACGGGTATGCGGATTGGTTTACAGAAGCGAGAGGCACTGCATTCGAAAGAGAAGGCTTCACGCTAAACAGCTATGGGTCACTGACGTTTGCAGCATGCGTACTTGTCTGTACCAGTGTCGACTCGTGATTCAATAAGAGAACCTTGTATAAATTACATGTATATTGAAAAAGAGAACTGTGAACTATTAAAGTTATATGTAGTGCCAGTCCTTCACAATTCAATTATCTAAAAATGTTTCTTAAAATTTTTTGCAATTGTTGATTGAAAATTCAATTTAATGTAATTAAATTATTTACTTAACATTCGTAAAATATTTAAGAATTTATATCTTCCAGATAGTTTTAGAAAAAATGCATACTTAATGTTAACATAAATGGACAAAATGCGCCATTTTAACTTATAACAATAAAAGTAAGGTTTTTATATTAATACCTTCTTTTAAAATGTTTAAATAATATTTAATTGTTGATTAAATTACGTATACCTACTAATGTTCGGGCCAAGACCCATGTGACTGTGATTTTACGAATTAAAAAAACTCTCAAAGCGTGCGAAAAATTTTACTCAAATCCATGAAATTTATTAAATTTCAGCGCATTAAAAATTTTGGTTGCTCAAAGTTGCATTTTAAATTTAGGTTTTAAAATTTTATTAATTTGATAAAAATATAAATTATTACATTTTTAAATAATTATATTAAACGACTCATTTCCTTTATTTATCGACTGAATATTTTCAGTAATAAATACATTTTCTGTTTTGTTACATACATTTTCACACTTCAGCGCACCTACAATAAGGCACTGCACTGGTATAGTTATTTAGAAAAAGTTTAAATATAAAAAAGGCTTGTTCGTTTTTAAATCTAAATATAGAGTTTTGACTTACATTTTCCCTAGGTTTTCTTCTCGATTGAGTTCATCGTCGTCCAAAAAAATTTTTTAAGTTGATTTAAATGTTCAAAAATTTGATTATACTTTGTTTTCATTAATTAATTCCTAACAAATGTAAATCAAGTCTTACGTTTATATCATAATATGACAAAATATCTCCACTTTCGATGAAAAAATAATCACAATTGATTTTAAAATTAGAATTTCTACTATTCTGTTATTACATTTTTGAAATAGTACTTTTAATCATTTTTTTCCCAAGACGTACTTAAGCCTCACCTGTTCAAGCGTTCCCCTTTGTCAGGCCCTCCAATCACTGGAAGTGACGAGTGCTTCTTGTAGATGTGAAGCAAGAGAGGAAGACACAAAGTCGCCCCAGAGAGATGGTCCACGAGACATCTGAGTATGTAATACTGAATGAGTCAGATATCTAGAGAGGTATCTGAGCTAAAGTTGCTAGGCTATGATTTGTCACTTTACGTAATATTTTGTATATAACTTTATTTATGTTTTGTCGACAATAAATATAGTCAAGTTACCGTAAGTGTTCATACTTTCTCGGCCATACGACATTACACATTTCTTTGAAAAAATTGAGAAATCCATTTTTTTTTAAAAAAAACTGACGTAAAACTTTGGTTTTCAGATTTTGTAAAAACATAAAATATTGAGTTTTATATTTTAAAGTAGGCAACAAAGTTTCTTTAAAGACACTAATTTTCTCAATTGGTTGTGCCCGCGGTAACCTAGTGGTTTCGGATTCGTGGCCGGCGGTTTTCATTTAGTTGCGGGTTCGATCCTTGGCCGCTAAAGACCCGCAGGTGCTGATGCAGGTATCTCCGTCGGGGCCGAAAGTCCTCCCATTAGCGTGGTGTGGAATGCCAGCTCAGGTGTTGTCCTCGTCACTTGACGAGGACGTCACCTGAGTTCAAAATTACGAGGTCCGTCGCCATTAGACCTCGTGTTGATTCTAGTGCGACGTTAATAAAAACTATATTCTCAATTGATTGCTTTATTAATGCCGTATTCAGAAGTCAAACGAGGAGGACTATTGGAGAAGATCCTCGTAATTTTGAAAAACGAAGTGACAAGGAAGGCACTTAAGCTATTACCCACCTTTTTCAAACCACAACAATGTGAGGACTTTGAGCAGCGACTGATTTAGTACGCATCAGTCCGACGGGTTTTAGTGGCATCAGGACTCGAGCTTTCGACTCGAAGGAAACAAAGTCGGTTATAAATTCTTAACCGTAGAAAATTGTCTACGGAAGCCTTTATTTCTTTAAATTAAATATACAAATAGTTACTTTAGATAATATGTAATTAAAGTGTTTCGGATTTCCTCTTGTTTAATTCATTCTAGTGCACAGAGTAAAAATTATTAAGCAAGTTTTTGATGAAAGTCTTATCAATAGAACTTATACTGATCATTACGAAAAAGAACATTTAACTGTAATGTGAGGTCTGGTAAGGCAGCACACGACGATTTCGATTTTTTTTCTTTGCTACATGGGTCCATGGTAGCTTAGTAGTTATGAACGTGATCTCGTAGTTAGCGTTATTTCCGTTGAGTCGTGAGTTCGAACCTAGGACCACTGAAAACCCGCCGTGTAGCAAGGGTGATTCACATAGTACACCTCTGGAGATCCCAAGTCCTCCCGTTGGTGGCGATATCGAAATTTGGAGAGGGAAGTTCTAGCTCAGGTGTCGTCCTCATCACTTGATTGAGGTTCAAAATTCCAAGGTTCGTCGCCAATAGACCTTGCGTTGATTGCGAAGTTAAAAAAGTCTCCATAAATAAAAATCGATGTTGCAAGAGTTGAAAATCCTTTCTTCGCGAAATAGGATTCCTAATCGAGGTTCCCACTTCGCTTTTGAAGACCCTTTCTTTACTTTTTAAAAAGAATTACAAGGATGCACACTTCAAAATCTTTTGAAATTAAACTCGTATCGCTACAGGGTTTCCTCTTAAGAACAACGATTTTCTCTTTGGTAATCTCTGAAGGTAAAATAAAGAGTTTATTTTTTCTCACGTGAAATTACTTATGTGTTTTTTTTCTTTAGTCTCTTGTGAAAAGTTCGAACGTTGGAGATTTAAATGATAGCGAATCACAGCACGTCAAAACTCATCCGATGTTTTTTAAAGACAAATATACACAAACCCTTGTTTTGGAACGCTGCATTATTCAACAAAACAATTTTAAAAATAAATAAATAAAAGCAGACGTTAAAACTACTCAACCATTCGTCTAAGGCAAGTAAAAACAATTCTCTAAATATTCTAAAAACTATTTCGAGTGTACATTGTAAGAAGCTCAGTTGTTCTTCGAGAAAAGAGTTTGCTTTGTAGAATACGAAAAAGGCAATTTTTCCTTTCTTTTTTTTCCTGCTAAAAACATTCATGAGTCTTCTTAAGAATTTAATTTACACGAGGTCATTGAGTTTATTCTTAAGATTCTCATCCATATTTGCTTTCTTTTTTTTTATCTACCCCTCTTCTCTCAGCGGTAGCTCAAAAATTATTACTCACATTTATATTCATTGCTCCATGGTAATGAGACACTTGAAACCCTCATGAGGTGTTTTGCATTATACAGTGGGTACAAGTAATACGGAGAAAATGATACCTTTTCAGTAAGAACATTCAGTGTCGTTATTTTTTTGTGTTTTATTTACGGGCATTAGTGAGCAAATCTTTAAGTGATACAACACAAGTACCATTTCCATACGGTATGAAATTGGAAAAAGATTTTCTAGTTGTGAAACACTTTAAACATGAGTATATTAAAACTCTTGTTCTAAATTTCTTTTCATATCATCAAACGGAGGGCAGAGACCATTTATATGTTTGATATTATACAATTTTTTTTAGCTATAGTAATATATAGGTATGGGGAACAATATCACTTTGACGAGAGCTATTGGCTGGTTTTTTTTTCTTCTTTTCCTCAAATAAAAACTCTTTTCGTCACATAACAACTTTCAATAACTCTCGCGGAATCCCTTGAATTTTCTGGCTGCATATTGATGTACAGCTGAGCAATTGCTTTGGGATTATTGGTGAATACATTATTATAAAGGTGCCACCAGAGAAAAAAAAATGGTGCTCTGAGATCTGGGGAAAGCAAGGGTTAATTTTAAGCTCTCGAGAACGGGATTGAGTCTATGTTCCTGGTTTATCAGCAATTAACACCGTTAAAAAAATTGGATTTGGTGCAAGCAGGTTCGTGGAGTGCATTAACAGACCCTAATGTTTCGAAAACTCAACTAAAGCCAATATCATAAGACTACATGGTCTTATTATACGAAAATGGCGCACATGTACCCTCTGTGTGAAAATAAGGGAATTATTATGTATTTTTTCGGTTACGGCATTTTTCCATAGTTAAAATCTCAAACCTAGATTTTTCAGATTTTAATAAAAAAAATTAAATTGACTTTGCTAATTTTATTTTAACATGTGTGAACAGATTAAAAAAAAAAATTTTTTTAAAGATTTATTCAGGTTACAAAAGGCTTTCACTTTTGGTAGCTATCTGATTCGATGATGAAAGTTTCGAGTCTTAATATTGGGTAGTCATCATCTTCCTAATCTATATAATCAGTTCATCAAAATGAATATTAATTAGCGTAAAGTAAGCGTACTTCCGAGCCTAAGGTTCCACAGAAGCAATTACTCTCAAAAAAAAAAAAAAAAAAAAAAAACAGCTTTTTCAAATTTCTTTGCATTTTTATTATCACAAGCAAAACATTCTTGATTACAAAAACATTGCCAATGTTTAACAACCAAAAGAATAAAAACAGACGATTCTACTATAGAAATAAATTATTAAATTATATATTAAAATGAGAGCGAACGATAAATTATTAAAGTAGACAATAATGCTTTGTACAGATACTTTTAAATAAAAGCAGGTGATATAAATATTAAATTAAATATGTCTTAGTAATGTAAATAAACTTGAAACAAACTAAATGTAAATTATGTAATCGTGATATATTATAACGCCAATCTTTTGAATCTAATACCATGTATCCTTTATTTTAAGTCCATTCATTTTTGTTGACACCATTTCTTAAAACAACACCAAGTTAGCACATGTTGATAAACCCAAAAATAAAGATTTTTACAAAAGTTATTGAGATATTAAACTACTCAATGACTTTTGACCTACCCTGGCTCTCAAATTAAGAGCAAGACAATACTGTCATTTTTTTTTGTCCTTTGTGTACTTAATAAACAAGAAGAAACTAGATATTCAGTTCTTTTCGTATATCTATATTGAAAAATTTTTAAAAAAATGAAACTTTTAAGACATTCTTGTGTTACTGTACGAAAAATATATGTCAGCACATTTCTATTTATTATTTCGGTACAGCGTTTAAAAAATATTGCCAATATTTCAATAAATAGTAAAACAACTGTTATTTCCAAAAGTCATAAACATTTATGTTTATCTGAAATTTGATTTTTTTTGTTTTGCGAGTTTAATTAAATACAAATGCGGTAAAAAATTATTCTCTACTTTTCATTATAAATCTCTAAAATTTAAATATCTTCAATAAACAGTTTCTACTGTAAAAAATGAATTAGAATTAGAAATATAGCGCAGATTTAAGTGAATTTATATTTTCGAATCGAGCTACAAATTTGTATTAAAATATTTAATTTTTGCCCTCGTTTTCTTGCCTAGCAACGAAAAGGGCAGACGATTTCTTGAACCTGTAATTTCGAATTTTATTTATTTTTTGTTTGAAAGCATTTCCAAATAACACCGATAAAAACGAGTTTTTTGAACATGGGTTTTCTTTCAAAATTCACTTTCTGCGTAACATAATTTTTTTATAGCTTAAATTTTTTGAGCAAAAGGGAACGTTGAGTCGAATTGAATTTATTCAGTAATTAATTTTATTATTTGACGTTTATTAAATTTATCATCTAAAAATTAAATACGTTCAAATTTTCATAACATGCAAATATGCGTGCAAATTTTTATACATGTTATTAAAGTAAATATATTTAAGCTAAATGTAAATAAAATTAAAGCAAACGATAAATTATTAAACGACGGATTTGGCAACTATTTGGTGACTTGGCGAGAAACCTGGAGTAAAATTTTATTCTTTAAATAATTAGTTTTAATCAATTAATTTTTATTAAATTCTCGTATAGTCATCCAATTTCAACTCAATTGAGCGCTTTAAATGTGAGAAAAAAGCTTTTTAAGTTAAGAACCAGACAAAGTTACGAGTGACCCAGACAAAGTTACAATGTGAGAAAAAGAAAACACATTAAAAAGTAGTTGTAATGCGTACAATTTAATGTAACCTTACAATTCAAAATTTTTTTTTCTGTGTGGTAATAATGATATAGGAACAAAATATACTATACGTTTAAAACTATTTTCTGTTTTTAAAGTTTGGCTTAAAAAAGGAACTCAGATTATGGTGAATTCCTTATTTTTAACTCTAAAGAAAATGAATTTTTCCATATTCTATTCCGAATATGGAAACAAATTTTTTCCATATTCTAGTCCAAATATTGACTGTATTTCAATTTCATTCAATGGAAAACTTATAATTCCCCCCCCCTTTCTGCACTAAATCCTCCATCCTGAATCCTTAATTAATCTTCCATCCTTAATCACTGATTAATCGGTGAATAATAAATACAATCAAACAAAACAGGAACTCAGTTAGATTTATTCAAATCTTAGAATAACTGATACATTGTGAGATAAATATGTATTCGATTAATCCCTTCCAATGTAGGGATTAATCCTAATGTCCTAATCTAAAAATTAATATTATAAAATTCATTAATCGGGTTCGAGCCAATAGTAGAAACGTCATAGGAAACCTGTAGAAGAAAATTGAAAGCGGGATCCGAACCGACGTCGCCTCACGGATTATTAATTTATCACCTAAGCCTATGTCTACATTTTTACGGTCAACACAAGCTATATAATTACATAAGCCTCGGTTCATTTACCCAAAGAGGTTCTCAATACAACTGACGTCACTTGAAAGCTCTAAGTATGTTAGATGAAGGGAAATACGCGATAGAATCTCCTTATAAACTCCTTTGTGAATTTACAACGAGTTACTGTTAGCATATTTACTGTACATTTATATAGTTACTTATTTTAATTTTTTTTTTAAATATTCTACTCAAATATGCTATTTTTTGATTCTATGTGTCGATTGTATATCACTCTCTTTGAAAATAATGTTCTTAAACAAAAATAATTTATTTTTTCATATTTTAAATTTACTCCTCATATGTCGATGAAAAGTTTCCAGTTATTCGAATCTTCTTAAGAAATACCTACTGTTCAACTATTTTTCGAATGAAAAATAGATAGATTTATATCGTTACTTTTTGGTTATCCAAAATGATAGTTTTTTCTAATTTTTTTTTATTTAAATTCGTAATTTAAAAATTTAGAACGGCGTAAAAACACGTTTAATGATAAGAATATAGAGTAAATAATATTGAAGAATTTTTAAGTTCACATTTAATACAATTGCTCATCTTATGCAGCTAAAATTTGGCTAATGACTAGCTCAAAAAGTGTTGGAAATAAAATTTTAAAAAATCAAAGTTATAATTATTTTGAAATTTTATTTTCTTGAACATGCCCCTGCATTAAGCTCGGCACAATCTTGCTTCCAACTACAAAGCGCGTTTTAAACAAAATAATAAATCTTTAAAAAAAAGTCAGCATTCATATTAAATACCGAGGTCATAGAGAGAACATTTTTTAGACATCAATTAAGAAAAAGAGCACTTCCGCTTCCATAATTTGCTTACTTAATTTCGGCATGTTACTCCGTATCATCGCCACGTTTCGTGGAACTCGGCGAAAAAATTCAAACGAGCACAATAACGAGCTTTTGTGCAAACAGCGTGCTTATTTATGTTGAAGGAAATTAAGCTATTTTCTATACAAAAGGAAAATAGGGATTTGCTAACACAATTGTTTTCTTTTCCTGGTCTTCATTCTAAGGACAGGAGTTTGTGCCGAAAAGATATCTATAAAGGGCACGAGCGTTTTACTGCCTGTGTCATTACACAATTCTTAACATCATCTTTAATGGGGTCACTTGATAAACTAACCAGAAGACTACCCTTCTTTGAAAGGTTATTCAGAAATTTCTTCTCTCTTCTCGCTTAGAATGAATAAATTTTACGAGAGAAAAAATTAAATCAATTTAAGAGGGGGACTAAAACCAAAGTGAACTGAAAAATTTGACTCTTAATTGTCGAACTGACTGCTGCAGAAGCCCGCATTTAGAGGTAATTTTGTTTTTGAGTACTTTTGGAAAAAGATTTTCTAAAATTACGCGCCATTCCTTGCTGTAGTAGAATATTTTTGATATTTAAGAAGAGAGGTTTTAAATCAATGTTTCGATTGCAAAATCAATAATTTAATGACATATAAATTGTGAAAAATTCTTATACGAATGAAAAGCGTCATCTCTTAACAGAAAAAAGTATCCAGTAAAAGTACAAGAATTTAAGGAGTATATTATTGGAAAAAATAACCTTGAATTGAGTTGATGAACAAAAGAATATAGGAGAGATCGCGTGAAACGGAAAATTGAGATAAAACTAAAAGTAGGAGGAAGTGGAGTTACGAGGAGATATCGTGAAGTTTTAATTATTATTAGAAATAATCGAAATAGAAATTTAATTTTTATTTGTTATTCTTAAGACTTTTCTACATAGTTACTATCCAGACTTATATCTTTCTGCAAGCATTTCTTGACTGTTTGAAGACTGTCAGGTTTGGGACTCAGCAGAATGTGTGAAGTTTTCTTCATTCTGCAGGTTAATTCAATCCACAGCTTCCTGAAACCTAACAGATCAACTTCTATATTGAATGACGTCATTTGTTTTGCCATATCTTCGACTTCGCAAGTTTTTTTTAAAGTTTTGGGAATAAGAAAAAGTCGCTTAGGGCGAGATCGAGATAATAGGACGGAGGCTTCGAAATTTCAAAGCAACATCGCTTTGATTCCTCAACCGCACCTCGAGATGAGTGAACAGAGGCATCGCTATGTAAGAGAAGGAGTACCTTTGGTGATTATACCGCGCCATTTCTTCGTCAGAGCATCACGCATTATATTTCGCAGTGTGCGATAATAAGCACCAATGATGGTCTGACTCTTCTTCAGGTAATCTGTTAAGAAGACTCCACGAGAGTCTCAAAAAATAGACTGTATGACTTTCCTTGAGACTTTTGCAACTTCTTGGGGGAAGATGAGTCCCTGTGATTCCATACCTTGGTCATCTCTTTGATCTCTGGATCATATTGATGGATCCAGTATTCATCCGTAGTTACCAAGTGACCAAAATGTCTCTTCGTCTTGCTCCAAAAGATTCAGCCCTTTGACTTGTGTCGCGCCGTATTTGTTTCTGAAAAGAAGAAATTGTCGAATCCACCATGCTGATACCTTTGACAAGGGCAATTTTTCGGGAATAATTTTCCTCACACTGCTATAACTAAGATCACTTTTATGATCATTTGGACGGCCTAATAGGATAAAATCCTTCAATTTTTTTTGTGATGATTTTTCAATTTTTGAATCATCAGTGAGGGACATGTCGGTTGTTTAAAATTCCTTTTCTACCTTATAACGTTGTCAAAAGTAGGGCATCATTTTCCAGAAACAGCCATCACTTCATCATGGATATGCCAGGGATTGTAACTTTGCAAGTGAAGGAATTTAATCACAGTACGATCCTCCATCTTCTCCATATTGCAGATTATTTCAATCTACGGCTTTCTGAAAAAAAAAAAACCGGAAATTCAACTACAAATAATATTTCACTCGTTTATTTTATAGGTGTTTACCTCAACTTTAAACAATGAACTGATTGTTTATTAATGTCGCACTTAGAAACGCTAGAGCTATTGGCGACGGATCTCAAAATTATGAGTCTCAGCCAAGTAAAGAGGACCATATTTGGGCTGGCTACCCTCTCTCTAAACTTCCATATCGCACCAGTGGGAGAACTTAGAGTCTCGACGGATTTAACGGGCATCAGACCTGCTATACGGTGGATCTTTAGTGGCATCAGGTCACTATTTGATGGACAAAATGTCAGCAGCGAGCTCGCGACCATAACCACTCTGCTACCGTGGCCATTTAAAAAACTGTGTAAGAGGGATGTGCATTAGGTATTATGCACTGATCTTGGTAATACAGTGCGAGTACTCCCTTTCTAATCCGACATTTTCCCTTACCACTCCTGCTAGTAATTCAACATTTTCATTCTGGTTGACAAGCCTGACAGACATTATTTTTGGCCTTCTATTTCAATTGAATAATGTAGGCTATTAATACGAAACAGTAGAAATTTTGGAGTTTTAGTAATTTCGTGTGCTTGACACATTTATTTCAGTGAACTGTAATATATGCCTTTGCTTTTTAAATGCGTTACTATAAGGGATTTTCCATTAATCTGGAGACACTCTGGTTCAATATCTGTCAGCAGGGCCGACCATCTGGGAATGCGGTGGATGCTATGCACCGGGGCCCCGCGTCTTAGGGAACCCCAACATGATCAAGAACTAAAATTTTGTTCTCATAATGCACATGAAAACTTGACAATATTCCTATCGTTGTCAGTATGACGTAAAGTTTATTTTATCATAAACATTATTATTGTAGGTCTCTGAATTTCGACAATCTTCAAACTAATTCTTGATGATTCGAATGGTTAGTTTTTGTTATTTGATTCTGGGAACTCTCGAGTATCCCCACTTAAATTGAACTGTTTAGTCAAGGATGTGTACAGAGCGCTTAAATGCACTTGCTATACTAAGCATAGAAAAAGAAATTGTAATTTTTCGGAATAATTAATACATTAGCAAAAACAAAAAAAAATCACTCATTAATATTAGTAATATATATTCATTTTTGTAATTTTTTTTTACTTTACAAAAAATTTACGGCCGCAAACGGTTTCTTGCACCCAGTCATCTTTATTGAGAAGACCGACTCTGTTACATTTAATTTTAACAGGAAATCGTCGCTGCCAGAAGCGAACTTCAGCAATCTTTTGAACTAAAATTAGGAATTAATATACATTAATTATATGTTTATTTATAGAATATTCTCCAGCTGCCTATTGATACCTTTCACAAGATCCACTAACCACAGTCAAAACGCCTCTCAATATTGTACCACAAACACATTACCAGTAGACATCTAAGCTGGCCCTGCATTCTGAAAATCCATGCAAGTGAGGGACCAGTGTTTGAACCAAGTAAGTTCAGAATCACAGATTATCGAGGAGAGGAAAATGAAAATAAAAATTACATTAGATCTTGTCTTTTCCCATTATTTGTTTCAAAGGAGAGGACTGGTGCTATATTAGCTGCCTCTTCTTGTACCAAGCGGAATTACATCCTCCAGTAAAAAGAGACTATATTCACCACTCTCCATATCCATACCACGGCAATATGAAGATTTAAGACACAACGGGTCTAACGTGCGTCAGTCCCTTAACAAGCAGGATCTCCAGTGAAATCTGGACTCGAACACCGTAGTCACATCAGATACATCTTCACTTAAAAAGATTAATGAATATGATCATTTCAGGCCTATCTTCCCTTTTTGTCCCATTCACTCTGTATTACACCGGAGTAAAAAAATTGTTCTTCAAATAGCATTGGTTGGTTGGTTTCATTGATATTATGACATGTTTGACCATACTGCGCCAAACACTCGTTAACTTACAAAAAATAAAAACACCGTATATTTATTGCTGCTCCATACTCATCATAATCCAATCAATGAACCAACGTGTTTTTTTTTTTTTTTTTTTTTTTTTTTTTTTTTGTGATCTAGACAGAACTCTGTAAATGCAAGAAAGGAAGGGGGAAGAAGACAAAGGTTGAAAATAGAGAAAGATCGTCAGGGCATCCCGGAGTTACCAAACACAGCAAAATCTAGTGGAGAAAAGGAAGATCACGCGATCACTGCAGGATCGTAAATCTCGTAACAAAGATAGAAAACTTTAACCAGATATTTTTGAAAACTTTTTGGGATCTCTGAGTATATTGGTCTTACTTCGTAAGTCTTTAAAATACCTTCATATGTCGTTTCTAGCGTTAAGAAACCTAATCGCACTTCGTAGTACAAGAGTTTGAAAAACTTCCTTGAAAATCCTTCAGCTAATTTTATATATATTATGATAGGCGAAAATAGTTCTTCCCATCTATATGCCAGGGATCGACTTTTTTTTAAGATGAGAAAAAGCCGAGCATCTTAACAACAGCTTAAAGAAAAGGTATGTGGATAACGCACAGACGCCAAAATTTTGATAAAAATAGTTTTACTTTCCTTTTTCAATACTTGACCTCTTTTCTTTCTTCTAAAAATACCTCACTTTTATTTCTATTCTAATTTCCTACGATGTTATAGCAGTTTTTGCGACAAGTGAAATAAAAAAGAATGAGCCTTGAAGTTGGATATCAAAAGCGGAAATCGATGCATTTTAGCAGATTTTCTTTTTAATTTAATTTGTTTGAAATGTATTGAATAAAACAAACTTAAAATGAGAAATTTGGATTTTTTTTAAAAATTTAGCTCACAAGTGTATTAATTATTGGCGACAACAACTTTATACGCTTGCTGCTGACAACCAACCCGTGACACACCTAACCAAAATTGATCAAACCCGTGAATCAATCAGTTACTCTCGTACTATTTTTTCACTTCAAATTTAACTTCTTCTTTTGTTATATTTCAGAAAAAAATATCTCTCTAAAGGCAAAATATTAATTATACCTAAAGCAAGACCTAAGTCATCTAAAAAGAGTAAATTTTACGAAATTTCTTCTCTGCAGGTGCTACCATTAAAGAGAATGTTGGAACATTTGATCTCTGTAATATTGTTTCAATTAGAGCCCAAAAGCTTAAACTTAGCCATAAATTAGGGGGAAAAATTTTTGAAAGCAAGTGTGAAAATTTCAAAGTAAAATAATTATTAGCCTTACGAACTTAATTTCTTTATTTGACGAGGTTTGTTGCTCTGACTATTTTTCTCATTGGAACTGATAGAAGACTCTGTCTATGGATTGTATAAAGTGCAAGCGTTGCTTTTTTTTTTTTTAAAGCTTTCCGTTCTAAGAGAAGTTCAATAATTCTTGCAGCATAAATTATTCTAGTGTTTCAGGACTAAGGCTGATTGGCAATGGCTTTTCAGTTATGAAAAAAGTTATGAGTTTTTCTTGACTTAACTTTTCAGACAAAATTTGCTTTCCGCTATCGAAAAGAAATCCATCGAAAGTAGTTGACTTTGTGCTCAGGAAAACATAAACTCTATTTTGGATGAAATTAACAAAAACGTGTAAGTGGGGAAGGGGAGGGGGGTGTTACGTAAATTGAAGAAAAACAAAAAGAATGGGAGGTACAAAGTTAAGTTAATTGATAAATTGATAGACAAAATCCAAAATTATTATGGCATTCCTGTACGAAGAAATGCAGGTGATCTTCCTACCATGACGAGTGGTGTAATTGGCGAATTTTATTACAGTACATCCGACACGAGCAATTCTTTGCACGGTTAGTATCTCGAAGGCCTTGAAAGTTGATGAGATTTCCAAAAGATGGAAGCAACGAGGAGTCTTCTCAAAGAAAATAGACCTGGCTGCCGAACAAAATTATTAATTAGATGAAGTTCTCATACTGGAAACAGTGTTTTGAAATTTTGCTGCTGAAGTGTCTTCATAGCAAGATACAGAATTTCAATGAAAGTTACAATAAGCTTTTATGGAATATCTTCTTTAAAAATATCTTTAATTGGATTTAAAAAGTTTCTTTTAAGTACATTATTAACTGTATTATTTTTTTTAAAATTAAGTGTATGTACAGTGATTTATTGCCAATACTTCAAAATGCAAACATTTCCCTTTCTGAAAGTCTTGTACATGAGTTAGTAAATTTAAGTAAGTATTCCTCAGTAAGACATTCCTCAGCATATACAAAATTGTCTCGAAGAAAAGAAAGCAGTCCGAAAAACAAAATAAACTAATGATGAAAAAAAAAAGTTCTAGATTATTCGTATAGAGAATTTCTAAGTCTGTCTTTGTATGATTTCTATAATTTTTTTTCCCTTAAAGACAATATTTTTTAAAAAGCTTCTTCGTAAATGTTTGTCCCAAGTATATTTAATATTATATATTTCTTAAGTTTTAAAATATTAAGGGAATATAAATATTTGTTTTCATATGTCAGAAAAATTATTACATTTAACGCAATATAATTTTTCTAGCGTGTTTTTTAAATTAGTAATACACATTTAGATGTAAAAAAAAATCTTATTGCCACTCTAAAATTGATATAAAACTAAAAAGATAACTATTTGAATTATATATATATATAATTCATTCGTAATTAATTAAGTTATTTCTTAAACTTTTTTTTATATTAAATCTTTAAATGCATTTTTCTCTGAAACAGATATTTTTTCATATTTTATATCACTGTAAAATATTAAAAATAATTGTCTAGTATTTTGCACTAGTGTTAAGTATGACAGCACACATTTTGTACGCTATAGATTAAGAAAAAAAAAAAGAGCATATTTATCTATTTTATGGTTGATGTTTTTTTCAGTGATAAATGGGAATTTTTTTAAAAATTTGCATTTTACAAATCTTTGACCTCTGATTCAGTAACAAACGTAAATTGTTCGAAGATAGTAGTTCAAAACATAGATAATAGCTGTCTGAGTAACATTCTAGGTCATATTTTTATTTTATGCATTAGAATGTATTTTTTAATTTATATCGTAATGAGCAAAAAAAAACAAAACCTTATTTGAACTTTCAGTTGCTCATTTTTGAAGAAATATATTGATAGATTTTTTTTGCCAGAATTTTACAAATTTTCATCTAAAATCAACAAAAAATGAGTCCAAAGATAAATTTTCAACAGCATCCACTTCCCATCCCCCCGCCCCGCGCGAAAAAAAAAATAACAACTAGTCAGATACCTTAAGTCGGCTTGATCGAGTGGTCTTGATATCGAGCTCATGATCGAGTACGTCTTAGTCAAGCCGCGTGTCCGAGCCCTGATTCCACTGAAGGCGGACGCATCCAGTAGACCTGTCCAACCTAGGAGACTTTATGAGCTGCTTCGGAAATGCATTTTATTCTATCGGACTGCAATGCATGTACATACCAGTATATGTGAATTCGATTTGTCATCTTTTTAATTTTAGTACTTTTATCGCAAACTAGAATTTTCGCGCTAAAAACTACTGCTACTTTCACCTTTTGAGTCGTTGTGACCAATACTCCCGTGCCTCATTAGAGAAATCGATAAGATTCTGTGATAAATTAAAGAAAATTATACTTTATTGAATAAATATGTTTGTGTGTGTATGAAATATTTTAAAAAACTATCCTGCAGTCACAACACAACGCTGGTGCTAAATTATTTTCATCAAAAGACACCGAACAGTCAGTCTGTCTGGACCCATGTGCTTTGGGGCCGAATATGTTAGACTGGCCGCATTCAGATTGGCTGCTGCTGCTCGCTCACTCGATCCGCGCGTTACATACCCACTTCTAACAGTTTGTTAGAATCCAAAATTTTTTTCGGAGATCCCTTTATTCATTTATTTGCTTGTTTCTATTAAAATTTATGCTGAAATACTTTTACAAAATTTTTGTTGTTTTTACATTAAATATTTACCCACGCGAAGGATGGGTACTCCAACTAATATACAATAAAATTTTAAATTTTGGTTCCATGATCCAGCTCCCCGGTCACATGCGGCCCGAGTGTTGGTCATCTCTGAGGAGCTGATGGATTTTAAATCTGTCGGGCTTAATGTTGGAATAACGTGGATGTGTAGAGTGGGCTGCCAGCTCAGGTATCGACATCGTCCTTTGATCGTGATTCAAAATTGCAACTTGTATAGGTTGTGGTTGGCGGACCTTGAGTCGGAAAATGATGAGAAGCCTAAAAAACGTTCCATACACTAACAAGAAAAGTAAAATCAGAACCTTTGTTACTCAGTATCCTAATCAATTAATCAAATGAAGTTGAACTATAGATGAAACTGTCCTAAATACTTTATCAAGATAACGTCTGACATATAATAATAGCCTTTATACTGAGGGAGGCTCTATCTTTCTTACATCAGTCAATCAAAGATATAGAGTTGGTTGTTCAAGAGCATTTTAAATCAAATGCGCTGTCTTCAACGTTATCTATCAACAATATTTGAGTTGCGAAGCAAATTAAGTTAATCAAAGAATTAAAAATTCTCTCTTTTTTTTCAATAGAGATTTAGGTATCCAACTAAAGGTAATTCTATAAAAATTCTAATTTTTTAAAATATCCTGGAGAGAAATAACAATACATTCTCAAAAATGATAAGATTTGACCTGACAGTTGAGAACTAAATATGTTTCCAAGTCATGGAGACTTAGCTCATCACTGACTTACACTCTCATTCCCTACTTTGGGTGCATGACCCATCTTCGAATTCCACCGAAGAGGCGGACGGTGGGGGTTCGAAGATTACCAAAGTCCAAAACATGAATGGAATGGCGTGTATGAAAAATACGACATCTCTTTCGAATTCTTTCCCACGAGACCAAAGGACAGGTCTCCGAAGTAACGAGTTTTTCAAATTATTATTTTCACTCTTTTTCCCTCTGCTTGCCAACGAAATAATCTAATTACGGATGCAATTTCCTCTCCGATTTTTTTCATTCTGTTTTTCGATCTATTTTCTTCCCTCTGATCAGGGGAAAGCCGTCAATGACCGGCGTTGGATTCGTAAGCGTACCTTATTAACCTACCGCGGGCAAAGCTGGTTGGTTGTGTCTACGCCATCGCAGGCGAGATGTCTGTGTTAGGTCTATGGTGGTGAGAAAATATGCGTGAAAAAGAATACTGTTTTCTTAGTGAATAAAAATTTGTCACAGGCAGTCATCATGACGGAAAGGATCGCATTTATTATCAGCAATATTAGATTAGTTAGAGATTATAATTTACTCTTACTAACAGGTCAAGTTTGGCTGTAAAAATATTAAAAAATAAATAAAGAAAAATAAATAAATAAATTTAAAGAAAATATAAGCATGTAAAATTCCTTTTAAGGTACATTTGATTAACGGGAAAAATAATTAAGGATGAAGAAAACATTGCACTATATGAAACGCAAATTCTTATATTAATTGATTTATTCATTAACGTCCCATTAAGAAGCAACACAGTGGCTATTGGCGACAGATCATGAAATCTTGATCCACAGTCAAATGTCGAGGACCACATTTGAGACAGTACCTACCCAACCTTCACACCACGCTTACATGAAGACGTTGGCCGCAGTAGGCTTGTGGTCATGGTCGCGAACTCGTGGCCGGCGGTTTTCTTCTTCGAGTCGTGGGTTCGAGCCCTGATGCCACTAAAGACCCACCGTGTTGTACATATTAAATCTGGTTATTCACGTTAAATCTGTCAACATGTCTGAGATGACGTGACATGGTAATTTGGAGAGAGAGCTCAAGTGTCTTCCTCATCATTGGACCCAAGTTCAAAATTCAGAGGTCATCGCCAATATCCCTCGTGTTTTCCTGAGTGTGACGTTAATAAAAAAAAAATCACAGTCATATAACGCGAAAACGTTGAGTCTCTACAGATTTCACGTGACACAGCTCCTTTACGACCGCGAGCTCACGCCCATGTTCACTTGGCTACAGCGGGACTATTCCTTAAAAATCTTGGTTAAAATAATGGAATTTCTATTGGTAATGATCGCGGTAGTCGAGTGGTCATGGAATTAATTTCATGGTGACGATGTTTCAATTGAGCAGTGTGTTCGAAACCTGATTCCATAAAGCCGCGTCGTGTAAAGGATTCACACTAATTCTTTCGGACTCGAAGTCCACACGTTGGTCTGAATGGGGAGCTCGCAGTCGGTACTATTTTAATCGAGTCGCATTTTCGAAACTTGATCCAGATAAAAATTCGTTGTGAAGCGAGGCTAATGCAACTTAAATACACCAGTGTTCAAAGTTCACACATTGGCGAGTGAGTGGAGAGTAGGATGTCAGCTCATATGTCAAGCTCTTCATCTCAGCATGGCTCAAAATTACTGAGGGTATCGACTGCCGTTAGCGGATTAAGGTTGGGCAAAAATAGACAGCAGGGAGAGTTTTTTACCAAAAATTGATGAAATGCTATGGTTTTGATATGAACTTAGCATTTCAGTACATCGTATTGCAGGTTTGTCATTTAATGGCAAGTCATATGATAATTTAGATGTTTATGATATGATGTAAGTATTTTATTTGTAGCTATGTAAAAATTGTTACCGTCTCTCTATGGGTCAGACGAGAGTTCAGCTATATTTATTCTTTGATGATAAAATTTACAAATAAAAACGAATCGATTTAAGAAATTTTAACTTAATTTCACATTTAATCTTTAAACACATGCACTCAAAAGAAAGAAAAGGCATGCACATGGAAAAAATGAATACTTAAGATAACAAAAATCGATGTACAGGAGGCATGGTGACCAATCGTGCATTTGAAAATAATTTTTTCATTTCCACAGCAACTAATGTTTTCTTGAGTTGAAGTAGATGCATGAGAAATACGCGGAGAGCTTTGTTTCAATAGTTTTATTTTGATCTCACGATATAACAACGCGTAGCATCTTAATGTAGTTATTTTTCTTTATTTACTTTATTGATTGGTCGTCAGAAGAGGAAGGGTATATAGGTAAGGTGTGGTTTTGCTGATTATGCGGTTGAAGAAGGCTTTCAAATTCTGGATAATTCCTCCCAATTTTTATTATTGTTGGTTTTTACAGCACTTATTTTTCTAAGTTGGAGATGCAATGAAAAAGTAAACATTACTAAGTTAAAAATAAGGAAAACTATTGAATTCTTTTTCTAATGAAGAAGATAAAGTGGAATATATATATAAAGATAAATAATTAGCAATGAATAAAATAATAATTATACTAGAAATAAAAATAAATAAAACGAGTGTCACAATTTAAGATGAACACTGTCTACATATATTCAAATATTTCCTTTAAAAATCATTTATACCATATTACTGCAATGAAATGAATACATTTTTTTCTATGGTATAAATAAAATAATGCACTGATATAAATTTTTAATGGTCTCTAATTAAAAAATAATTAATTTAACTATGCATAGTTCTTTTAACTTTATTACTGACATTTATAAATTGAAGTTAACTGTAGCTCAAAATAATTTTCATTTTAATGATCTTGAGTAAACAATGGGCAGTTGATATCTAGAAAAAATTTTTTTTAATTAAAAAAACTTAATATTTTTTTAAATACTCGGTAGATGACGCCACGAGTCTATTAAAAAGAATTTTTTTTCCCCATCGTCCTTCCTCTCATAACATATTTACTCTTCCGCATCATTCTCATCTCTCTCAATATTTTTCTCTTAATATCAGCGGGTATTCACTTCTTTAAAACCAAGGTTTATTTACTGCACAAACATTTTAAAATTTTACTTAAGGGTTGATTATTTTTATTTTTTTTACTCTTTGCTGGCGTAAAAAATAATTTCAGGATGCTTTTTTTTAAGTTTATAAATGAATTAATTTTATTTGTAACTATAATTAATTGTAATAATATGTATGTTGTAATTATAACATACAATTATTAGAATAACTATAATTTGGATTCAATAATTTTAAGAAGGCATTTTTTTAAGCAGCTATAATGAATTATTTTAATAATAATAATTTTTTAGACAATCAGTATCTTATGTGAGTAATAAAAATATTGTCGTATTCAAAATAATTGTTTCACAAAAAAATTTTAAACACAAAATGAATCCTACATCATTTTTTTTTTTTTTTTTGATTTCAAAGACTGAGTAATTGAAAATTATTTTGCAAACTGAATGTGCATCACTGGATTGAAGCTTTTTTTTAAAAGGGAAAAAAATAATTTTAATTTTTATAAATAGATTCTACGTATATATATATATTTAAACATCCTTATATTTTTGAAATTTTGTAAACAGTGATATTTTTTTGATCATTTACATGGAATTTATTAATGCTATTTGTGTTTATTCATGATAACTTCAATTATTAAAATTTCGCTTTAATTTTTTTTCTCCATGCAATTAATTAATGAAAAATAATACAAAAGTACATAATGTATGCATTATATATCAATAATTTAAATATTCGTGAAAATGTAGACGATTTTTCCAAAAATAATTTAAATTGAATTTTAAGTATTTGTTTTAATAAAACTCAAGAGTCTAATACATTTTTAGAAAATATTACTAGTGGTTTATATTCTCCGATTAATCCTTTTTCAAAACTTTCAAAGAATGGATCCTCATTCGCTTACATTTCTTTCAAGGATTACTTTAAATTAATAGTCTCAATACTTATTTTAATTGATAAATTAATCCATTTACAAAACGTTTAACTCATATTTTTGTCCTCTTCTATTCCGTAGAAATGATCTGAAAGATAAACCGTATTAATCCTTATATCTCTCATTTTACTTACAAAGTTTTTAATGACCATATGGATATATTTATTAATAAAAACTTAATCCTGCATGATAATTTTTATTTTTCGGAGCTCATTTGTAGCAGTTTCATTATCTTTTTTTTTTAAATTTAACTACGTGTACTTTCTCTGTTGCTAGAGAAGCAAAATAAAAAAATCCTTTGCAGTTCTGTATGTTTGGAAAATGAAATATTTTAGTTGCTAATATTTTAAGTGAAACAACTATATTCAGTGCATTTTTTTAAAAAAAAATTAACACTTACATAACAGAGTGAGAATACAACGAATATCCTATTTTTGTAATTTGTGTGAATTTTTTTTATATAATATTTGTTTATCTTCAATTATCGGTACTAAGTGGTTGTTGGTTAAGTATGGAGATGTTGTTTATTAGATTTGTTAAGATAAGAAGCAATTGGATGAATGAAAATGGGATCAAAGCCAGCCGATGCTGGTAAAGGTCGTAATATGTAGTGTGATACAGACTCTGGGATCAATTTGAATCCAAAAATTAAGAATCAAGAAAGGCTGTTCCCGGCGACCGCGGGCTTCAAATGTTGTGCAAAATCTAATGCTTTTGGCCCGAAGGAGAAGATGTAGCAGCAGGGAATAATTATATAAAATACCTATTTTTACTAACATTGTTAGCAACTTTTTTATACTATTTCTTATGCAAGGTTGGATATCCAGACTTGCGGAACCTCAAAGGATAATTTGTGACCTGAGTGGACAGTTTAAATTTGGTCTTTCTCACAACGTGTTTCACTTGCAGGGCATCCAGTTGCCTATAACTATAACCTATACACTTCAATGCAACCGTATGGTTGAAAGATTTCGCAGACCTCTCAAACAAGCCTTAAGTAGAAGCAGACTGGCACGAGGCCCTTTCGATTGTTCTTTACGTATTGAGTTCCGTCTGTTGAGATAACTTGTGGGCATCAGCGGTTCATTTTACTTATGGTTCTTTTGGACGTTTGCCAGGACAGTTGTATGAGGAAGAACAACTGCTGTATCCACCTGACTTTGTAACGAAACTTCAGCTCTCTGAGAACATCAATTCCGATATGGAAAGCAGCGAATCCACGCACCTAACACTCTTTTCGACCGTAGCCGCGTATTCGTTCAAAGAGAACTATTTAAATGAACTTTGTAAAACCCTATAAAGGCTCTTTTCTAGTGCATCATGGATTTCAGAAAGACTGTTGTTCGGATACGGGATGAGGACAAAATTATCAACAAAAATCGGCTCATACCTGCTTTACTTTTGGTAGAAGAGAGAGTTGAGGGAAAACAAAAGAGCTTATATGAGACCCTCTCTGGCAGAAGTGTTAAGTTCTGTCTTCTTTCGAAGTGAAAGAAAGGTGGGAAAGTTGTGTGACAACAGTTAACAAAATTCGTGAAATACATTTTTTTATTGCAGTTATGGAATGAACGAGCGATAACAATGATTTTTTTTTCTGTTCTGCGAAACTTCGGATCACATGACCGAAACTAACAAGCGCTCAATCTTTTTACAAATTTTAACTTAATTTGAATATTCTAATTTGTTAATTAATTTTTCACGGTTATGAAAGAAACCAACTGGCATTCATTTTTTGCTTAATGAGAGAAAATTTTACCGATCTAATTATTATTGATTTAGTTATTTTTCTCGTGTATCTTGTCGGGAGTTTGTTATTGAAATGGCTCCATAGTGAAAGCTAAATAATTCTGATAAGTAAGATTTATGTTGACATTATTATATGAATAATTCTATGTTTTAAAGTGTATGATTCACAAAAAAAGTTTTAGGTAAATATAAATTTCTAACATTTACCATTTACTGAATTGCTAAAAAAAAACTAGTTACAATGGTTGTAAATATAACATTACTATCCCGCAAAAAATTCTTTGGGAATTACTTTTAAAAGCAAGCGAGTAAACTGTATGACCGTCAGACACGGGTGACATTTTCAGAAGCAACTCGAGGACAATCGACTGCTATTTTCAGCGGCCGTTTGAAAGTAGCACTGCACGTAGCCAGAGAGCGATTGATTCGCCTAGCCGTCAAAAGGTTGATAAAAATATTAAAAAAAAAAATACATAATTTTTTCCTTTTTCCCGCGTTTTATCGATGATATAAATCTATTCTCTATAAAGAAAACTAATGTACCTCATATTAGATTAATGATAAATAACAGGGATGACAATTTCTGCTACTACGGTGTGCAGACGTCTTTACAATGAAGGAACTCCAAGACGACTCCTTGCCTGTGTTCCTTCTATCGACGAAAGAAGCCGAAACAAACTATTTACCTTGCTGCGGAGATCAAGGTATCAAAGGATGGGAACATCTTTACCGAAGATTTATGTCAATTAAATTTTGTTCTTGAGATTATTTTAGCGTGTTCTTAAATTGTTTGTAATCCTTCTCTGGATTTCGCTTTAGATTCTCAATTTGTTAATCGAGGAGAGTTTAATTAGTTAACTATAAAAGAAATAGTACAAATTTATGGATAGAAAAGTAGGTTAAACTTTTGAGATTTCTACAGTAGTTCATTTGCGCATCCCGTATTTTTGACTTTCATATTCATTTTAATCATAATTTCACGTTGGGTTATTATACCCAACGATGAATCACGTTTCATATCTGGGGAGGGGTTGTGACGTTAAGCTATCTGCGATTTTCTCTTCACATAACCTCGGGGATTTCTATTGAGCTTAATTGCATTAAATTACAATTTCTTCCCAACCAAAATGAAATGTGATTATGTAAATTAGATGCAGGTAAACATGAAGTGAAGTGATTCATATATAAAGATACATAAATTAGGAGAAAACGAGAAAAGCGATAGAGGCCAAGAATTGGTAGCTCGAGTATTATGACGATTTTAAGGATTGAATAGCACTAACATCATTAGTCTACGTGAGTACTGTCAAAGGTAATTCGGATATCAAAAGCAAATGACTTGGTAAGATATTTAATAATTCAATTATATTTAGAACTGTGAGTTAGAGTGGAACTCTGGAGAGAGAGGTCTAGGTTATTCGGTATTGGTAATAAATAAATTCGCTTGTTTAGTCTCGAATTTTCTTAAACTATTTTTTTTTGTCACTTAAGCTTTATTTATAAAATTGAATTATGGCGCAAGAGCCAACCTGTGACGGACAAACGCCACAACTTCCAACACTACTTTTCAAGCAATTATTTTCAAGCAAAGACTCACGCCAATCTAGTCACCTATCAACTTGTTGTTCTCTATCTCTTTCCTTTCACTTCTATTTTGCTTATATATCACTACCTCACTTATATATCACTCGCTATATTTATATATCACTACCTCTAATTCAATCAACTACTCTTCGTACCTTTATCTAATTTATCTTATCAAGTTTGGTTGGCATGGAGTTCTAATTATCTGCAATTCAAATTATCCCCAAAGTAAGTGAAAAGAAAACTGCGAATAGTCCAACGTCACAATTTTAGATAGCGATTCCGGACATGTGCTCATTGGGAGAGGCATCAGTACTACCCATGGCACACTGAGAAAAGACACAGTCATGGGAGAGGTGAAATCATGGTTTTGGCTGGTCACTCTCCCTTAAAGCTTGTGTGTACTCCGTGGGGGAATCATGACTACTGCGAAATATAAGGATGAGATGGTGCTTTTGATGTTGAATTCATCCTAATAGATAATAATGCCCGACATCAGCGAGTTAATAATAGTAATAAAAAATTTTAACTGTTGTAAATATCTCGAGAAACACGATTTTAGTGAATGGTTGATCTCTGGACATTAATCCTATAAAGCATCTTTAAGACTAACCAACTGACAGCTAACCACCTTGTCTTCCTCCTTGGTCGTTCAATTAGCTGGAACAAGGGTTGCTCCATGTGTGGGCTTCCATTCTAGTGTTCAACAACAACTTCCACAATGAAAAGTTGATACGGCTAATATATTACAAGTAGTATATACTCTTTAGTAATTAAGGACCATTTATTTTAATAATTTTCTCAAAGTCTGTGATTCATTTCTTGTGAAATACTGGATTTTCGCAAAAAAATGTAATTTTATTACGTAAATCATGTTTGCTATTAAAATTGAGTGTAAAATTTAATAAATAATTATTTAAAGTTCAAGTTATTCGAATCAGATACAAAAGATTGGTTGTTTCCTAATTTTTCACGGCTAATGTATAATAATGAAGAACTGTAATAATTTTGAAACAATATAAAATTTGTCTTGTATTTATTTTTTCTTTTTAATTGCAAATATTTTTATATCATAATATGTATTTAAAAGGATCTAGAACTATCCATACTGTCTATCAAGGTTCTGAAATGCCTTTTTTTACAAGGATTTAAACGATATATATTTAAATTTATAAGGAATTACATTCATTTATTTTTATTTCCTTCTGTAGAGGAATTTTTTCCCCAAATTTATTGCCCTTTTTATATTATGGAGTTGTTATCAGCATTGCTTAATAAAAATACCAAATCTTCAGGACATTAGAAAAGAATATCTTGAAATTGCCAAAAGATCTATGAAACATCTAATGTCATATGTTTCGACCTATGTGTGCTAAAAACCATTCTCTTTGTACGCTGCGACAAAAACAAAATACAGAAACATATTGGATATTGAAGATGAATTAGGTTGCAGATTTCAACAATTATTTTATTCTTAAAAATACTTTGCAGTAAAAGATAATCACAGTCAAGTCATTATAAAATTTTCTTTTTATTAATTTGTTATAATTTAAAATAGCGTTGCTTTAGTTTATTATTCATAGAATACATTTTAGAACCCTCCCCCATTAGCTACCTCCATTCATTATCTTATTAAGAAGTTTCTATTGATAATTTTATAAATCAATAGAAACTTCTTAATAAGATAAGAAAAAAAATAATAAAGCTTTATCTTACTATAATTTTATAAATTTGAGTAAGATAAAGCTTTGATATCCAATTTTTCTTCTCTTTGATCAAGAGGTTCCTTCAAGAAAATGTTAAGATCAAAGGGTTCCCCAAGGTTTTAAAGGTCGAATACCCCTGCTGTAAGGCAAACTCTTTATGCTTCACCTTTTTTCAAATGTTATTCATATTTCGGAATGTGTTCTGAATATTCGGAACTGTTTCTCTGTCCGAAATAAAAATTATGAATTACAAACAATTCAGATGAACATCTATATATTTATTTGAAGTTTTCAAGAAACATCGCACACATACAGTGAATGAAACATATATTACAGTGTAGTAAAAAAAAAACTATTTTTATTACTTCAACAAAATTCAAGCTTTTTAAAAGTAACACATTAACCATAAATAATGACTTAGGAGTGGCCAAGACGTCGACCTCAGTCGATTTGAAGAACACATTGAGCTGTCTGAAGATTGCCCTCGAAACTGTTTCAACATTAACACTTAGTTTCAGAACATATAATTCAATCACACAGATTTGAACTTCTTTTCCCCCCCCCATAATATCCATAATCGTCTTGAAGAATCAATTATACGCCTTGGTCTTATTTCCTAAGTATTTGGCCAATACTGAAAAAAAATGATGCACACCACAATGTCTGCTTTTAGATTATATTCATGCTTTATAACGCAAATAGCACATTATTAATACACATTAATGAAGTGGATTAAAATTAAACAGAATCTTTATGTACAAGTACAACCATTAAAATGCAACAAACGCGACTTGATTGAAAAATATTACCTCTATGGCCATCACTTTTTTTTATTTGATACCTGATTCTTAAAATTCTTGTTGTATTTGAAAGCTACATGTGCAATGCAGTTGTTGTCACTGTTACCAAACATCGTTAAGATGTTGAGAAGACGGCTGCTCACATGCCAATGAGGTTGAAGCAGCGAGACATCATTGAGTTTCTGATAGATGAAGGTCGCGAGCCTAACCAGTCTCAACCTTGCGAATTTTGCCTCTTCTCAAAAATGAAATAGCACATTCCTCCTGATGGTGAACTGCCATTAAAACTTTGTCGACAACCACCACCGGAATTTTCCGATTCAAATGAATGGAAAGAAACGGAGACAATGTCGAAAAGTGAATAATGTATCATATAGAAAATAGACGCACTTCACGTTCAACAATATTTGTGAAAATCGGGTAACAAGTATAAAAAAGTTTTGGCCTTTTAATCGATCCTCGTGTGCATTTCATGAAATTACAGTGTAATGGAAAAAAAAAACTTATATAAGTATATTAGACATCCAGTAAATATAGGGCATGATCTGTTTTTGAAGAATTCGCTCCATTTCTTCTGGAATTTTAATTGTTGTACATTAAAATTATTAACAAAAGTTGCAATAGCTTACAGCTTGCATTTTTCAAATCCATTGTTTTAACAATTCGATTTGCTTTCTTAACTTTAAAGTAAAATGTTTAAGTCACAGTCAGCCTACCCTAATACATGGTCAACCAAAACAATTCCAATAATTTAAAAAAGTTATCCTGATAAATAATTTTAGGTAAAACTATTAGGCCAACTGTGTTCAGTATTTTAAGATCAAGAAGCATAATAGGAATCAAAAATAAAGTAGTAGCTCCCAATAACGGACACTCACCGGGTCAAACATTTTGTGCCTTAAATAGAGGTAGATACACATACCATTCAAAAGAACCAACAAATTGTCTCTTAAACAGAGTGTCTCTTATTCGGATGTTTATGCATTACAAGAGGTACTACTGTATATGTCTTTTTCACATGTGGATAAGGAATTTAATTATTGTGTTATTGTTATCAAGAAAATTCGTAAGTAGACTTGTTATAATTCCATTGTGGATCTACTTTAAGGATCCTCGAAGATTGGTACAAAAAGGAAGCAATAAAACTTAATGGTAAAACAACTAATCATGAGAATTCTACTATGATAATTCCAGTTACGGGTACATTTCATTAATTTATTATAAATAGTTTTATTTCAATAAACGTAAAGAAAGAAAATAAGGTTTTGAATAAGAGATGTCCGGGTATTAATATTAAGTTGAATTCTGAAATCCTAGTTTCAAGCTATTTTCCTTTGCGTCCTACTTTTTCTGTTTAAGCTCGAAAAAGATCATTGCCGTGATATGGTGGTGTAAGGTGCCAAAATAGTCTTTCGTTAGATAAGAAGATTTATAATTTCAAAATGATACGATTTTTAGATGATAATAGAAGAGCTAAAAATTTTTTTGTTAAAAGATGATGTGGAAGAATGTTTGTCCAAAGAACATGCCTGTTTTATGACGATAAGAAATTTTGATGAGATTCATGGAAGCAGACATCCTTCAGTCAAACTAATGCAAGCTTATGCGAGTAAGATGGAGCTTCTCCTATCACAAAATATGTCACACGTTATCCGTTGGCGAGTAAAAAATAAATAAATGAAGGGGGAAAAGGAAATGACAGCCACGCTGCATTTAAGGAGGTGATATAACATCGAACGCGCTTTTAGTAGGTCTGAGGACTCTTAACAATTATCCGTGTAAGCGAAAACACATTTTTAAAACCAGTGTAATCTATCAATGAATGTATATATATATTCATCATTTCTCATATTTTACATATTTTTAAAAAGTTACGAAGAAATGTAAATTTGACACTTTTTTTTTCAAAATTACGAAAATCTTTTTTTTTACTGCTCGCAAGACCTTGACAACATTGATTAAAATTTATCAAATTAATGTAATTTAGTAAAAAATTGCTCAGCTTTGAAGTTATACTCACTTTAAAAAATTTAATGCAAAAAACCTTTTTTAAATACAATTTTTAAGGAGATTATTTGAAATTATGAGAAACATACCCAATTAAAATTCACATGAATTTTTTTCTGCCTTAATTTTTCCAAAAACTGTTGTATAAGTCTCTAAAAGAACTTATGTTAATCATGTACTTGAAATTACAAACTAATATGAGAAATCTTGTGTGCAACTTTTTGTTTCGTTTTGAGAAAAATGAAGTTGAAAAACAACAACAAAAAAAAAAAGCTAAGAGAGTCTTTTCTCGGCAACTCTGGAACAGCGTTTTGATAGAGTATTGTTCAAATTTTGGCACCAAACCGTTGTAAAAGATGGGGCTCTAATATAAATTTGTGAAGGGCCCTGAGATACCAAAAAGAAATAATGTCAATACTTTTCTGTTCCTCACACTCGAAACAAAATCAACGATATTAACGATTTACTGTGGAACAATGAAATATGCCATTTTCAAGCGTATTTTAGAGGGGAAAAAAACTTTTTCCAATGGTACACGCATTTAATATGTGAATTTCTAACCTGGAATCTTCATATGTTAAGCAATTTTAAAAATAGAGTAAGGGTTCATGGACAAGGGTTTCATCCTTTAAACCTTTTAAGGAAAAAATCAGGAATTTCGAAAATTTATGGAAACAAAAGGAGCAACTGTAGGGGATATTCCATACAAGAAGCTAATTCTAGGATGAAAAGAAAATCCAACTTAAAAAAAATCCTGATTATTTCAAGTTTTAAAGTGAGTTGCGTTTTTGAAAACAAATCATTTTAACAATCACACGAATAAATTAAAGTATGATTACAGGGGGGTACTCTCGATCTCTGTTAGCTTGCGCAGGGAAAAGACCAAAGCTATTGCGCCTCGAAAGCTCGTAATCCTCTTCAACACGGAGTACTGTGGCGAGTACTTCCATCTTAATCTTGTTTTGGTAATTTCGGGGCATTTTCTTACTGGTATGGAACATACTGATGAAGAACAATTCCAAATCGTTCGCATTGGGCTCATCCCATTGGACAGAGCGAGGGCTGCGCGATTGACGGAAGTAACACGAGGTTCTTTGAGGTCTCGTCTCTTCAGGTGTTGGAGACTGCCTAAGTCGTCTGGGCGTAAATCTGAAAAGTTTAGCTGACTCGGGAAGTTCATTCACTGGTCTTGCCCTTATGAATTCATTTGGTAAGTGGGAGTGAATATTTAAAAATGACTCGACTCCCATGCGAGGGCCCGAGGATGGACGTACGGGGGGTGAAAGAACTGGGTTATCTACAGGTTCAGATTTAATTCCAAGGGAAGAGAAACAGGGTAAAATAGTAGAATAAGCAGCGGTATTAGTAACAACAGCAGCAGCAGTTGTCGCTGCAGTAGTATTAGTTTCAATTTTAGAACAAATTGATTTGTTGTCGTTTTCCACATCAATGACAGCATCGTCAGAAACAGTAGTGGAAGTAGTGGCTGCAGTAGTATCAGTTTCAATTTTAGAACAAATAGATTTGTCGTCGTTTTCCACATCAATGACAGCACCGTCAGAAACAGTAGTGGAAGTAGTGGCGGCAGGATTAGTATCAAGGGGACATCTAGAAGAGAGAAATAAACTTTATATAGTTAAGTCAGTAGATATGTAAAATCTCGACGATCCTGAAATTTCGTGTAATTATATATATATATATATATATTTACTAGCTACTAGAATTAAATTCATATATTTTTTAGTTAGCCCTAACCCTCAAAAGATGCGTGTATAAATTTGACAGCTATCGGATCATTAGTTTGTGAATTATAGCATTTTGAGGGAAGCAACTTTTGTTATTGTGAAAAAAATGGATAAAACGGAATTTCGCGTGTTGATAAAATATTGCTTTTCGAAGGGAAAAAATACAGTTGAAGCAAAAACTTGGCTTGATGCCGAGTTTCCGGACGCTGCCCCAGGAAAATCAACCATCAAGGATTGGTATGCTAAGTTTAGACGTGGTGAAATGAGCCCCGAAGACGGTGGACGCCCAAAAGAGGTTGTTACCGACGAAAACATTAAAAAATTCCACAAAATGATTTTGAATGACCGTCAATTGAAATTGAATGAAATAGCAGACACTCTAAAGATATCAACTGAACGTGTACATCATATCATTCACGAATATTTGGGTATGAGAAAGCTCTGTGCAAAGTGGGTGCCGCGCGACTTCACTTTTGACCAAAAACAACGACGAGTGGATGATTCGGAGCAGTATTTGAAGATGATCAAGCGTAATAAACCTGAGTTTTTGCGTCGATATGTGACAATGGATGAAACATGGCTCCATCATTTCACTCCGAAGTCCAATCGACAGTCATCCGAGTGGACTGCACACGATGAACCCGCTCCAAAGCGTTGGAAAACGCAACAGTCGGCTGGCAAGGTTATGGCGTCTGTATTTTGGAATGCGCATGGAATAATTTTCATTGACTACCTTGAAAAAGGAAGGACCATCCACAGCGACTATTACATAGCGTTATTGGACCATTTGAAGGACGAAATCGCCGAAAAACGGCCACATTTGAAGAAAAAGAAAGTGCTGCTTCACCAAGACAATGCACCGTGTCACAAATGAGTGAAACGATGGCAAAAATCCATGAATTGGGCTTCGAATTGCTTCCTCATCCACCGTATTCTCTAGATCTGGCCCCCAGCGACTATTTCCTGTTCTCAGATCTCAAAAGAATGCTCACTGGGAAGAAATTTTCGTCGAATGAAGAGGTGATCGCCGAAACTGAGGCCTATATTAATGCAAAGGACAAATCGTTCTACAAAAATGGTATCGAAAAGTTGGAGGGTCGCTATAATCAGTGTATTTCCTTGAAGGGAATTAAATTGAATAAAAAAAACTAATTTTGCCAAAAAAATGTGTTTTACTATTTTAGGCCGGAGACTTTTCAATTGACCTGTTATATATATATATATATAATTCCTGACTCAATTTACCCCAATTCAAACATCGCTTGGCGATATATATCTGGTTTGGTGAAAATAATTAACGGTACTTTACACATGTACCGTTGATTCATTAGCGCATAAAGTTCTTAAAAATATTTTCTTATAAAGGTTACTGATAAATTTGCCAGCATTTAACTATGACATATTAGTCCAAAAAAATAATAAGTACAATAAATGGGAGTCAAGTTAGTTTAGCTTTTTTTTTTTTTCAAGGAGGAATTATTTAAAAAGAGAATACGAGATAATCATTATGATCGTTATTTGTCTTTCACGTTTCAATTAAGTTGTCGCAACAATCCTATTTGTAGAGTTGAAACTTGAGTCAAGTGACCTAAAAGTAGGCTTATTTTGATTGATGTTATCAGCGAGCTTGATTGATTGATTATTAACGTTACTCTCAGAAGCAACACGAGGGTTATTGGCTTTGTAATTTTGAACCATGTCATGTGATAGGGACATCGCTTCAGGGGGCACCCCACTTTTCGAGCTTCTACACCACGCCATGGTAAGGACTTTTAGCCTCGAGAGATGTGCAACGACTCTGCTAATAGAAGGTATACTTTTCTTCAGGAAAGAAATTCAAACTTTCTTTTATCTATCGTGTACAGTTGAGTATAATCATTATGATACTCCTATGAGAATGCTAAGATTTAAATGTTAAAACAAAGTTTGTTTTTTTTTAATTAAGTTTACGTTTTTGCTTTCTATTCCAGTATTGCTCGCATGAATGGGGGATGCATAGTTATATGCACAAGTTTACTTTATAGGATTACGAAACTATTTTCTCCCAAAATTTCATATTTCGTTTATGTACAACAAAAATATCAATTGAATTTCAGCTCTTGTACAAGCGCTTTTGAACTCACCCCAGAAAATACCAGGACTCGAAAGAGATCATAAAGTACATGACCCTGAAAATTGGAATGCAAGACAATAAACATAATCAAAAAGTTTTTAAACAAAAGTAATTAATTATTTAAATCATAATTTAAAGTTTTGACTTCAGTAATATAATTTGAGCTAGAAAATATGTATATTCCTTTGTATAAATGTTAACGACTTAATTTCGTTAACTACTAGTGATTATAATAAAAGGTCCATGGGGAAGGTTCCGTCGAGACATTGAAAGTTGGCGCAATTCCATCGAAACTATATACTAATTACTTGCAATTAAATTATACCAATCCAATCACCATATTTTTCTGACATAAAGAAAATAGTTGATTGATTTATATATGAGTACAAATGATAATAATTAATACGTAGCACAGACCTTCTCTCGCCAATTGGCCGCTGTAGCCTACTGATCATAGTCGCGGCCAGTGATTTGTTTTGTCGAGTCGTGGGCTCGAACCCTCATGCTGCTAAAGACTAGCAGTGCAGTACACGTTAAATCTGGTCAAAGAAAAAGTCCTACCGAAGGCGTGGTGTGGAAATGTCTCAGTGCCGACCTCGTCACTTGAACGAGGTTCAAAATTACGAAATCCGTCGTCAAAAGCCCTCGTGTTGCTACTAAGTGCGACATTAATTAACTATCAAATGACTCTCCTCGCCTTTTGTGGTCTTCCTTCAGCTGCCTTAAAAGATTTGCAACTGGAAGATTTCTTTTTAAGCAACTGAAGCCCTCACAGACATAGATATGACTGGTAATATCACATAATTCCATCAAATATTCCTCCTCAATTGTAATCGATTCTGTGATGCTATCTATAGAGCTTATGTATCACTCATTACTTTTTAATCCCCTGTTAGTTATCGTTAATGCTGGGTTTCGTAAGGTAAAAATCCTCGACCCAGGGGGAATCAAAGAGGTAATGTGTTAAATCTTCAACAACGCTACAAGAACAGTACGGAGTAATTTTAATTTTAAATCAATTTAAGCACGATTAAGGTTCATGGTTGATCAAAAAATATGTTGGGTATCAGTGACTCGCAATTCAATGTTAACCGTAGTTTAAACATTTTAGCATGATTCCTAGTATTAAAATTTTCCCAGTATGTGTTCCAGTAATCAAGAAGTTGTTCTTGAAGCAAGCGTTTCAGGAAGGAGTGCAGAAAGGGAACCTCCAGTTCATTTCCATAAAAAGTTGGCATTTTGGTGAAATCATCTGCAGTTTCATTTTGTATACTGATGCTATTATAAAATTTGAAGCTGATACAGCATATACGTTTGGATTGACATCATTTTATTTCATTTATTTTTTTGGCAATAAGGCTTTTCTCGTCAAATTTCGCGCATGCCTAATACCATTATTATGCTAAAATGCTGTACAAATCAAGTTGGAAAAAAAAGAACTTGATGTCCGATCGTATACTGCATTAAAGTCAAAAATGTGTATTGGTCTTACAGAATCAAAATGCTGTAAAAAGTGCAGATTCGATAAAAATAAGAAGAAAATATCTTCTAAGTATAGATTTGAAGTAAATATTTGTACGGAAATTTGACATAGTTAATTTTTTTTTCGACAATCCAATGTTACTTACGATTTCGGTCCGATGTACGGCTTCACGAATATCATTTGCCTCTCATACTTCCAAGGTTTCAGTCTAGTTGATCGTTTCCTGGTACCCCTTCGGGTGATCAAAGCCTGTCTGTAACCGTCTCGCAGGTTTTTCCAATCCCTTCTCAACATTGAAGCTACAAGGAACAATAACACAGGAATTAGTGAGAGGTGAAGTATCAACTCTGTGTCGATCTGTCTGTTACGTTCTCTAACCAAAGTTAGGAAGTACATTGGCTGTGGTGAAAATACTTTATGTCCGTCTCAAATAGGCAGCCGTACTAAACAAAGATGTTATCATTACTTCTAATTATTGGCCAATGCTGAGTTGGAAAGTGGGTAACTAATATTTAACGAAAATAAATAGCTATAATAGAGTTTTATTAAGATGGGATCTAATTTACAGACGGATTTTATTACTGAAGACTGTCCTGTAATATTGCACTGCAATAAGATTAGTAGATTCAAAATTCAACAATAAGAGAATTTTAAGGAGCAGGTACATTTAATGCAGTATAAAATTCATTATCATAAAACACTTTATTTAGTGAAATTACAAAATGTGTGTCAGAACTGTGAGAGTCCAAAAAGAGGTTTACGCGCACAATTGGAATGTTAAAAAATGGGAAACCCACAGCGTGAAAAATTTTAAGATACTCTCTTTGACACTGAAGGACCTAATATTTCATAATTTAAATTACAGTTTGTTTTTTCTAAATTTTAGGATTTACATTTTTTTTTCTTTCAAAATGGGAACAAAAACAAATTTTAGAAAAATCTTCACGCATCTTACCCTCCGAAAAAAAATCTTTTAATTTGAAAAAATTATCCAATTTCGCCTCGAATTTTTGCGGACATAAACTGCTGTTTGTAGAAAATGCAACACCATGAAGGAATCATCAGAATCAAATGAAATTCGCAGCAAATGTCAATTATAGGATATTATGCAAATTAATAAAGTTTCAGAGCCATCGCGCGTGCGCGGCGCGCGCAGCGCCCTCTGAATTGATGCTGAAAGCGTATAAATAAAGTGCTGTAGCGGGACGTTGAAAAAAGTCTATGATTATTTGTTAGTGGCAAACGTTTAGTGAGACCTGAGTATGCCTCCACGACGGAAGAATAAGAAATTCAAGCAACTTACGGAGTTTGAACGAGGGAGGATAATCGGCCTTCGAGAAGGAGGATTTTCCTATCGCGCAATAGCAGCTCGTATGCAGCGGAACAGTTCCACAGTGATGCGAGTTTGGAAGCAGTGGACCGACGAGCACCGATCAACTCGAAAAACAGGCACTGGACGACAGAAGGTGACGTCAGAGCGCGATGATCGACACCTGCTCCGCATGGCGGTGAATGATCGCACAGCTTCCTCCAGGCAGCTGGCAGCACGTTGGTCTACTGCTACAGGTGTACAATTGTCGGCTTCGTCAATTCGTCGTCGTCTGCTGCGCCGTGGATTGCGTGCAAGGGTGCCTTTATACAGGATTCCCCTCACGGCGAATCATCGACGGCTGCGTCGGCAGTGGGCTCTTGAGCACAGAGACAGGCGAGCTGATTGGCACCAAGTTGTCTTTACAGATGAATCACGCTTCAATTTGTGGACCCATGATGGCCGTGTTCGTGTTAGACGTTATGCCGGTCAACGCTGCCTTCCTGAGTGTATTATTGAACGACATAGTGGTCGAACACCCGGAGTTATGGTCTGGGGTGCGATTTCGTATCATGGACGATCCAATTTGATACGAATTGAGGGTAATCTCAATAGCAACAGGTACGTCCGTGAAGTGCTACAGCCCGAAGTCGTTCCTTTCCTTCAAGGCATCCCTGGAGCTATCTTTCAGCAGGATAATGCACGCCCACATGTTGCGCGGACTGTTCGAGACTTCTGTTCAGCACAACGCATGCAACTTCTTCCTTGGCCTGCTTATTCACCGGATATGTCGCCTATTGAGCACGTGTGGGATATGGTTGGTCGGCGTCTCGCTCGTGATCCGCGTCCTGCAGTTTCCAAAGACGAACTTTGGTTGCGCATACAAGCGATATGGAATTCTCTTCCTCAAGCAGATATTCAACATCTGTTTGACTCCATGCCACGTCGTATAGCAGCACTTATTGCAGCGCATGGTGGCTGCACCAAATACTGATTTCGGACGCTTAATTTGTTTCTTTTGTTTTGAAAATTTCATCATTTATTTGTATCAGTACAAGTCGTTTCTGCATTAAATTTCATTTGATTCTGATGATTCTTTCATGGTGTTGCATTTTCTACAAACAGCAGTATAATTAGATGCAATTACATTCTGATAAAATTTGAAAGCCTCGAATCTTAAGAATAAAATGGAACATGACAGCCATATGAAATGAAATAGTACTGCCTATTGGCACGTAAAGATGTCAAATTTTCCGTAAATTCCGATATCTCATAATTGACACTATCAACACCGTACATACATAAAGAAAGAAAATTGAGATGAAAATAGGTTTCCTTTTTATCCGAATGAGCCCTTACTTCCCTTTTTTTGTTATTGTAATGTATCACATCCATGTGTATGCTGAACATAAGGTTTCCCAACATCTTTGGGGGGGCATTGTGGTTCTACAAGTCTCTGGAACTAATGAGGGACAAAAAGGAACCTTTTCTTATCTCCATGGCAACTGTTACTTACTGTCACGTGAAAGCAAATAATTGAAAAAGAATATTAACTTTAGAACGCATAGTTCTTGCACCTCAATATTTTTCTTAAAACGCATCATCCGTAGCTTTGGTGTTGGTTCCAAGCAAAGCGTTAGTTAACATCTTCTCCAGGTTATTGAGGCCTTAAGGTAACCGAGACGCGAGCGACAAGGAAAAATAATGTTATTTCATGCCAAGTTGAAATAATCCTTACTCTTTTAACTTGAAACCAAGGGAAATTATATTTCAACATTAAGATATCTGTATATTTATATGTGAGTGTTTATGCAAAGATGATCACATTTTTAAACATAAGTAATTATGTATGAACAATTAACAATCATCGGCTGTATTTCTTGCATTGGAGTTTTTACCTTTTGGAACATCTTTCTTAAAATCTACGGCATTAATTACTTTATAAACCCGCAAAGTGCTTGTAAACATCTATGCATTGAATTAATTATAGTTTAAAAATTAAATCTAATAAAATTTTAACTTTCTTCATTTAAATTCCTCATGATTTTTAAACAAATATTGTGCATTACTTAAAATGTGTGAGTGTTTATGAGAAGATAATTATGTTCTTGGCATAGGACTCATTTCGTAATGTGTAAGATATCAGTGCCATGGATAAAGTGGATTTGGAGTGTATCAAAACCACTTTTTGAAAATGCAAATAAATACATTTTTTCTCTATAGCGTTTATTTACAGTTTTAAAATCTAATTTTAGAATGTTTTATTTATCAAATTCTCATAAATAACGCATCTACAGAATCAACGAAGCACTCTTCATTGTTAAACGTCAGAATCATAGAAAATACAACATCAGAAGCATTTCAATGCCTGAAAACGCTTCAAATTCTGTATTTTCTGATTCTGATGTTAGCAGTTAGCGATGAATTTACCGATTGTATTCATATTTTATTTATAAGAATGGGATCAACAGAATGTTTGAAAATTGAATCTTAAAGCTGAAAAATAAACGTGGGCCACTTCGTATGAAAAAAAAAAAAGAACTTTATTTGCGTGTTTCTCAAAACATGGTTTTTCTGGATCTTGTATCCACTTTACTTTAAATTTCCTGCATTATAAAATGAGGTTATTTCCTATACAATGAACATAATATATATGTTTTTCAAGTAAATCCTTAAAAAGTTTAGGTATAGCACGCAATTTGTGTAAAAATCGAAAAATTTAGAAATTTTCAAATTTTTCAAAACTCACGTTTTGTCATTGTAATTATGTTCAGGATCTTTATAAATAGTATGCACTTTTTCAAAGTTATAAAAGCAGTGCATTTTATGCCAGCTGTACCCGAAAGAAGTACGTGACCAATGAATACGGCTATTAATTATCGATTGCTCATACATAATTATTTCTGTATAGATAAGTGATTTTCTTTGCATAAAAGAAAGTTTACGCATATCTAAAATATGAGCTTTATTGTTTTTAATTTTAAAATAATCAGATTATTTTACTTTGGTAGAAAATATGTCCCTTTTTCTCTGTCGAAGATGTCTCAGTAACCTTAAAACGGTATTAATTACAATTAAATGCTATTTATTTTTAAAATTTGTGACGCTGGGCTATTCATGATTTTTTTTTCACTCTCCTCAGAGACTCAAAAGTAATTTGAATTGCTTGCAATTTCTTCGCTATCAAAATGAAACGTAATTAGGTAAATTACATGAAGATAGAAATTAATTGAATTGAATTAGAGATAGTGATACATAAATGAAATAGAATTGAAAGGAAAAACAAGGGCGATAGAAGATAACGTCAGACTGATAAATATTAAGTTGTATTGTGGCATCACAGTTATTCTTTTCGTTTGAAACGAATCTTAGTTCAAGTAATACAATAAGATTCAGCTGTTTGTGAGAAGCGGTTGAATCCGTACCAGTAAATTGGCAAGCTAAGATTTTATTAGTTGATCCTTATATAGAATTGACGAGTTAAGTGAGGTTTGGAGAGAGAACGACCTTACCTATTCTTCTTACTCTTACGTATCTTCAATTCGAGCGTAATAATTCTTGTTTAATATTATTAATTCTAAACATAGTCTAATATTATTAATTCCCAAAGATAAACTGCGATGCTTTGATAGAACTACAAATATTTATCAGCTTGATGTTATCGTCTACCTCCTTTCCTTTTCCTTTCAATTCTATTTCATTAATGTATCCCTATCTCTGATTCATCCCACTTCTATCTTTCATCTAATTTACCTAATCATTAGAGGGTTTTCAATTTTATTTTGTGAAATAATGAGAGTGGTTCAAAAAGTATCCATATTAGGAATGAGAATGGAGTAACTCATTCTAGTATTTGTCCATTTATAGTTTCCCCCTTTTCTAAGAAGTTGACGAATATAACGAACTCCGCATCCGTTGGAAGATGAGACCACTTTTGCATCT
This sequence comes from Nephila pilipes, assembly GCA_019974015.1. Lineage (NCBI taxonomy): Eukaryota > Metazoa > Arthropoda > Arachnida > Araneae > Nephilidae > Nephila > Nephila pilipes. The sequence continues at coordinate 1,956,525 of BMAW01060662.1, forward strand.
TTAAAACAGATTTACCGAAAGCAACTCATCGTTTTGATTGTTGCCTGTTTATCGGTGCCTAATGAGGAATTCAGGTCACATCGAAGGCAACAACTCCTCGCAAAATGACGATGCCAACTCGAGACGGCAGCAATTAAAACTAACCTTTGTTTCAAAGTCAATTAACAGACGACAGCACAATGATAACAACAAATTGTCATAACAATGCCATCTGTCGTTAAAAATAGGAACTTTTGAGCAACTTTTTTTTTAAACTTTTGCTTTTATTTCTCTTTTACAGAATGTTCCATTTGTACCAAAAGTATCAGTTTACATTTCTCGTGGAATAAGCACTATTCAAATTTTTATATATATCGGCAAGAATTGTAGACAAAGTTCTGAAAAAAAAAAATGCACCAGGATTTAAAAAACAATAATGGATTCTTTTTAGTTTTATTTGTGATCTTAGCTATTCGTATTCATATCGTGAATTCGTAGTTTCATAATGTCGCGTAGGAGGTAAAAATCGTTAATGCAAAAATATAAGGTAGCTAGGAGAAGAAATAATTTTGTAACACACCACACCACTCTTCTAATTTTATTTTTTAATTTAAAGACAAATGAAGAAACTAGATAATTTTAATTAAATTTTTTAAAAGATGAAATCTAGAGAAAAAAAAATTATGCAGTACGATTTTAGATAAGGAGGAATTTCACAAAATAATTTGGAAAAGCTGTTAGCTTTTTTGGAGTAGTAATGCGACCCAAACTATTCTTCATGCTATCATTTTCGAGGTAATATGACATTGTCAGAGAAAAGAGAGCTGAAATGTTGCTCATCAAAAAGTAGATAATATGTAAAATAGTATTATTCAAACATTTCTTCAGAAACAAAGCTAGGAATAATTAAGATTTTACTAACCGTGAACAGAAAAATCCCATGCGTGTAGAAATTTCGATTTTTTAAGAAATGTTCTTTCTTGCAAAAATATTTTTGATTCAATATGATTCTGATAGTGATATTAATGAAGCGAATCAACAGTCTGAATATATTCAAGGTTATAGAGATTACATAAGGTCTCTTTTTGTATTTTAAGGTCACATTACTTCATTTGATTCTAGTTTTAGTTTGAAAAGTATATCTGAACAATTTAGAAATGCAGTGAAATTATTTGAGTCATAGTGTTTCCTTGAATGAAGTAAAAATAATATAGTTTAAAAATATATGATATATTTCAATAAAAATAATGCTATAATATTCAGAGAACTGTGTGCAATTTGTACTGTATTCTATTGACACAAAATAACATGTGATAATGTCATTTAACATTTTAATATATAATAAGTGCATTAGGGTTGATTTGAGTTTAATACTATTTCGATTTTACTGAAATAATTCTCGAGATTTTTAATTAACAAGAAGTTAAGTACGATCCATTTATTGCTTCTTAACATATGTGTAAAATATGGTAATATATTTTGAACTTTAATTTAAAAAAAATTACTTTCCGATTACGATAATTTCAAAATTTATTTCATAAAAATAATAATTTTTCATAAATATTAAAAATGTCTAGAAGATTGGACTAAACGAGAAAAAAATGTTGAAATAATCACATTAGACAATAGAGTCAAATGCTTACAAAAACGAAGTAATTAAAATATTTCTACACGAATTTTTTGAAAAAAATAATCTTCGTTTTAGATGGAAAAATTCTCGTTAATCTACATTTGTTAAATTTATAGATTGGTCAATGCCTCATAACTTTTTTTTTTTTTATCGCAACCACTTGTTGAAGTGAAGAATATGACTTTTTTTAAAAAAATAAACTAGCACAAAGAACATGAATATATATATTAAAAAAATTGTCAGTTGTCAAAGAATAATTTTCTTTTCAAATAAAATTTCATTTCTAGTTTAGAATCTATATATTTAGACTGAAATTACCGTTTTCCATTTCCTTTTTATCGCGACCACTTGTTGAGTACATTGATGATTTACGTATATTATAGGCAAATATAAAATTTATACGTTAGAATTATTTTAAAATGCGTTGTATTTAAATGAATAATGCAGCTATTCAATCAAAATTTACTAAATTTTCATTTTCAGAAGATTGACAAAATATTTCTATTCAATATAAAAAAATTTTTTTTCTTTACTTCTTAAATGAATATTAAAATGAGTATTAAATATTCCAATCAATATTTCTCAATTTAAATGTTTTAAAGAAGTATATCTTAATTCCAAAATAAAAAGTACCGTATGGTAGACAGTAATAATAATAATAATAATTCGCGATACATTTTAAAATTACACGAACTGAATAAACATCCCTATGCAGAAAAATCACAACATTTCCGCGACAGGATTTTAATTTAAAATTCTACTTACTATCCCGATTGAGGTTCTCAGATATCTCTGTCCAGCATGTAGTCTTGAGATCTGGATTTTTGTATTCTGGCTTATCTATCGCGTACAAGCAGGGATACTTCTTCACCTCCGAGATCAGCTGTTCCGTTTGTTTAATTTGACGACTACGGCGAGCCATTGCTAAAGCGATAAACCGGTATCGGATTAATTTCGCTCTCAAAAAATGGATGATTAGAGGAGACAAGATGGATGAATTTAAGCGTCGTCACTGACGTCTATGCGGTATATGGGGGCGAAATGCCTGTCAGAGCATGCGCTGAGGTCAAAATAAGGCTTCGAAATCGGGTTCGGTTTTTTATCGCTATGGCGATGAAAACGCAAGCATCGCATCCCGGAGCTTTTCTTAGCGGACTCGATCAATGCCGCATTACGGTATTCTAACTACCTGGCGCCATCTTGTGATGAAACAGATAACCAAATTTGGGAAAAAAACGAAGGAAAAGTTTCTCATTATGCGAAAAATTTTATTTGCTTCCAAGAATGAATATCATTTAATTAAGGAACAACGAAAAAAACACAAATTTTCCCCCCTATTCTGAAATAATGAGATGAAAACTGAACAACCCACGAACTTCGCTAGGGGTTTAATTCTTTTTTTTTTTTTTTAACTAGGTGTTTTTATTTATGTGTTGATTGCGCTGCATATGATACGAATATATTTACAAGTTTTGTTGTATTATTTAAGGAAATGTTTTCCTTGATAAAATAAGGATGATGAGGATACATAAGTACGTGCGTAAATATATATATATATATATATATATATATATATATATATATATATATATATGTGTGTGTGTGTAATGTGTGTGTGTATGTATAACAATGATATAAGAAATAAGTGAAATAAATAACCGTATAAATGGAATATTTGAACAAGAGAAAATACAGAAGAGGTAGGGGAGAGTGTCCAATAGTGAAAGGGAAATATTCAGAATGTGCTTAAAGAGTGATAGATATCGTTGGGATTTTGATGTCACAGTTAAAATATTATTTCAGTTTTGTTAAAAATATTTAATTTTTAAACATAATTTTTTATTTCAATCTAATAAAAGAATCTAATAATAGAAAATCCTTCTTAACGATACCGAAAACTGTTATAGTATGTAATTATGAGTTTACACTCCGAAGAATGCGCCCCATGTTAAAAATAGAAATAGTCTTGATTCTTATTTTTTTAAAAAAAGTACATCGAGAAAAATGTCATGAGAGGGATGAAATAATTTATTAAAAATATGCGATGGAATCGGCCAAACGAATTTATTAGTTTTAAAACTCACAATTTTGTAGTTTTCCGAGAGAATCTGTTTTTAAGACTAGAAGACACACTGAACAATAGTGAACAACGAAAACAATGTATTGAAGTTGTTTAAAACAGTATTAAAGCTGACATCACTAATATTAAGATGACGAATTTTTTTACAATGAAAAGGAGGACGAAAAATTGTAAGAAAAAAGTACGGCGTAAATAAATCAAATATTTTATTAATTCAAACAAAAGCACTTTAATTATGCTTACATCCCTTTTAATTATTTAATCAAACGAGTATTTTTACATTGAATGAATATTTTTTGTCAATATATCATTTTCTAACCATATATTGGAAATTTCGGAGCTAGAAATATCCTTCATATTGAGTTTTACGGTAAGTGCTGCAGCTCTAGAGTATCAACATTCAATCTCGATTTCTCACTTGTCCAAAAATCGTTATAAATTGAAAAAAAAAAAAAAATCTTTCAACTGATGCATTAGATCCAGGGCAGCATGACGTAAATTCAACAAGAATAACTAAATTTTCGTATAGAATATGTTTATTTTTGGAATGGTTAAATATCCATCTTTTATCAATTTCAACATATCGAATTTCCCATTGTTCTAATTCATCAGAATTTAAATATACATTCAGTCTTCTAATTTCTGCAAACAGACAATTATCATAGATTTTAATATCAAGCATTTCTGTCGGTAAAAACTCAACACAATTTTCAATATCAGCCCAATTTACTTAGGATCAAGTCAAAAAGCACCATTGAAAACTGTGATTTTTTGTGATATTTGCTTCAGACCATATTGGAAGCATGTTTGGTAAAAATTCTGCACTTCTTTGTGCATTTTTCCATCATACCCGGATTTTATTCTTCTAAGTTTGACAATTTTCTTTTCAATATAAGAGGAATAAAATTTTTCTTCAAATCGTGATTTATGTTGAAGGTCTAAATCGTTCGAAATAAGACTAATTTCTGTTGCTGAATATGTTCACTTTCAATCTTTCGAATCATTTTGTGGAAAACAGATGCTTGATTATATACAAACTATATTAATATCTCCGATAATTCATAAATGAAAAAAGATTCAAGAATTTTTCAACATTTGTCTAAACTTTAAGAAAATTGAACGGAGATGCTCAAATAATTGTAAAATACGTAGGAGCGAGTCACACATCCAACTTTTGAATATCCTAAAAGTTTTTTGTATTTAACATTTGTGGGTAACAGATTATAGTGCGGCATTTCTGAAAACAGAGATTAACAAATAAGTTTTAAGATATCGAAAAGGAGGCACTTTTAGAGGAAGGACAAAATCTACAAAGGGAGGACTGTCCTCCCTAAAGGTGGGCGATTGGTCACCTTACTAATATACATATAGAATATCTTACGTACGATAAGATTGGGGGGGGGGGGGGGGGAGAGGAGGAGGCTGGTTAGATGCTTTTAAAAATCTTTTTTTTTAATGTCTCGGTTTTTTTCCCTGCCCTTTTTATTGTGTCATTACTATGCAACAGGGATGTCAAACATATTTCTAGCCACAGATCAAATTCAAATAAATAAATGTCTTACGGGCTATATTATGTATGGATAAGATGTGCTTAATGTGCTTCGTATTAGATGTTCGTAATTTTTATATATTATTAAATGCGATTTGTATCACATATTTATGTTGTTCGTTGCTAGGTTTTATATTATATAACTTTGGTTCATTAATGTCATTCTTACAATTCGAGCACATTACTTTATCTTTTATATAACAGCAAAAATATTGTAATTCCCACTTAGAAGTACTGATATTCATCAACAATTTTTCATTTAGTTTTACCTCTGCCTATTAAAAGCATTAAAGTTTAAAAAAATTCATACTGAATGTAAAAAAAACCTGAAATAGATGAGTAATCTCTAATACAAAATGAGAAAAATTTGTGACAAAAGTCAATATTTTTCTTGACCGTTAACCTATATGAAGTTACTGTAAAACGGGCGTTGAAGTCAACGCTCCCTTTAGCGTGTCAAAGGCCTTTTGTGCCTCAGGAGTCCATTGAAATTTGACCTTTTTACGCTTAAGTGCGTACAATGGTTCACACAGTTCGGAGTACCCTCTGATAAACTTTTGGTACCATCCCGTCATCCCTAAAAATCTCGAAACTTGTCGTGCATTTTTCGGGGCGGGTATGTCAAGAACAGCTTTAATTTTGTGAGGAATCGGTGTGCACCCCATTCTTATTTATGATCACTCTTAGATACTTTAATTCTTCTTGACCAAAATGACATTTCTCAGCGTTTAAAGTCAACCCAGCGACCCGTAACAACTGAAAAACTATCTCCAGGTGATGGACATGATCATCAAATGACCCCGAAGTAATTATAACAATATAAACATAAACAAATTTCCCAATCACTGGTTTTAATATGATATCCATCGCTCGCTGAAACGTTCGTGCACTCCCTGATAATCCGAAAGGCATCCTTTTGAAGGCGTACGCTCCCTTTTTAGTGACAAACGCCGTCTTAGGTATGTCTGGGGGATTGATAGCCAATTGAAAATACCCAGACTTGAAGTATAACGTAGACATGATACAATTTTGTTGAATGTTCATTAATAGGTCATCGATTATCGGCAATGGGTACTAGTGATAGCGTTCAGTTTCCTATAGTCTATTGCGAACCTATACGCGTCAGGGGAATCGACCAATTTGTCATTTTCCTTTCTACATAAAACCACTGGAGAAGCATATGGGGATTGAATGGGCATAACAGTTCCTTCTTCCAACATTCTTTGAATGTGAAGTTCTATTATGCTTTCCTTGACCCTATCATAGCGATAAGGTCGGGACGCTACCGGAGGTTGATCTCCCGTATCAATTTCGTGGTAGAGCACATGAGTGAGACCTGGCTGATCTGAGAATAACTCCGCGTACTTCCTGAAGAGCTGCTGCAACTGTTGTTGTTGACACTTTTGCAACCCCGTTCTAGTTAGATCGATTTCGACTTCTTTTACTTCCTTACAGTTAACTTGTTGCATCTTCCCATCAGGTATACTTAAGGCGTTTGTCTCAAAGTCCAGCGTAATTTTAGATGTCTTCATAAAATCCACACCCAGAACGCCAGGGTACTGCAAACCTTCCACTACATGAAATTGACATTGTTTTTTAAAGTTTCTTATGCATACCGATAAGGTTACGCGACCTAGGGTTTTACAAGTTGCTCCCTGCGCCGTTCCACTCTAGTTTTTTAACAAAGTAAAAATAGCGATTATAAAGTTCAAGTGATACAAACGATCTCTCAGCCCCCGTATCCCATAATACCGTTATAAATGTATCATGTAGTATAGCGGGTATATGAGGAATATTTATGGGTCTTACTTTCGTGGTGTTTGCCATAACTGGAGGATTTTGCCAACCACGCGATCGAGGACCTCCCGCTATTCGATCGTCTATTAGTTTAACCTCCTGTAGTTTTGTTGCCGTGACCCTGAAGGTGGATACCTGCTTCCTTGCTGGTGATATCCCTTATTATACTGTGGCCTCCTATTATGCATTCTATCTGGTGAACGCCGTCTATCAAAATTCGGTCTATTATTACCCTTTTGATACCCTGCGCTCTGATAGTTCTCCTGTCTAGGTGGTGGGTTATAAGATGCATGACGCGACTCGTATGTTGTCTACTTCCAGGACAGGAGTATGTTGTCTACTACTATGCGACTACTTCCAGGAGTTGGGCTTTTGTCGTGGGATTCCTAAGCTCCACGTAGTCCAGCACAATTGGAGCCAAGCGGCTCATTATATGCTGCACTATTGTGGCATCCGTAACCACAAAATTCAGCAACTGAGCAACTTTAAGCATTCGTAAAATAAATGCTGTTGGCGACTGATTAATTCTTTGCTTAGACCCTTAATATTCTGCCTCTAGTTCCGTGCGGTCTCTCATTGCAGGGAAGGCGCGTTGAAGGGCTTGTTTTAAATTGTCGATACACCCATCTCTACCTCTAACTAAATTTTCACCTATTACCAAGTACCACTCCCGATCACGACCTGTGAGATGATTCCTCAAATATGCTGGTCGAAGGGCCACCGGAATGCTATAATACTGAACATTATCCTCCAAGCTAGCTAAAAAGTCATTAACGTTCCCAGAACCATCGAAAAACTCTACGGGAAAAACGGCTGCTCCTACTCCAGGGGTGGGAACGGTTGGGCGCCAGTGTGACGCCTGCACTACCCGGGCTGCCTCTTGTGCCATAACCAAATTCAATTATTAAACACTAAGACACAATAATCAATCAAAGAGACACTAGAACAATATTTATTGAATTTATTAACTTCTAGTTATTTACTATAACAACAACTAAATATGCTCTCCTGGGGAAGATTTCTACTAACTAAATTCAACCCACCAATAGTAATCTAATAGACTCTTACCACTAATCCTTCCTCGATTGCAACTCAAACTCCGCAAATAACGTAGCAATCTGGAACACTAAATCTCTGTAAATACTACGCCTTTAGTCCTGACGTCTATTTCAACCTCTCTTTTCAACTCCTCCTGCAACCTCTCTTTCCACTTCTCCTTCAGATTCTTTCCACTTCTCCTTCAGCCTCTCTATATCTTCTCTCTCAGCTTCTCTTTCACGACTTTCAGTTGGAGTTTATATATTTCCTAACTCTCCCACTTCACTTCATTTCTACCTGCTTTCTATCTGTATATTCACGTTTCATTTTTGGTTGGGCAAAGGTTGCTTAGCAAAAGCAATCAATCTCAATTAAAAGTCCCTAAGGTTAGTGAAGAGAAATCACGAATAGCCCAATGTCACATAATTGTAACTATAGTTAATATACCGTATCAGGATCATAGTATATAATTATAGTACCTTGTTACTCCCAAACAATTATATTAAAATGAATTAATACCATATATAAAATATTTGAAGTAGATTTGGATAATTTAAAATAGTGAAATTACGAATTAAGCCTATGTAAATAAATTATAAGTAAAGTTAATGTTAATTACATATAGTCACTGTATTTATTATTGCTATCCATTAAATTGAAATGGATATTTGTAAAACACTACTGGCCACTTGGTTCTTAAATCCTAAAAGGTAGTTGAATACTAGAGCGTTCTTGTAATGTTGGGTTACTCCCGATTTTCTCTTTATTAACATCAGTGAATTTATATCAATTTGAGCTGCATAAAATTATAATTTCTTCCTAACCCAAATGAAAGTTTCTTAGGTTAATTACATAAGGATACTCGTAGAAGTAAAGTGAATTAGAGATAATGATATATAAATGAAATTAATTGAAAAGAAAGGAAACTGAGATAGTGGATAACGACTTGCTGATAGAGATATATAATTTCGATTGAAGTAATTTAATCCGTTTTGGGCATTGAAGTGACTTCCAATTCAAGTATTGAGCTACAAAGCTACTAAGTAGGATAATTCAGAACAAGCGATGTGGTAAGCTGAGAGTTCATATTTAAATCATGAGCTAGGATAATCGGGGATTCGAGAGAGAGCCACTTCCTCTCTTCTCCACTGATTATCGATAAAGTATTTCAGTTTGTTCTTTCGTGTCTTCAGTTGGAGTTCAGAGTTTATTAAGTAATATATTCGATTGCCTACAGAGCTGAACAATGAAGGACAGTCATTACAATCTAATTCCTTGATTCTCTTCTTGAATGCCCTCGATTCTTGTTTTTGAAAAAGGGAAAACTAAGCTTTTACATTTTTTTGGTGCGGAACATTTGCAACACAATATAAGATTTAAAAAGCGGTGACCAACGTTTTCGAAATAAAATGAGCAATGAAAATGATATTCATCGCAAAAATAATTCCATCATGGAAGACAGAGAAATGAACGGAATCGTCTCGTGTACGCTGGGGGAGGATGGAGTGTGTGTGTGGGGGGGGGTTACCGTCGTACTCTGAAGCGATACTTTTTCAAAAGAATAAAATATCGATGTTGATAGATGCAATAATATTGATATAAAAATAATTTAAAGTTACAACACTTAAAAAATTCTGAAATTTAGAGCGATATAAGAAGTAGAGGTGATCTTTGAAGATTTCGGAAATTTTGGGACGACCCTTTTCGCGTATTTCCTCTTCTACGTTTCCATATTTCCTAGGCTTTCGCATTTTTTTTTTAAATGTTAACCATTATTGAGAATCTTACCTCGCAAATATATGTGATAGAAAATAATAGTAATGTGTTCATAGAGCCTTTTTGTGTGTATTAAACGTGAGTATATATCTCGAGAATAATAATTATTCTTGCTTTCTGCTAAGGATAAATAAGAATAATTCCTAAGGTTCCAAATGACATTTTTGTTCCACCTTGACGATGATTGCGGCGTAATTTGTTTGATTTTTATGTACCTCTTTGTCAGTATATAACATTTTTTATAGCATTTAGATTTGTATTAATCTTAAGATATCATATATCTACAACTAAAAAGTTGAACTGCCCTTCATTTTTGTTGGTTACAATCCTAAGAAAAATTTCTTTTACATTGTATTGATTTTTCTTATGCAATAACTCTTATTTGTGTAATCGATTTTTTTTTGCGGAACATTTGAAGCGGCTCGACGGAACACTAGTGTTTCATGGACCACGTGTCTAAGCTTTAACTTCTGTTAAATTATTCTTAACTCCTTTTCTTTCTCTTATAAATACCTATTTTAATTTTTTTTAAATGTATCTATGTTGCCGGCAAAGTTTGAAATTCTGCATTCTACAGAAAACCTAGTCCTTGTATATAGTACCTAAAACTTGCCGGCAATGTATGAAACGATTCATGTTTCACACATTTCCTAGGCATTCTATAGAATGCCAAATGAGAAACCGGCAAAGTAGGAAATACATCTCCGATTCGTTTCGAATGTCACGTAGCAAGTGATTTTTACGTGATTTTTAACGCACGATTCAAACTTAGAATTTGTAAGTTGCACTTTGTGATTTGCTCGAGAGTGTTAAAATACGCAATTTTATCAAATTTGTTCAACAAAAAATTAATTTTTTACTGTGCTCTATGAAAATGAAGGAGGAAGCTGTGGTGTTGGAGATGGAATCACAGTCTATAGACATGAAACAACGATTCCACGATGAATTGTCCAAAATTCGAGTGAATGATGCGAAAATCAGTTTTTACTTAACCGCTACTACTTACCAGAAGTTAATAAATGATATACAGAATGCCAGAAGAACTAATAAGAAAGAATACAGGGAATATTGATTACTGGATCGTTATGATGTGATGATTGCAGAAAACTAAAGTAAACTCATTTATCCTGTTAAAGAAGGCGTCAATACTATACTGTATTACGTCAAAGACTCAGAGTTATTTTCTCCAACTTAATGAAGTTCGTTCGGTTATTGGACATGGAGGACGAGATAGAATGTTGAAAGAACTTTCAACCAAATTTCAAAAACGTTATACGTCACGATACTGAGCTGTACATCCTCTTTTGTAAACTTTGCCGAAAAAAACACCGGAAAGGTATTAAAATGGGCGTTGTTATGAAACCTATGATTTCTTCTGAATTTAATTTCCGTTGTCAGGTACATCTTATAGACTATCAGTCTCAGCCAGATAGAGAATACAAATTTAAATTTCAGAAAATTTGAGATTCTTAAGTCTTTAACATCAAAAAGAGCCGAAGAAGTATCTTACAACCTAGTGGACATAGTCTCGTTGCTTGGAGGGTCATCTATATTACAGTCCGACAATGGCGTGGTGACCAGCTTGAAGGAGTTTTGGCCAGCACTGAAGATGGTCCATGGGAAGCCTCGCCATTCACAAAGCCAGGGTAGAGTCGAAAGAGCTGATCAAGATAGCGGAAATATACTCTGTACTTGGATATAGGACAATAAATATGACCGCTAGCGTAAAGGACTGAATTTCGGCTTGTCATTCTGGGATCAAAAGAACACCATACGAAGCTCTTTTAGGCTGCAAACCAAACGCAGGGCTTACGACGTCTTTCCTACCAGAAGACGCTTTAAAAGACATAAATACAAAGGAGCAGCTAGATGAAAAGCTTCCAAATATGTATAGAAAGCGTCCAAACAAAGGGAAAAGATGAACCTAATTAGATTATGCAAGAAAAAGAACATGTTTTAAAAAAAAGAATGAGATTATAGTCGACAGAGGATTAAACCAACAAGATGAAGACATGCTTACAGAAGAGATTTCTGTTTCTGATACCTGTTGTGTGTGTTTAAAAGGAAACGAGTGATGCACACTTGATTGCAATAAGTGTCGTCAAAAAATTTAGACCTTATGTGGCCATGCTAGTAAACATGATGAAATTAATATTTTGTGCACCCTTTGTTTCAAGACTGGAAATGCTATTGAAGGTAAAATAAATTCCGATATTAATCTGGAAATGCAAGCAAAAAAAATGAAAATGAATTCGGAAATTTTTTTCCCCCACTGCTTCTTTGGGAGCTACTGTGCGCGTTCCTATTCCTGATGTCGACAAGGGGCGAGGTGATTAGCGCTATATATTGGCAGCTGTAATGAGTGTGACAGAAGATGGTTTCTACCGACTTGGAACTTCTAAAAGAAATTTTAAAACAAATGTATGCGAGATCACAATTTACTTTATATCCTTAGAACTTGCTTAGAATTAAAGATATTCTCTAACCATGAAACTCTTTTTCGGTCAGTTGCAAATGCTCGGTCCGGTGGAAGCGGCCAAGGATTCGTCAGATAATGTGTTAAACAAAATGCCAAAATACGAAATGTCTTTGCGTGAAAATGCAACGAAATATAATTCAAAATGTCATTCAAGCCTATCATGTTGTAATAAAAAAGTTAATTTTAATTTCTTATTTTTTTATGAAAATTTTGTTTCCCTTGATTGAATGACATAAATTTTGTTTTGTACAATTTTTATTTTTCTTTACGCATTTTAAATAAAATTTTTAATGACACTCTCATTATTTTTTCAGAATAAGATTGTAATGCACTTCATTTATATAACAGCCTTTTGAGGACCTTTTTTCAGACTTTACCTAAATAGCATCTGTCATTCTATAGAATACCTAGGTATTATGTACAAGGGCTTGAGAAAGTATGTAATAATTCTCATATTTGATAAATTGCCTAAAATCGGGTATTACATACAATATACAATTACCTAGGTAATCTATAGAATGAAGGCTTTTCATACATTGTCGGTAACATATAAATAACATTCTGTGAGTTTAAAATTAGTACCAATTTGTGTATTGTTATATTTTAAAATCTAAAGGGCATTGACATTAGAAAACAACCTTAAATATATTTTTCGCAATTTTTTTTTTCCTTTTCATTTAAGTCAGATGTATAATAAAATGCATTGAAGAGAATTCATACTTAGACAAGAGGAAGCTTATTATAGCACTTATTGTATGTGTACTATACATTTCTTCAAAATATTCACTATATTTTAAAAATTTGATTAAATATAATGTAAAAGGGAAAAAATATTTTTGACAATCTAAATTTCGTGTACAATATTTGTGATAGTGTTTCGCAATAGATTTTATTTATAGTATTTTTGCATCACTATATATTAAAATATCAATTAATTACGCCCAAATTATAAAAAAGTAATATCAGTTTGTGCACATACTTCTTTAATTTATTATGTTAAGATCTGACGACTTAACAAGCACGAAAATTTGAAGTGAAATATTTTATATTTGTTGATCGAGGTAATGTTTCCGAATTATTAATACATATTTTAAAATGAATGATTTGTTGAATGAGACGACTGCGTTTGAATGATTCTTTAATTATGTCTCACTTAGAAACAATACGAGAGCTCTTGGCAACGGACTTCGTAATTCTGAGCCTCTGTCAAGAGACAAGGACGACACTTGATCTGGCATTCCACTCTCCTAATTTCCACACTCTTCCAACGTGAGGACTTAAAGATTTGACATATTCACTGGGCATCAACATTTTATTGAAATTATACAAAAAAATTGACTTATTCTTATACATTTTTAGTTGTTTGATTTTTTTTTGTTTTTTTTAACGTCGTACTTAAAAGCAACAAGATGGCGAGTGGCGACGGACCTCATAATTTAAACTCGATCAAGTGACGAGAATGACACCTAAGCCGGAATCCCAGTCTCCAAACTTCCACATCATGTCAAAGTGAGGACCTCGAATCTAGAATTATTTAGCACGCATCATCCCTACTAAACGAGGAGTTTGTAAGTGGAATCGAGACTCGAAATTCATGATTCAACGGAAACAAAGTTGACATCATCTCGTCACCCTGGCACCGTAAGTGCACTAATGTGCTTGAAGCAGTAAGTGCAGTAATTATTTCCGAGTCATTTGATTAAATTGTGGTGCCACTGAGGACCCACCATATAGCAGGGCTGGCGCACGTTAAATTCGTCGAGGTCCCAAATCCTCCCAAACGCGTGGTGGGGAAGTTTGGAGAGGGAAAAGCCAGATCAAGGTACTGCCCATATCACTTGACTGTGGTTCAATTTTATGAGGTCTGTCGCCAATAGCTTTCATGTTGCTTCAAAGTGTAAATTAAACAATCAATCAGTTTTTAAGTGATAATAAATTAATTAGTGATTTCTTATAATTATTTGAAATTATTCCTCGATACAGTAATAAAACTCTTTACAATATAAACCTAATCTTGGATATTGAAATAATTTTCATGCCGCTGGCTCAAATACACTTTTATTGAAACATTATACTAAGCATATATTCTTTATGATATGGAATCCATCTTTTTTGGGACCTCCCTTAAAAACGAATGAAAAATTCCCAACAATCTCTTCCGTTCGCATTAAAGTGTGAAAAAAGGCTATGAAATATTCCAACTCAATACGCCTAAGCACCCAGCAACCTAGATTTAGAAATCTCACTTCTTAAATCTCACTTCCCATCCTAACCCTTAGAAACCCAGCACATCTTCATTGGAACAGATGGCCTTCCCAGAAGATCATCCATTTCCGGAAGAGGGGGCCCACTCTAATGGTCATTTTATGCAACCCCCTTTCGTCGAAACGGAGACCTTTTCGATCGCTTCTTCCCTCTAACCATCATTATCATTCCTTTTTCCTTGAGCCAGCGAGAAATCGAAAAAAGATCCGAGCCAAGGTGAAGTGGCTCGAGTCTTTTGTGGATTGTTCCTTTCGGGAGAAAGATCATTTAGTGTTGATACCGTGTTTTGTGAAAGTCATCACTTGATTTTGAGAACAGGAATTCTATCTGACTTGCTCAATGTTCTCAATTAATGTATAACGAGTTTGAAACTGCTTTAATTTAAAACAGATTTTACTATTTTAAAGATATCTGTATTGTTTGTCTGTAAGGGGACACTGCACCTAGTGAGCAATTTTTTTTATTGGATATTTATAAGAAAAACTTTATATTTGCTATATTTGAACGCACATAATGTATGCATTTCAGAAAAAGTTTCTTTTTCAAACGCAATAATAAAATTATAAAATTTGAATTTTCGTAAAAAATATTTCATCATATATTTTAAAACTCCGTCTGCAGCAACAAATTTTAATATTTTTAAACAATTTTTTTCTCAATTTCTTAAAAGTATTTCTCATAATTCTGACCATGGGTTTTGGGATCTACTAGTATTAGTTATAGTCTAACAATTTATTTCTATCAATCACCCCAAAAAATAGCTATATCTAATTTTATAGATTTTCCTTACAAAAATTGCAATTTGTATTTAAATTCTTATTCCATTCACAGAATTATCAAACATAATATACAAAACTACCAAGAAAAATTTCAAAACTTTATATCGATTGCAAAAAATGCTTAAGCATTTTGAATTCATGACTATCAGGAAAAATTAAATAGCTGAGAAAAATCAGCTGAAAGTTTTGCAGGTCAATGAAGTGATTTATTACACTGTGGTAATTCGCTTAATATTGTAGCCAGTGCTATGAAAGTATGTACTTATATTAAATAAGTCATACAATTAAAATAAGGAAATAAATTTTTTCTCGGTATTTGAGTCATTTTTAAAGTACTTGTCTCCTTAATTAGTCGATAGAATAATTTTTGATTTTAAAAAAATACAAGCATTAGTCTATTATAAAGTACATTGTAGGCCTATATATTTTAAAATTGATTTTAACTTGTTCAATCCTTGTCTTTCCAACATGTATTTGCAATTATTTGGGAAATCAATACCTTTTTTATTCTTTTAGCTAACGAAATCCATTTCACATGAATGTATTGTAATGATTAGTTTCAGACTAGGTTGTTTTCGGTAGATTATTGCACTCAAATATTGTTATGCAATGTAATTATGAACCAAATTTCAATTTGTGCTTTAATAGCTTCAAGTTCTCTGAATTAAATATATTTCGACGTTAGATATTTTCGACCCCGTGGAGGGGAAGAGAGTTGATCTTAGAGTGCCTGCGGCATTTTCAATTCCTGACCACTGGGTCCGAATAAAAGTTGATAGGTCGCTCTTGTCATCTAGCTAAAAGAGACGTCTTCATCGGGCAAGTTATTTTGGCTTTCAAACTTATGACACTGTTGAAGTAAGTCGCCGCATACTCCCCCTCCAGAAAAATCATGACGATACGAAGAGAAACACACTGAACGATATTTGCTGGAAAGTCACTTTTTCAAACCCTTTACCAATGGATTCGAAGAAAAGTTCTCCGGTCGCTTTTTGCTGCGCTCTTATCAACTAGGCTAAAAGACACGTCCTCGTTAGACTAGTTATAAAGGCGTTTTAATTTCTGGTGAAGTTGAAGAGAGCTGCCTCAATTTTTAGAAATTAATTTCGCTTTTGTTTGTCTACAATATTTTTTAAAACGAAACTTGATCTCAAATTCACAATTCAAAAATAACTTTGTGTAGCTGAATGAAAACGAAGTTTGATGAAGAAATTTATGAAATTGATTAAAGAAGAAACATATAAAATTTTTGACTATCAATATTTTGGAATTTTATACACCGTGTAGTAAATATTATTATTCATATAATTAGATATATTTACGGGCATATTATTAATTGTGATCAGAAGATTAAATATTTCTACTAAGTTTTCAATAATATTATCTTAAAAATAAATTTCTTAGAAAATGTACTTCATGAAATTTAAATAGAGCTTAGAGATTTATTTTGAGACTTGTGCAGCAAAGTTTTATGACCAATTCTCCTCAAAATCTCTATTTCTTAACCTCAAAATATATTATCGTATATATATAAACTGTTTATATATCATATTTATACTATATATATCATGTATATATATAATGTATATCGTATATATAAAATAAATCGTATCATATATATATATATATATATATATATATATACACACATACATACATACATACATATATACATGATCGTTTAATTAGGTTCTTCAGTGTTATCAGTGTGTTAACAGATAATCAGCAGAAAATCTTACAAAATCTAATTAAATTTTATTATATTTGAAAGTAAGAGAATAATATTGTCAGGAATTCAAGATAATTTAAAGGAACGAAACAAAGAATATTTGAAATTTTATAGGTTTGAAAATATTTTTCAGCAAATTTAAGGTAGTTTTATCCTTTATTTTTATTATATTTTTATTTATAAGTTAGGTGTCTCACACTTTTAATATCTTTCTTTTCAATAAAAAAAATTCAGGCAATTGGAAAAAACACTAGTTAAAAATGATGTTTTAAATGTTAGGTTTAAAAATGACTTTTAAAGTAAGTATGCAAAATGTTCATTTTGGAAAATTTTTTGTTAAAGTTCTAAAATTTTAAGCAAACGTTTAGAATGATAGCATGAAATATAAAGCCAATAAAAATTTTCCCTTTAAATGCATAATTTTTCTTGAGCAAAACAGAAGAAAAATGTAAGAACTTTTTGATTAAAAATCAAATGAATCATTTGTTAAACTTATATATATATATATGTCTTTGAGAACACATCTCTTTGCCATTGAAAGAAAAAATTGCGTTGCTAAAAATCAAATCTCTGGTTAAATTATTTTGTTTAAGAAAATTGCTCCAATCGTTGATTAATTTTTGGCCCATTTTCTAAATCTTAAATTTCTTACTTTATTTGTAATTCAAAGCGTTGCCTATATTCGATTTAATTATTTATAATTTAAATATTGAAGGAGAAGAACAAGATGTGCTTGTTTGGGATATAGTAACTTGGAACAAAATCTAAGACATTTTGTGACAAATACATTAAAAGATGCCCAATTTTATTGAAACTTAAAGACATAAAAATTATGCAAGAAAAAAATAGTTGTTCACCTAATGAAAGAAAAATTGTTTAAACTATAGATTCCTCGACGAAATCATTTTCTTTTCATTAAATAAAATTTATTGTTAGTATGAAGAAACTGAAATAACAAAAGTGAAGCGAAAATCCAATTTTTAAATAAGTAACTACTTTCATTCAATTTTTGTTGACATTAAAAAAAAAACAGAATGGAATAATAGATTTTGGCTGTAAAATTAAAAAATGAAAGATTATTTTTTAAAAAAATGAATTGCGAAAATTATAGAAGTGTTGTATGAAAATATAGAAATCCAGATAAAATGAATGAAAACAGATCGTAGCACACCTAAAAACCTACTTTTTTAAAATTCTGACTATTTTTGAATTCTTATCTTTATATTCGAAAAAAAAAAATTAAGAAATAGCTCAGCTGCGTTTTAAATAAATCAAAGACTTATTGAATGCCAGGAACTTAATTTTTAAATTTTTTAAGTCAAGAACTCAGAAATATTGTTTTACAAAATTTATTTTTTCCAAAAATTTTTGAATATTTTTATTTTAAAATTTTTCAGCTTACAAAAAAAGTTTATGAAAAAGAAATTGAATTAAAAACTAATATTTACCATTAAGTAATGAAAATTATAGCACATATTTGTTATTAAAATCCTTTGCGTAATTTTGATACACACACACATATATATATATATATATATATATATGAAGGAAATCATTACCTTACCATTGAAAAAAGATATATATACAAAGTATAAAAAATAAACAGATAAAACATTGCACAAAAAGAAAAATGAATAAAACTAAGTATTAACTGTAAAAGAAATATAACTAAGAAAAGAAATATAAATTTAACTGTAAAAAAATATATTATATATAAAAGAAAATTCCAAAAGAAAAAACTAAATGAAAAAATAAATTAATAACTACCAGAATTATCAAAAAAAAAAAAAAAAAACCCAAAAACAGTTCAAATCAAAATTCGAAGGAAAAAATATCGAAGTATAACACATTTTAATATTGTAACAGGCTTTAGAATGTTAAGCTGGGTTATTTTAGAATTATTGGCCAAACTATCTTCATTAGCAAAAGATATTTTTGAACAAACCGTTATAAGCCAAAAATACATTTAGAACAATCAAAATCATAATAAAATGAATGAAAAATATGAAAAATAAACCAAACCAAAGGAATGGATAGTAACAAAAACTATTATAACTAATAAAACCAAAAATATTATTAATGACACAACATACATACAACGTAAGAAAAAATTACATAAACATATCACGCGTAGGAATTCAATAAATGGTGTACAAAATGTACTCAAAAATTAAACTAAAAATCTGTTTATGAACTTTGAAATAAACGCGAAAGTTATATTCTTGAATATATATTTCTTAGTTGTCAAAAGTTTGTGTAGGAAAACCTTTCACATAACATTGTATAAGAAAACATAAGTATTGCTCACAGACGAAGAATGCATAAAATGCACTTTGTAAAATTAACGAGCAAAGAAGCTAGTATTATTCGAATCATACAAACGAATCAATCAAATGATTCGAATAGCTATTTCTTGCTATTTGTAATATGTAATCAATAAATTATATATACATAATGTAAATAGTAATTCAGTAATATAAAGAAATAATCAAAGTAATTAACTAAAATCAGTAAAGAGATTAGTATTAAAACATCAGAAAAATATTAAAAATTACAAAGAAGACATGCAAATGTTTTTTGTAGATTATAGAAAATGTACGAGTATATATATATACTCGTACTTAACACCCTATTTATGAACAAAACACCGAAAATACAAGTCATAAAATATCACAACATTTTGCAATCTAAGAATATCAATCACAAATAAAGTACTATTAATAGATTAAAAAAATTAAATATTTAAAGATATCATTAAAAAATCCAAATAATATTAATGCAAATCCGGTAAATTTTTTCAATGATTAAAAAAAAATTTAAAGTTTAAAACCTAAAAAATCAAAAAAAATATATATATATATATTAAAGAACTAGAAAATTTATAAGAGAAAGCCAGTGAAAGAAAAGCAAAAATTTAGAATAATGGAAATAATGTAATTAATATTGTTCCATACTTTGAAATGGAATTGTATGCATAAATTATTAACAGTATTTTTATTTTTTTATCTTTTTTTCCTTCAAAGTACTGTTCTCTTGCACTTGTGGACTTTTTCCACCATGTATATAACTCTCTCTGCTACAATCCCACCCTCCTCCTTTCCTACGTCTAGATCACAGTTGTTCATGGTCTGGCGTAGCATAGGCATATTTGGCTCTAGCCTTATAAACTGAATTCCACTCACTCACACTCTTGAAAGTCCTTTTTAGAAAGTTCTTTCTACTGCTTCGTTGTATTTTGTTTCATTTTTCCTGAACTAGCAAAATAGTGTCCCATCAGTTTCATATTCAGCCGTGGAAACAAGTGAAATTCTGCTGGTACTAGGTCTGAAGAAAAGGTAGGGTTTTACACATAATCAGGGAAATGTGCAGGACTATTATCATACATAAAAAATAATTCGTTTCTTACTCATTTTTCTGGCCGCTTTTGAGAGATTGCGTCTCGTAGTCGTCCATGAATCTCCATGATAAGTTATTTATTGACAATCGTCCGTATGGCCTCCTGTGCACCCTTGTCAAAATGCTTATGCAACTTACATACTTCAGCTTTTTCTTTCATCATATCATTCTGTATACTTCCTTCAGCATCTGAAGGATCTCAGATGGTGATTTCTCCAGTAAACAAACAATTTAATACATACACGTTGTTCTGAAGACGGCATTACAAAATGCAAAAATGATAACTCCATTTTGGCAGAAATAAGTCTTAACTTTTTTCGAAAACAAAAATAGTTCCTTAGTAGTGTTGTCAATCTTAGAAAGAGAAAATTCGTCTCCTGCAAACAACTGCTTGTCATTAGGCAATGATTCAATGAACTCTTGATCTTACTCTCTCTCTCTCTCTCTCTATATATATATATATATATATATATATATTGTTGGGCCAGGTCATCAACATTCCCTGGTAGATGCAATCGCCTTCCCATCATATCTCAGACATACTCGATTGGAGACAGATCTGGATGGCCAAGGAAGTGTTTGACAAGCTGTAAGACAGCTCATAGCAACACGTGCCGTATGTGGTCTAGCATTATCTTGCTGAAAAATAAGTCCAGTGTACTGCAATAGGAACGGTAGCAAAACAGGTCTCAGAATGTCGTGGACGTACCGCTGTGCTGTAAGTATGCCTCTAATGACGACCAAAGGGGTCCGGCTATCAAGAAAAATGGCACTCCAAACCATAACTCCTGATTGAGGACTTGCGAGGCGTGAAATAGTGAAAGCAGGATCGAAGATCGTCAGGACACAGTTGGAAGCGGGATTCGTAGCCAAACATTATATGTCCCCTTTCAGCATCATTTCAATCTGATCGAGCCAAGCACCACTGTAATCTGGCTCGACAGTGTACAGGCGTGAGTGGCAGGTGGCGTATTGGTCGGTACGAGCATTGATTTCGCTCTATCAGTCGTCGGTGAATAATCATTGTGGACACTCGTGTATGGGTCGCACGTCTGATGGTTGATAACGATGAATCAGGTGGCAGTGACAGCTGATCTGACAATCACTTTGTCCTTCCGATCTGCTGTGGCCCTAGGTCGACCGCTACCATCATGAAGCTGAAATCTGCCATTATTTACCTATACTTGCCAGCATCTCCTAATCGTTGCATCGCTTCGACCCATACGACGAGCGATCCTCCGATTTGCCTAACCTGGCTCTTTCAATCCAATGATACGACCTCTTTCAAACTCTGAGAGTTGCTCGTAATGAGATCAAATCCTGCGACGAGGCATTTTTTCAGTCATTGAAAGATATCCTAAATCGCAATGCAATAGAAAGTTTGACCATAAGGTTGAGAATTGCTTCTTATATACACGTGCTGAGTGCGCAGTTCCGATGCGCTGTAGTCCCCGCTATTCCTTCGTTGGACACCAAATTTTAATCATTTGCATGTTCGATCCAAATGACTTTACATACGAATTTTCATTACAATCGGGCAACTCCTTCTTGGTGCGTCTTTTTGTTTTGTTATAGAATGTTTATATATATATATAAATATATATATATATATACTCGTTATCATAAGTAAATGAAATATCACAAAAATAGCGATAACGCCCAAAAATAAGCCAATCTCAATGAAATTTGAATATGTTTGCAAGTACAAGGAGTTGAACGATATTACATTATGCAAAATAGTGGCGCTTCAGTCGAAATACGTCATTTGCTAGGAGCATAAAAATGGATGCCTCAGAGCAATTCGGCAATTGTCGCTGCGTGTCTGAGATTAGAAATCTGGTATAGTGAAATTGTAACAAGGACCTCCAGGCATAATTTGACCGAAGAACTGCGCTGGCGAACTATTGGATTACTTAGAGGCAGGACAAAATCAGATAGAAGTGGCTAGATGGCTAAATGTGAGTCCATCTGTGATTCCTAGACTTTGGTAACAATTTCTAACCACGGATTCGGCATCCAGGAGGTCAGCCAAGGACGGTCACACACTACCACGAGTGCTGATGATCGATATTTGTCATATTGCTCACGAAGGAAAAGAAACCGCAACTCCGGCTGAACTCAGATTCTTCCTTGCTGCAAGTCCCGGAAAGTTGGTATCCAGGTCAACTGCACGTCGAAGGCTTCACGAACGTGGTCTTTATGCGAGGCGAACAGCCATTTGTGTTCCGCTTTCGTCACGCTATAGGCGGAAACGTTTGCAATGGGCACGTCAACATGTCCACTGGTCGCGTGTTCAATGGAATGTTCGTGTTCTCTTTACGGATGAGTCCAGGTTTAGCCTCCAAAGTGATAGTAGGCGTAATTTCATTTGGAGAGAACCTGGTACTCGATTTCGTCTTTCACACATCCGTGAAAGAGATGCGTACAGATCAGGCAGTGTATGTGTTTGGGGTGGAATCTCTTTGGATGGACGCACAGACCTCCATGTCTTTTCCCGTGGAAATGTTAATGCTCACACCTAAATAGATGGCATCCTGAATGCTTATGTGTGCCCATATGCCGGGGCAATTGGTGATGCTTTCGTGCTACAGGATGATAATGGGAGACCATACAGGGCTCGCATCGTGGATGCTTATCTTGTGCAGGAAACAATTCAGCGCATACAATGGCCTGCTCGATCACCGGACCTTAACTCTATCGAGCAAGTTTGGAATGCTCTAGAACAATATATAGCTGCTCTCAACCCCCCTCCTGGAACCCTAGTCCCGTTTTCAACTGCCTTGGAAGAGCAATGACTCGCACGTCTTACAGAATTAATAGACAGTATGAATGAGAGCCTCACACATCGCTGCATGTGACGTATTGCTTCTCTGGGGGATCATAACCCGTATTAAAGGTACTTTTCGTATACCAAATTCACACATCTGATTTGTTCATTGTATACATATGCTAACTTCTATAACACCATAATTGCCTGGTGATTTCTTTTTATGCTATTTTATACTTTCCCATGTGTTGTATAATAAGTATAAGTTTCATCACATTCTACGCATAACTTTTTGAGTTACCGTCATTTTTGTGATTTTTCCTTGTTTTATGCTTACCAGTATATATATATATATATGTTGGGTATTCAAATTATTCATTTAGTTTCAAATTTGATTAAATTTTTACTCACCTTTTTTACGTAGTTCTATAAATATTTTTTTTGTGTTGATTTTGGATTTTAATTGTTCTCTTACTTTTATGTTTTTAATATAAATTCATTGCTTTATCTTACACACACACACACACACACACACAACACACACACACACACACACACACACACACACACACACACACACACACACACCACACACACACACACACACACACACACACACACACACACACACACACACACACACACACACACACACACACACACACACACACACACACACACACACACACACATATATATATAAAGACAGAAAGTTGATTTTTTATGCCTACTTAATACATTTTACTGCATCAAATATTCATACGTTTCAGTAAAAATAAATTAATAAAATTTGAATTGAAATATAAATAAAGACGAAATTTCTATAAATTTATAGAAGGTTTTTTATTTTATAGGTATTAAGTATAAAACTGTTCAAAGATTTATTTGTTTATTCACGTATCAATCGATTTTACATTTTTTTTGTGTTACGCTAATAATGAAATCTAAAAATTTCACAGAATAATGTTTCGAACTTATAACAATATGTTCTGAAACAATTCTCAATGAATTATAAGATTGAACATACAGGGAGTTTTTTTAATAACATAGAAAATAAAAAAAAATAGCATTTCAATTTTAAATTATGTGCTTTTATAAAAAAAAAAATCATACATTTTAAATCATTTTTTTCCTTTAACGCGGTATATAAAAATATGCAGCTTTTTCGCTATTTACTAAATTATGGATAAAAACAGCTTTATAAAAGTTAATTAAAATCAACGCAATATTAATCAAACTCCTTCCTTACTTTTTTTCTCCCCAAAAGTAAAAATAAAACTTAATTTTCTGATAAACATATATGTCATCACTCCACTTTTCCTCACAGCGCCCCCATCTCAGCCCTCAAAGTTATTTTATGTGTTTTTTATACTTTTTATGCTTATTGTCTGCCGGCAACGGGAATTTCAGTGATAATATATTCAAGCTCCCAAATTTTTCCTAGTCGATTTTTTCTGTAACCGTAACTTAATTCAGTCATGATGTTATACTTCCCTGTAACTCATCTGTCATTACGCAGTTGCTGAAATTCTACGAAATGACCCCCTGATGATATCGCATCGTTTAATGTCCTAGGAAAAGGAAAATTTCCAGAAAAACACTTTGAAGCTCTCTAACTTTATTGACGTTATACGGATATTTTTTGCATCTCGTTTCAGCTCCATTACTTTCGCCAAATGGGAAAATGTTTGACTGGGCTCCATAAAGGTTTCAGGGGATGGAATGAATACCCGATATTTTTGGGGGGTTAGATTGAGTAACACCTGTCCTGTTTCGGACGATTTCGGAGCGAAGCGCTGCTTATAAAATGCTTAGTCGTTTTAATATGCGATTTTAAATAAATGAAAAGTAAATTTTAAGATTGATGCAACCTTTAAAAAACGCAGAAAAGTGTCAACTCGAATCAGATTAAAGGAGGTTATTCATGCGATACAGATTTTTTTAAGTAAAATTGTATAAATATTTTTAAATATTGTAAAATATTTTTAAATATTGTTAAATCTTTTTAAACATTGTATCACTATTTTTAAATATTGTATGAATATTTTCATTTCAAATTATTTTCATTCTTTTCACAATCCTTTATTTAATATTTTGAAAAATAAATTGAAACCAAAAGTACTATCTCAGAAAGCAGTCTACAAGAGTTTAATTTTTTTATTAATTGTTGCACAATAAGCATAAAATAATGCTGATTGTTTAAATGAGAAAAAGAAATAAGGAATAAAATAATGAATGTCAGAAATACATATATGCTACATTTTTACTGAATTGCGTTCAAAAAAGAATAAATATTATACAAAATGAGTTTCTGAACTCGTATTGCTGCAAATTCGTCGTACAACAGCAGCTAAGAAAAAATAGGAAGTCAAAATTAAAAAGTTTTATTGTAATAAAGTTTGCTTTCTATAAAGTTTTACTATGTTTAGTTTGAAATAAACGATTGCGAGTACTGCTTCAAGAATTTGTAGGCTTAATTATGTAAAAATATACAACTGAACAACGCGTAAAAATTGTCCAATGTCATTATACAAACAAAGATTCCTTTGTTCTCCCATAGAGGGCATATGTATGTCATTTCATTTGATGAGGCCTCCTTCTAGGCCTATGATATCAGCTTGATTAAGCGTTGCGTGACACGAATGTCTCTCAGAGATACTCCAAGAACTACAAAATCCCGCTAGGCCAATTTAGATAGTAGTGAGGAAAACATTGTTGAAAGTACAATAGAATATCGTCTCTACGCTATCTTAAGAATTTAGAAGTCCTCGCATTCCCCTACTCTCAATGCAAAAGTTTTTTTTTTTTTTTTTTTTTTTTCTCTGGGGATTACTTAAGAATCGTGTCTGTACATAAGCTCTTAAAACCACTGCTCAGCTCAAGACCAATATTTGTCTAGAAATTCAAAGGATAATGCCATATATATATATTGGGAAAATAAGCGATATTTACACCAAAAACTGTATTTCCTGTTGCCCTTTTCTTTTAAAATTCTTGTTGTTAAAATATTTCTACCATCCCTGTAAATATTAATTGATTGATTGTTTAATAACACATCGCATCTGTTAATAAAGCAACACGAGGGCCACTGACGACAAACCTCATAACTTTGTTCTACGATTAAATGATGAGGATAACACCTAAGTTGGTATCCCACTCTTCTAATTTCCACAACAGGCTTACGTGAGAACTTTGAGCCTCCACAAATTTAACTTGCTTCAAACCCGCGGTGGGTTTAAAGTGGAATAAGGACTTCAACTCTTGACCTCACGATCATGGTCACTTGGCTACCTCAATTACCAGTAATATATATATAAGAGAATATGATCAAATGCTTGCTTTAAGCGACTTTTCGGGGACTCGTTTACGCAGTTTCCATTAGGCGCTATTTTCAAGGTATTAATTAACCAAATATGTAGACGTACAGTATTACATTACCGAATTCCTCTACATTTAGAAATAACTTCCTGAGAAACTATTGCAACATATGACTATAATTTATGTTGTACATTGTAGCAGTAGTAATATGCATTGCATAATGAAAATAATTTTATGTCATTTTTGAATGCAATAACTCAGCTACAGTGTTCAACTACTGTTCCTTACTCGTGTATATTTTTTTATATTCCCAAGCGCATTTGAATGTTGCGATCGAAATTTCGAATCAAAAATCTCCAAGAGTGCGGATATATATTCACATCTTGTCACACATTCATATCTTTAAATTTTATCTCCGCATATAAATCGGAAACACAAAGGAAATACCGATATCCGGTTTACTAATACTTCAATGTCCAATGATACCTAGAAACGAATTTCGGGATTCATGGTCTCGCATCGATTTATCGATTTATTTCAAAACGATGCTGATGAAATATCGGCGTGCCGTTGAGACATTCAGTTTAATTCCTTAATCGATACGGTTCAATATCAAAGTTAAATACGAAGAATTTATTTTGGAGAACTGTGTCATGAAGCACAGTTCATAAACGTCGGAATTAAAGCAATATTAATGGGAATTCTATGATAGGCCTTTTAACACTCCTTGGATGTTTAATTTAATGAGGTACTTTATCGATTGATAGCTTTTGATTCATTTCCTAATCGCTCAAAAGATCAAGATATCGTCCGTCATACAAATGCATTCTGTCGATGCCTTTTAATAGTCACTTAGTTGGTATATATATTCAAATGAGTTCAACTATTATTGTTAATACAGTTCATACATTTGCATGTTAAATACTCAGCTGCAAATGTTATTATACTAAAAACTGTTGGAGACTCGAATAGATTGATTATCAGGAATTTGTTTTATGACTGTTCTATCGCTATTTTCCTTTAGCTAACACTTGGGGACTTTATATAAATTATTTTGAGTTGAAAATTCCTTCCAATAAATGAAACGTGATTTATATACTATATTAGAGTTATTGAAGTATGACAAATAGAGTGGGGGAAATGCATATCTATGCAGTCAAGTGTTTAACACTGTGGTTGATTGTCTAGTGCATGCTTGACTAAAGTCCGCCCCAAAAGCCTTTAAAATGCGGCCCAAACGCAAATTATGAAAATATTTAAAGTTACACATTCAGTTGAAAAGTCTTTAAAAAGTAATAGTACTTGAACATGTATATTACATTATAATATCACGGAAGAAATGGTTGCTTTAGTATCGTAAAAAGACACAACCAAGTCTGTAGATTTATTCGATGAAAAGGTTTTCTTTATCTATGAAAAATTTATCAGCTATCATATTTGATGGAGCCCCTGCCATGGTTGGTAAAAACGGGGGATTCTTTAAAATGGTTAATAAAGAAGCCGTCATTGCCGGATATGCCCATATCTCGATGGCACATCATTGTAATTTATGGCATCAGGGTAATCTATGTGGAGAAGTTTTAAAAATGGAAAGTGTATTAAGCGTTTTTATAAAAATCGTTAGCTTTATAAGAGCAAAAGGACTTAATCATAGACAATTTGAAGAGTATCTTAAGGTAATGGCCTCTGAATTAGCAATTGTTATTTATTATACAGAAGTAATATGGTTCAGTAAGGGCTCAAAAGATTTTACGATTTGAGAACTGAAATAAAAATATTTATGGAAACAAAAGGGAAACCTGTAAATGAATTTGAGGACGAAGATTGGATTTTAGATTTAGCTTTTTTAGTAGATTTAACAGAACACTTGAATGATTTAAATTTGAGACTTCAAGGAAAAAATCAATTTATTAATGATATGTTCCAAACAATTACAGCGTTTGAAAGAAAATTGAAATTTTGGCTTAGTCAAATAAAGTAAAAGATTTGACACATTTCAGTACTTTGGCTGCACATAAACCTGTGAGTTGCACAAAATATGCTGCATTAATTTTTGATTTAATTCAAGAGTTTGAAATTAGATTTCAAAATTTCTGAAAAAATAAAGAGTATTTCAACATATTTTCTACCTTATTTTCTCTATAAATAAATAAATTGCCTTCAAATCTTCAAATGGAATGCATTGAACTGCAAAGTGACATTCAACTGAAAGAAAAATTTGGGAATGTTTCTTTACTGGAGTTTTATAAAGATTACCTACCCTGCGATAAATATCCTATTTTTAACAATCATACTTTATTAATGTCTTCAACTTTTGGCAGTAATTATATTTGTGAACAATTATTTTCAAGAATGAAGATTACAAAAAACAAAAATAGGACAAAGATCACTGACAAACATCTTGAAAATACTGTAAAAATTGCTACCTCGTCTATTGAACCTAATATCTATTTGCTTGTTCAACAAAAGCAAATTCATCCATCTCATTAATTCGAATTTTTTTCATCTTTATGAAATCGAAACTAAATGAAACGAACTTTTACAAATTTAAAATAAATACCGACTTATACATATCTAATTCAAATTAAAAAAATTATAATAAAAAGAAGTTATATAATTTATTTTAATAAAACTACATAGAGTTAATTTTTATTTCAATTATTTGAAAAATATTGTATGTGCGGCCCAGCAATTTTTTTTTTTTTTGCAATGTGGCCCTCAAACGGTCATAGTTTAGAGACCCATGGTCTAGTCTCGTCACGGTCCCACGGCTCATCTCTCACGTTAATGTGTATCCTAATAACAGGATCTAAATTTCAACTTAAACTCCAGCACAGACAAAGTAATTAAAGTAGTAAATTATATCTAAAATAGCTTTTATTAATCTTTTAATAGGAAGGAATGCTCTCTAATAAGTAATGTCTCCATCTTCGAATGATAACAAGTTCTAT
Source organism: Nephila pilipes (assembly GCA_019974015.1). Classification (NCBI taxonomy): domain Eukaryota; kingdom Metazoa; phylum Arthropoda; class Arachnida; order Araneae; family Nephilidae; genus Nephila; species Nephila pilipes. The sequence continues at coordinate 1,986,058 of BMAW01060662.1, forward strand.
AATCTACCAAAGAATACGCTTACCGGAATACGATGCGATTACCCGCTTCAATTACTCCAACAGCGTTGAGTCCTAATCTCACCAAATCAACTATACGCGTCAGATGACTTCAGAACACATCACTCTAATACTTTTCTTGTTATCGCAACTTTCTCCTCTCAATTCAGGTCTCTGTTGCTTTTATACCACTTGATTATCTCTATCCATTCCACCTCTAAAATTTACTTAATTTGCATCATTACATTTCATTTGATAAGGAAGGAAGTAGAATTTAAATAAAAATTCACAAACAAAACTGAATGTTATTTAAAGGGAAATGTTGTTCGTTTATGACGTCTGATCGACAACTGAAGGAGCCCAAATCGAAGTCTACCGAACAAGACAGAAAGAGTTTCTCTTCAATTTTTCTTTCTCTACAATATTTCGTTTCGTAATTATAACCATTTAAAAACCCGCTGTTATTTTGCATTATATGTCAGTACTGACAGACATACTTTTTCCGGAGTGATTGTTTATTTGTGTCGTAACTAAGAAGAAACACAGAGATTGTTTGCGGTGGATCTCATAATTTTGAGCCATGGTCAAATGACGAAGACGACACCTAAGCTAGCACTACAAATTTCCACATTACGTCAATAGAAGAACTTTGAGTTCTGGCAGATTTAACATGCATCAGCTCTACTACATGACGAGTCTTTAGGGTAGCACCAGGTCTTGAATTCTCGATTCTACAGAAACAACGATGATCATGAGTTCGGGATCATCACTTCTCGTCTACAGCAACCTCTACCATATTTCAGAATCCCCGAAAATAATAACTGATTAATTTATCTAGATAAATCTAGGTTTGTTTTTCTTTTTATACTAGTATTTATATACACCTGTTTAAATAATAAACATACACTGGTTTGAAAATCAATCATGTTTTCCGAAAGAGAAATCTAAGTGCATTTTTGGAATATAAAATATGAATCTATATGCTTGTTACTAAATAAACCTGAAGGCGAAGAAAATTTATTTTTATGCCGTTGTTATATAATGGAGATCATCTCCATGAGTTATATCGTAGATTTAAAAAAACATTATTTGTATTCCTTTCCTTTTTTTTTAAAGGTTTAAAGAATTGTCTGAAAAACGGAATGCAAAGGGAAAAAATTGCTGTTTATATATATATATATATTATAACACATCAATCAATAACTCCCGAGACTAACCCAGAGATGGCGCTCGTAGTAAACCAGTAACCAGGTCTTTCTAGAGTACTAACCTTTGCTTGAAACGTGTCAAAATTTTAAGTCGATCGGACCAGAAATAGCTGAGTTATCGAGGTTGGATAAAGTCGTTTTGTAGTTTGTTTAAAAAATGGAAAAAACCGTGTTCTGATAAAACATTGTTTTTTAATGGGTAAAAACACCGTGCAAGCGAAACAATGGATTGAAAAATGTTACCCGGACTCTTGTCCATCAAAAGCAACGATTTGTCGGTGGTTTGCCGAGTTTAAACGTGGTCGTACCGACACAAATTTCGCGGAACGCTCGGGTAGACCTGTGGAAGCCGTTACACCGGAAAATGTGAGTGAAGTGACAAAAATTATAATGAAAGATCGTAAAGTGAAGCTCCGTGAGATTGCTGAGATGACACAGATATCATATGGAAGTGTATTTACTGAAAAGGGTTTTTTGAAGTGAAGTGAAAAAGTTTTTTTCCAAGTGGGTGCCGCGATTGCTTTCGATGGAACAAAAACAGCAACGAGTCGATGATTCAGAAAGCTGTTTATCGCTATTTACGCGCAACAAAAAAGATTTATTGCGGGAAAAAAAAAAGAAAAAAATTCGGAAAAGCGTTGAAACGATTGTATCACCCTAAAAGGTGATTAACAAAAGGTGTTATGTTGATGAATAAAAAAAAATTTTGCAAAAAAATGTTGTTTTCAATGTTAGTCTCGGGAGTTATTGATTGATGTGTTAAATTTACTCGAGGACTTTTAATCATTTCGTCGACTGTAGTTGTAAACAATTTTTAATCAATGAAGAAGGCGAGTCAAATTCAAGTTCATGGTCGTGATTTTTGTTTGTTATTCATCATGAAGACGCTGCACAAGGTCGGCCGGCCGGGCCGAAGAAAAGAAAAGTTTTTGAGCGGCTTAACACTGTATCACTTACAATGGCGAGACGATAAAAAGTGCTCTATTTTTCAGAGTATCCCATTATATAATAGGGAAAATTATAAAAAAAACGTCATGGAACGCGTGGTAAAGGATTAGGGATTCTGGGGAAATATCAAAATAGACAAGGAGTCTGAAGGGATTATTTTGACAGATTTGTTATCGTGGGAAAAAGAGATTAAACAAATTTTATGAGCGCGTGATGTAATAAATAAAAGGATAATTTGGAAAGGGATCAGGAAATAAGAATGAACTCTTTACTTTAGAATTAGGGAAAGGGTTAGAATATACAATTAAATTATTATGAAACGAAAAATTATTGAATTAAAGTTAAATCATTACAAATTTCTCCCTCCGCAAGACTGGAATGTGCTTTTGGTCCTAACACAGAATCATACCTTATCGGAAAGTCTAAATAAAATATCATTTTTTATAAGAAGTATTATATCCAAAACTGCTATTTAAAAATAATTATATCTACGAATCCCCTCACATTTAACAAACACAAATAATTATAATAAAGTCGTAAAAATACAAAATTACATATGAATAGGTTAAGTAAACATAGAGGAATTGCAAAGTTACTGCACAAAAATATTTCAAGCTATCATATAAAAGGTAAACAGTAACATGTTACAAGTAATTTCATAGAACATGACCAGTACAGTAAAATATTGCAAACATCATAGATTTAATTAATACAAGTATTTTAAGTTGATTGTTTCTGTCCACAAAGTAAAAGTCCAATCTTAAATAGGAATGTATACCAGTGTCTATACAGTCCATCAAATATTCAAGATGGATAAAAACATTTTTTTTTAAAAAAAAAAGAAATATTTGTTGCATAATACAGTTATCAGTACACCAACATTTGTGGGGTTTAACATAATATACAAACTTCATAAATACAAAACACTAGAAATTTTTTTTTGTAAATACACTCAAAATAGAAACAAAATATACAAGAAACTATGTTTGTGTTTTTTTTTTGTTGATACATTTGAACCACAGAAAGTGTAACGAGTGGTATGTGGACCACAATAAAAACAATTTTTAGTGGTATGGGAGCCACAAGATATTCTTTTGAACAAAACAAGGTCAAAAGTGAGAAGGTCACTTTCCTTTTTATTCATGCCCCCTATCAACTGGATATACACCATGAACAAAAGGAAATTCATGTGGGATTGGTCCCTAAGCTCGAAAACACTACATGGTTAATATTAATTTCGTAGAAATTTGAAATTCACTTAAATGCCTTGCACTTATACCAGTTGCCTTCGGTCGGGACCAGCCAGATAAGGGACGCAATGAGTACTTAACTTTAGTACTCGGAATAGACCCTCATGCTTCTGCACGGATACTGAAATTTTCTATCTTGTTGTGATAGCAATCACAGCACTAAAAAACTCCTAAGAGTGAAAACAGTAAGTGAACAGAAAGAGGTAAAATAAAACAAGTGAGTAGAGTTTTTTTTTATATATATTATAATTATTTAATTATTACTAATTTTTATTTATTTATTACTTTCATTATTATTGTATGAGTTAAAGTATTATTTATTCATGACTTAATTTTAATTTTTCTGGAGGATAATTAGTTCTTAACTTTGAAACATGAACAATATCAATAGACTTCTTGGTTATAGAATTTGGCTTAGTTATTTCATAATTTACATCAGAAAGTTTTTTTTATAATTTCATATGGTCCTGAAAAAACTGAGATAATTTTCTACGATTTGGATAGTTAAATTCTTCATACATCACAATATCACCTGGTTGAAATGGAGAATCTATGAAACGAGCATCATATCTAATTTTATTTTTATCATGATAATTGATTGTATAGTTTTTAGCCAATGTTCTTGCTCCTTCTACTGGAGGGTAAACTTGGTTTTGAGTTAATGGAGGGTTATATGGTAAAGTGCCGTATAAGAAATATGTAGGAGGAAATTTTGTAATAGAATGTGGTGCTAAATTGTATTCATTTATTACTTTTTCCAAAAGTTTAGTTCAGGAAATTTTAGGAGGGGAGGAATTAACTTTACACTTTAATTTAGTTACAATGGATTAATTCACACGTTCACATTTTCCATTCGTTTGTGGGTGGTGTGAAGAAGTTAGTAAATGTTTGAGTTTGTAATTTCTAAGAAAATATTTGAATCTATATGAGGTAAAAACACCATTAGCACTTTTAGACGGCATTTGAATTTGAAAAATTTGCTTTAAAATATTAATATAAGTCTTAGAATTATCATTTTTTGATGGAAAAGCCCAAACATATCTAACTGCATGATTAATTACTATATGAAGACATTTTTTTTGTAGAATTATAATAATTAAATCTTCCAACAGTATCAACAGAAAGACATTCAAAAGGTTGATCCGTGGAGGGAACAGTCCGTAAAAGACCAAATCTCTTTTGTCTTTTCTTTTTATTTAGTTGACAAACATGACAATGTTTGACAAAAACTGAAATATCTTGATTAATTTGGGGTCAATAATATTGGAGAGTAATTAAATTAGTTATTTTTTGAGTACCTGGATGTCCAAATTGCTCATGAGCATTTTGCAAAACTTTTCTCCTGAGAGAAAAAGGTACAACTATTTTAAGTAAATTTTTCTTTTTGAGTACAAGTACATCATCAATTTTTTTATATTTTGAATTTTATAAATTATCTAAATTTTGAAAATGTTTTATCTCATCTAGTTCAAGTAAATGCACATTGTGTTGGATATATTGGGCTTTAGGATGCCTTGATATAATATGTCAGCTTCAACATTAGCTGTCCCTTTTAAGTATTTAACTTCATAATCAAACATGCTTAATTTTAAAGATCATCTAAATCATCAATTCCTTAAATTTTTTACATTTTTTTTAGCCAAACAAGAGCAGAATGATCTGTATGAATTATGAATTTTTTCCATGTAAATAATAATAAAATTTATCAAGGGCATCTACTATAGCCAAACTTTCCAATTCAGTTATACAATAATTTTGTTCATATTTTCTTAAAATCCTAGAGTGATATGATATAGGATCTAATTTACCAGAACTATCAGGCTGTATTAAAACAGCTCCAATAGCTATTTGTGAAGCATCACAAAACACATGAAGAGGTAATTTAGGATCATATAATTGCAAAACAATTTTAGTTATTAATTTAGTTTTTAATAATTCAAAAGCTTTTTGACATTGCTCTGTCCATACCCATTGTTCATCTTTTTTAAGAGGATTGTTTAAAGGTTTTCTAATTTTAGCATAACAATCAATAAATTTATTATATACATTTACAGTACCAAGAAAACCTTGAAGTTGTTTTACATTTTTTGGATGTTGCAATTTTATGATGTTTCAAATGTCATAATTATTTGGAGAGTTGCATCCTTCTTGGACCTCATAATCCAAAAAATTAATTTTATCTTTTGCAAAAACACATTTTGAAAATTTTAATTTAATATTTTGTACTTGGGACATGTTAAAAATTTGTTTTAGGTGATCATAGTGTTCTTCTAAGGAGCTAAAAAAACCACTATGTCATCAAAATAGTGACATGCAAATTTCGAAAATTTATGTTTGTTTAGAATATTGCGAATTGTGCGATTAAATATTGCTGGTGCATTTTTAAAGCCAAAAGGTAAAATTTGGAATTCAAATTAGCCTTTAGTGGTCATAAAAGCAAATTTATGTTTATCTATCTCGTGAAGGGGTAGTGCCAGTAACCAGATGCAAGGTTCAGGGTTGAGAAAATTTTAGCATGAGTTTATTTGTCTAATAAAGTATCAATTCTTGGTAAGGGAACAGCATTAGTTTTACACTGAACATTCACTTTACGATAATCAATGCTGAACCTACTTTTTCTATTTTCATCTCTTTTATAAGCTGAAGTTATAGGGGAGAAATAATTACTATTAGATTCTTTAATTCATCCTGCATTCAATAAATTCTTTATTTGTTTATTAATATACTCTTCAACAGTGATGATGTTCTGTTAGCTCTTTGAGAGACTGGAAAATTCTAGGAGGTTCTATTCGAATTTGACCAACATCATATTTACTTTTAGCAAAAATATATGAATGTTCAGATAAATGATACATCACAGAATCAGATAGTTCTTTTACAATCAAAGGTGGCAAAATGTCCTCTGAGGTACTGACTATATTATCCTGAGGGTCTTTTGTATTTCTGGTTTCTTTTAATAAATGTAAAGATATTTGTTTTTTACTTTTGGTATGCAAATTGGTAATAATTTCGTAATTTTGCATTATTCTATTTTTACTATAATCAATAATTAAATTGAAAAGACTACAATCTGGAAGTCCTAAAATTATGTAAGGCAAATGGCTATCAATATTTTTTTTTGTTAATTTCTCCTATTCTTAAATATGTTTCACACATTTGTCTCAATTTGAAATTGCCATGGGCTTGGTTTACTTTGATAGGACTAGACTTCTTTCTCTTTAATTGAAGTCTGTTGACAATATCTGCAGAAATAAGCGAGAGAGTGGATACGGTGTCAATAACAACATTGACATTGTCTCATAAAATTGATAAACATCCCAAGTTAGCTAGACTTAGGGTTTTTAAAGTATGTGATTCGGTTGAGAAGTGTTCGGACACTAATAATGCCCAATTTTCTACCACAATTGTACTGGGCCATGGCCCTCAGCAGAGGTGTTTCGATTTTCCCTAAAATTTTGTTCATGACTAACAGGTCTCCCTTGCACTGGGAAACAGAGTTAGACATGGGTACATTATTCAAAAAATTAGGTGATCTCAAAGGATACGTTTGTGAACAATGATATACATTAAAGATACCTTGACTTGTGCAAAATTTACAGGGTAAAGGTGGCAATCCCTGCTGAAAAGGAGAATTGTGATTTGGTCTATTGCCAAAATGAGGACGATGATTAGAAAAATTGTTTGGACGCGGTCTGGAATAATTTTGGAAATTAGGCCTGAAATGGTTTGGTGGTCTAGGTAAAAATGATGTTGGTTGCCTGGTCATAAAAGGTGCAGGTGTTCTATTGTGATGATTTAGTCTACTTCTAACCATGGGTTCATTGTTTCAGAGCCTACTTGATTCAGGAGTAGATTCCTGTATTTTGAAAAGTTTAGTCACTACTGTGAGCCATTTTGATGGGGAGTTAGATGGGTTAATTGTTTTAAATGGGTAGGCAGCCCATCTGTTAAACCTTCTAAAATTAATTGAGGTGAAAGCCCCAATTTTCTTACTCAATTTAATTTTTTATGATAATAATGTGCTAAAGTCTCATTCGGTTGAAATTTATGTTGGAAAAAATCAGTGAAGCTAGTTGCAATGGGCTCAAGAAAATGTTCAGTTAGACACAGCAATGGTCATTAAAATTGGTAATATTCAAGCATGAATCAAATGCTGAGCCCTGCAGAAAGTTTGAAATATGTGTAAGTTTCCAGTCCTCATCTCCATGAATTTCTTTACATGCCTAATTAAAATAGTTTAACCACAATTCCATTTTCATCCTACTGTCAGGATCAAAAGGAATAATATGAAGTTCATTTTTCATTTTCTCGTTCTGGGAGCCAATATTTCCATTTTCGGTTTCCGAATTTTCCTTTCCATATCTATTTTATAATTGTTTACTCTCTTTTTTGATCTTAATAACATTAATTAACACCAAAAGACTTAGTAAATACATCAACTTTAGAATTATGTGCAAACATATGATATAGTATTTTTCACAAAATATTCAAAACCAGTTAATTAATTTTTAAAAATATATGTTAACTTTCTATATTTCATAAGAACTAAGTATCAAAAATTAAACAAATAACAATTTTAATTAAACAAAACATCAGGCAATTCCGTTATCATATGTTTTAAAAAAAATATCACATCAATTTTATAATTTCAGATCTGATGTACCTTTATAGCAATAAAAACGATAGATTAGTTTCACTGTCTCAAAAAAATATGTGAAATATCAAAAAAGTGATATCACAGATATTTAAATTTTACTACATATCAAATTCTGAATAAAACAAAACATTATTGTGATAAAATTCTAAAAATTTTACTATTTTAAATTTCAGATCAGAACCAAGACAAAGAAATTTCAGATAGATATCAAAAAATGGATATTCGTAAAACTCAAACAGCATTTATTCAAAAGAAAAATAATAAAGAAAAGAAAAACTTACTCAATTCAAGTTTTACTTCAAAAATTGTGAAAGAAACAATTAAGGTGCTTTAAATCCAAAATATTCATATTACAGATGAATTTAATAGTTCAATCATTCAATTCAATAGTTATTCAATAATAGTTGCTGTAATAACTTGAAAATATTTCAGAAACAGTATCGAGTTAGATTCAGCAAATTGAAAACTTCTTAGTGGCGGTTGGAAGGATCCAGAGGCTCTCTTTCATCTTGGTATATGATGAATCATTTGGTGAGGATTTGTTGTTAAGGATCACGCTGCTTTCTTTTTGCATTAGGTAACGGTAACGGCTAAAATTATGAGGTACCGATTAAAAATCATTAATTTACCCTCTCATCATAATTAAATGACGCCACTCAAATCCCGTATTCCTCTTGTAGCGGCATGCCATTCGAGAGGCAACAGGATTCGATGGCCACGCCGTTGACGATTCTTGCGAGTGAAAAGTTCAATGGAGTCGAAGCCGGAAGAACTGAAGAAACACACATGAGAATCAAAAACCGAGCTTTCTTTCTCGCTACTTTTTATGCCAAAACATGACGATTCTACTCGCCCGAATAAGACAATCCTACCGATTATCTATTATGAATTTACTTGAGGATATTTAATCATTTTGTCGACTGTAGTTTCAAACAATTTTTAATCAATGAAGAAGGTGAGTCAAATTCAAGTTCATGGCTTAACCACTGTATCACTTACAAAGGCGAGACGATAAAAAAGGGCTCTATTTTTCAGAGTATCCCATTATATAATAGGGAAAATTATAAAAAAACGTCATGGAACCCGAGGTAAAGGATTAGGGATTCTGGGGAAATATCATAATAGACAAGGAGTCTGAAGGGTTTATTTTGACAGATTTACTATCGTGGAAAAAAGGATTAACAAATTTTATGAGCGCTTGATGTAATAAATAAAGGGATAATTTGGAAAGGGATCAGGAAATAAGAATGAACTCTTTACTTTTTAATTAGGGAATGGGTTAGAATATACAATGAATTATTATTAAGAGAAATTATTGAATTAAAGTTAAATCATTATATATATATATATATATAAGTACTCCTTTTTTCTTACAATATTCAATATTTCTGATTTTACTTTAAATCTGAAATTAATAACTTTGTAATCCTTCGAGTAATATGAATAATTTTAATTCAACTTATTAAAAGTGGTTTTTTTAATAATAGCCACTAAATAATTATAAAAATATTTAATGAAGCAAAATTATAGTTTGTCAGTTTGTATGGTTGAAGGAAAAAAAAAGATTACTAAAAAGAATAAGTTCCTTTACGAATAAATATATTAATTTCTATTTATTAAGCGTTTCTGCATAGTTATTGATGAAAAGATCTTGCTGGGAAAGTTCAATTCTTATGAAATTTTAATTTAGTGCAATTATTTAAGACATAATTGTTAGTCACTCCAAAATATTTGTAGAATCCTTTCCTTTGTACTTGCCAGAAAAGAAACTAAGTATTGTGACAATTACTTCAAATATTTAAAGACAAAAAAATCAGTTATTTTTAAAATAGTTAATATTAAAATTAAGCATAACACGAATTAATTTTTTTCATTGTTTTACCTTCTTGTCTGCAAATCGGTTTAATAGAGCAATTAATTAAGCTATAGACCTTTAATTTTTAATTGAGTTTAGCCTTACAATTTTGAAAGAAATTTTATTTTAACTGAATAAAACTGAATTTCTTATACGCGAAGACATAACATTTAAGCTAATCGTGGGGCATTTTCTAATATAAAGAATTCATAAATTGTACATTACTTTGAATAGTTAAAAACAATTTTGGTAAGGTGGCTCTCCGTTACCTATGTTTGATTTTTAATTATTCTTTCAATCTACGCGTTTGATTGAAATAATACCCGCGATAAGAATGAGAAGTAGGGTATTAAGAATGGGAAAAGGGAATAGAGAAACTCGCTGTAGTATTGTCCAATGATCGGTCTCCCTTTTTCCTTGATGTTCTTGAACATTCGCTTTCATCGAAACAGATATACTCGAAGTGAACCATTGCTTTCATTATTACTTTGTTCTTGGTGTATTGTAAAGAATCGAAGTCAACAGAGGACAACACAAAATGGTTACGACATTTTGTGTTGTCATCTGTTGACATAAAACAGGGACTCATTTAACCATACTAGTTATATATATATATATAGACAGACAGACAGACAGACAGACAGACAGACAGACAGATAGACAGACAGACAGACAGACAGACAGAC
>BMAW01060662.1:2011597-2086859 GCA_019974015.1 Nephila pilipes
CTGCTTTTCACACATGTATTGCTGTAAAACACTTAGGTCAATTCAGCAAACGAGTGACTTACCACACCTCTAAAGATCGTTTAGAAGGTTCTGAAATGAATTGTGAAACTCTCATTTTATGTTATTAAAATTCACAATTAACGATAAGGAGGTATTCCCTTTTATTAGTTAAGATATTCAGTAATAGCTTCGGCCACACCTTCGTAATGGTTTTCCAAATATTCGTAATTTCCAAAGTATGTTTGAGTTTAATTTGTCGTTTTGAATTATGCAAAATACCTTTCAGGAAAAAAAACCCGATAGCCATTAGAATCGTTGAACACCTTTGAGAAGGATAATATTGTAGGACTGCATGAAGGCAGATGGTCATTCCGTAGGATTGTGTATCATATCGGTGAAGCAGATGTTACAGTTTCACATTGTTGGCGGGTTTTGGTACAAAGAAGTTATAAGTACATTCAAGGAGAGTAGTAGTAGGGCACAGACTACAAGTAGGGAAGACAATATGGTAAATAGGTACACAGAGAGTAGAAGTGGGCTACACAGTTTACAAGTAGGGAAGACATAAGAATTATCCGGTAAGCGTGAAGCACATCAACTGCCATAATTCTGTACAATATGCGAATAATGGAGCTCGCTCTGCATTATCCTGTTAGTGCCAGTTCCATTAGCAGGCGACTACGTGCTTCAGGATATCTTTCCCGGAGTCTATTACGGGGATAGTCCCTGGCACCACAGCAACTTTGCCAGATTCTGCTATGGTGCCACGAAAGAGCAGTATTGGAACCATGCGGAATATCAACGAGTCATCTTTAGTTATCTCGCTTTTGTATTGGTGATGATAATACCTGCGCCAGTGCGTTGAGGCAACATGGTTAGCGCCACGTTAAACTATTTTTTGTCTCTCGTCAAAGATACAGGTGATAGGGTGTAATGGAATTAGAAGCGATTGCATGCGTCACCGTCAGTCTTCATTATGTTACTTTGACGACTTAAAAGTACGTTAATGAAGTCTTTCGATCGATGGCTATTCCTTTTGAGATTGCCCATCCATTCCTCTATTTCTAGAATACAACGTTCGTGTTCATACCCTATACATCTCGAGAAATTGTCTCGAAGCCATGGACATTATATCGTAGTCAGCATCATCGTCAGACCTTTTGCCCATACAAAACTTATTGGATGCTAAATGCACAGTACTACTATGCATAAAATTTGCATCTCAACCTCAAAATTTGTAACGTTCCAAAGCGCAATCTTCCAACAATGCCAGAATTCAATCTGTGTGGGATGAGTTGAGTCAAGATACCATTAAGAACGTCTGCAACTCCATGTCACGACGTGAGTCAGAATGTGTTCAAAATAACGGAAGCCCAGCATCCTAACGAGAGTAGTAATGATTTTCTATTTTGCCCAATAAATTGTATCATACTAACGTTCAGTTTTTACTCAATTCTTGTTGTTGATATATTCTAACTTACTTTCCAATATCAGTTAAATCTGACTATCTCTTATAAATGCAATTATTTTTTTTGAAGCTGAGTGGATATATAAGAAGAAATATAAGCATTGATATGAAATAGTATAACCAAATAAACATGTATATAATTTAATAATAAATTATCCAATTCTAATAATATAAAAAGTAAACTATTTTTAAAATGTAATACTAAAAAACCAGTAATTAAAATAATTCCATTATTACAATGATCACAAAAGACAAAAACACCGCAAAAAACTTACAGAAATCAAGAAATAGAAAAATAAGTCGATAAAGTTAAAAAAGGATATATATATATATATATATATGTGTGTGTGTGTGTGTGTGTGTGTATGTATCCATGTGTAAGATAAAACAAAGAAATTATTATTAAAAAACGCATAATAAATAAAAGAACAAATAAAATCCAATAATCAACAAGAGAAGGAAAAATTCATAGAAATAAGTAAAATAAATGAATAAATATTGAAATAAAATTTGAAACAGAATGAATAAATCGAATACCCAACAAAACAAAACATGCACTTTCAGACTGGGACTGAATTGTGGGTTAAACATGCTCTATGATACCAACCTTCCCCCAGTGTATTTTGTGGGGCACAAATTGGATCAATCTAAGATGCAAATTATAATAAATTAATCAAAAGAAACAAGAAAATGAAAGGCAAGATACTTCAATTACAAAAATTTAAAATCAAAATTTTTCCATTAAAAATTTTTTAGGTTAAAGATTTAAAATTTTAATACAAAAACATACCCAAATCCAAGCTTTTAAAAAGAAATAACTCCCTTCATAACAAATGTAAAAGCCAAATGTTAAGATCTTGTGACATATGTGATTAAAAATTATAGTACAAAAGGCTTAAGGAACCTTTTAAATTGAGATTTCTAATGTTTTGTACTGTTGCCAGATATAATGTGAATATCAGTAATACTTAACTGAATAAGAAAATGCTTCAAAATAGGGAATATTAATTTCTCATAATCAATACAATTTCCAATAGAAATAATATCCAAAGAACACAAAACTGAATTTTAGTTGTTGAAAATATTTTGAATACATTGAAAATAAAATATGTGTCTGTAAATGCACACTATGTAAAAATTTCAAGAGATCTTCACAGCAAGATCAGTAACTAGCTGTCTTTGTAATCCTAATGTTTTGAGGTGGATTATAGTTTTTTAATTGAAAGATCTTAAAAATTCCATGAAAGTACTGAAAGTTAATAACCCTTATGTTTAAGACTGCAATTTCTAAAATGTCACAAATGTAATATATAACATATATAATAAAATATTTTTATAAAAACAGAAAGAAAAAAACCAGAAAGTTATCAAATTAACTAGAAATCAAATTAAAAATGAAATCCTAATTAAAAAAATTTCTAAAGAAAATGAGCCTAAAATTTATATATATATATATATATATATATATATATATATATATATATATATTAGGGAAATAATAAACCGATTAAAAATAAAGATGTAGCCGTAAACATGAATTTATCAAAATTAATAAGGAAACATATGTAAAATTAAAATGTACATTTAAGAGTTACAAAAAGAAACAATGTTAAAAAAAAAATTTTTTTTTAGAAGATTAACTAAAATCAATAAAAAAAGGGAAATTTTTTAATTTATTTTTATAAACATAATTTCATATATACCAATGAAAAAGTAAAACAGTTCAAAATTTTTAAAGTTTTATAATATAAAAATTTGCCAAAAAGAATTTTATACTTGTAAATGATGACAAGAAAAGTAAAATGAAGAAAATAAAAAGTTATTCTGACCAGAAATTGAAAGTAAACGAAGATAAAAAGAAAGAAAAACCCAAAAGCAAATGAAATATGACATTTTTAAATCTTGAAACTGGATTAAGACTGTTTCAAACCTGTGCTGAATTAGTTTTATTGGCTAAACTTTCTCCATACAGGAAAACGTTATATGAAAATGGTACAGAACCAAAAACTTCAAAAGATCTAAGAAACAAAACTGATTGAAAAGTTTAAGTACATCAAAGTTTTTGTAAATATCATGTATATTAATTACGAGTTTAATGGCACGTAAAATATAATTACAGATAATATTTCTGAAAATACTAAGACTTGAGGGACTAATTCATTACTGTACCTTGTGAATCTTAAAGTTGAATTTATCCCTATTTTTGTAAATATTCTTATAAATGTTATTATCTGCTGCTCTTTAAGACAAAACTGAAAAATCAGATTCATTAATATAATCTTTAGTTTGCAATTAGTTTAAATACTCTGAATAAAAAGACAAAAAAAAAATTAATGTTTTTATTACTATTTTGAAAGATTATGTGATTTTGCTGCTGTTTTTAAATCACTAAAATTTTCGATTTTTTTTTTTTTTTTACTGGCCGTAGTTCTAATGTGGCAGTGACAGCCGAAGGTCAAGGTTGCGAGCTCAGGGTCGGCATTGTTTCCTTCGAGTTGTGGCTCGACCGATCGTGTTTTAGGGCTGATACGACTTAAATTTATTGGGGCTGACAATTCTCCCGCTGGCATGGAAGAGAATGTAGGAGAGTGACTGCCAGCTAAGTTGTCATCCTCGTTACTAGATCGTAGCACTGAATTTTGAGATCTGTCTTCAATAGCCCTCGGGCTGCTACTAATTTACTAATTTTGACGTTAGTAAACTTAACAATCAAGACATAATATTGATGCATTTAATGCAAATTGTCTAATTATTATGTTTGTGATTGTGTTTGTCCAGTGTAGCATTGTAATTAGGTTCTTATATCGTATTATTGCGCATCTCAAACAAATAAATAGCACTGAGCTTCTTTGAGAGTTAAGGCAATAATATACAAACCCAGGTGTGATCCTTTTTCTTTGACAGAGATTTAAACTTTAGAAGTCATAACCCTCAAAAAAAAAAAAAAAAAAAAAAAAAAATAGTTCAATCAATAGGGCTACAGCCACATCCATTTATTTGAGAAATCCAATCCAATTCTTAAAAAAAGTGATTTTAAAGCAGCTGTTAATTATTATAAGTTATGTACATTTCTTTAACACCTTCTATTTTATTTCCATAAATACATCATCGAAACAAACTTCATACGACTACCCTTGTTATATAACTCAGATATCTCAGACAGGCTTACAAAAAAGATTTTGCGCATAATAACGTTTAATACCATATAATACATTGCAAAACTAAAGCGGCATTAAATTGTTTTACGCAATTCGCATAACTATAAGAGAAATCGAAAGAAAAAATGAAAAGAAAAAAAAAAATCACACTCTTTCTGTCGGTTGTTTTCCAATAGCGGTGCCAAACCCCCTAACTATAAAAGAATCTAAAACCCTATCTCTTCCAGGAGCAAAAGTCCAAACTCGCCGAGTGGTTTTCCCGCCGCAGAACCATAAATCAGGCCCTCCAGTTGCAATGGTTACTCTTTTATTTAATTTCACATCGAGCGTCGGCGCGAAACAAACGATTCGTTCTTTTCTCTAAATATCAAATTCTCCAATAAAAGCGAGGCAGCGTACCTTTCCATCTGAGACCTTCCCTTGAGATTTCCGATGCCGAGTGTCACGTGTAAAATATGGGATATAAAAAAATATTATATCAATATAAGAAGGAGGTGGGAACATTTCTATAACTACTTCTTGTCTTTATCGAAAATCCATAGGACTCGCAGTTGTACTTATTTGTTTTCCACATCCGACCATAACTGCCTGGGGTACCTCGTCAGCGATATTTTTAACTTAAATGGTGTGAATGGATCATATATTTCGATTTACGAGCTCTCATTCCGAATGGTTCTTTTGAAATTCTTTCTTTTAAATGCACTCTATCTCTCTTTCTTTCTCTTATTGACGAGCGGTTAACATTTCCGACTTTCTTCGGGGGCTGTTAACGGAATGAAAAATGGTGTTATCACATCCCTATTAAACTTTGATTGTAATTAAATTTTAAGTTTTTTTTTTCAGTGATTCATATGTCGTTGAATAATATAATTTAGGCTCTTTGAGCTGTAAAGAGGATGATGTGAGCTTGCGTGTAACACCATGTTTCAGTATATCCGTACTTTAAAGGACTTGTGAAATCCAAACTCGTATTGTTGTAATATTCTTAGCAGTAGTTTATCCTATTTAGCTTCAAAATTACTGTACCATTTTATTTATTTTATTGTAATTGGAATATTTTGAGTAAAATATAAATGCAATATTTTTTCCGTGTATATTAAACATTAAAAAGTAGCTGAATCATTTATAATTTTGTGTTTTGTAAAATAAGAACTTTCTAAACTTTATTATTGATATGCATAAAATTTGTATGAATTCTTTTCCATATCCGATGCATATTTTTACAAAATGTATGCCACAGTCAAGTGGCTTAAGACAATAAAATTTGAAAAACAGTTTTACAAATAAACTAGATGAAGTATCCGGCTTTTCCCGGGCTTCCAGCAGAGTAAAAAAGATTCATTTTGAAGATTGTTTTTTTTTATATTTGGTAGACTTCCTCTCATTTTGCGTGGTTCAAATTTAACTATCTTAGGTTTAATTTGATTATTTATCTTAGAATCAATCTGTCTTAGATCGTGTCTAATATTTAAATAATATGCACATAATATATGCATTTATAAAGCACTTAGTTGAAATTTTTTGTATTGGTAAATCATGGTGCTTTATTTGTAATAAAATAAGATTATTTGGTGTTTGAAAGTGCTATTATAAGTTATTAAAGAACTTATTTGTGGAATAATATTTATGATGATATATGTTCAAGATATAGACACGAAATAAAATATAATGTTATTTTATATATAGTAACAATTGAAATTCAGTGGTTTTGTTTTGTTATTATTTTAGTATCAGAATTAGTTTCTTAAAAACGTCGTTTATAGCTAAAAGTAAAAATAGGATTTAATTCGCCAGGTAGAGGACTTAGATAAACAGGGTTTCTTTGCTCAAAGTAAATTTTTTTTAAGAAATTTACCGGTAATTACAAAGATTCATTAACCGTATTGGGGCGAAGAGCACAGAACAGGGAAATAGGGAATCACAACTGTAAGGGAGCGCATTTCAATTACAACTGGAGAAAGAAAGAGAGAAACTTAGTCTTGAATTAGAACTTACGAGAAGTAATGTAGGTTTCAATAATGATCAAACTCCGTGCAATAAATCAACCGACGAATTTGTGAAAATGATTAGGTTATTACTAGTCTGAGTACCCGCTAAATCAAAAGGATGAGAATATTTCTTTTCAAGTCTGGAAACAAGTTTTTAATGACGAAAATGTTAGAAAATTTCTGATGAAACCTTCTCGCTTCCAGACTTTCATCGATGCGGTTGTATTATTGTAAAATAAGAGTAGGTCATGATTTGATTGAGAAAGTTCGGTTGAGAAAGAATCAGATGATAGTTGCGGATAAGATGTTCCAAACTTTGGATTTCGAAACCACCACTTATACTGGAGTATTGTAGTGGGGATAAACCAACAGAATTAAGTAAACAATGTGAAATGTCGCGATTGGTCTGTGAGGGAGAAATTATGATACGAAAAATATTCACGACTCCTGGGATAAACAGCAAATGAACGACAAAAAGATAGAAATTAGTAATTTCACTAGCTGGAAATTGTTAATAAATAAAAGTGTAGAGGCGTTAAAAAATTACTTGTTTTTCATGCGGTTCGAATAAACATTTAAAATGAGATTGTCCGAGGAACGAGGAATAGCTAGGTAAATACTATTTTGGCTAAAATACCTGAAACAAAAAATAAAATTGTAGTAGTAAGGGAAGATTTCCTCGGGTTAATTGTTTATATAGGGAAGCTATTGCTGATAAATTAAGCAATTAAAAAAGCATAAACGTAGGGGGTGAATTGATCAATGCTTTACTCGACTCAGGAAGCGAAATTACGATGGTTAAAAAGGAATTAGTTCCAAAAATTTCAATCCAATGGGACTTCCATTAATTATCTGAAAATCATTTTTCGTACAGCAATTAAATGTTCTCTAGTACATGTGCAAACAGGTCTTGCGACCGTGGGCGGATTAATGTGGTATATCAACATGTGTTATGAACTGTAGCAGAGACTTTAGTGGAAGATGTTTTGCTTCCACCGGATGTTTTGGAGATATTAGGAGGACTCGGAATGAAAATTCGTTTGCTCGGAGCTCCCACAAACTGAGCCCGAACTGAGGAAATATAGGTACGTGGCGTGGATATTAAATAACGAGACTAACGCTTCTTCAGAAGAAGTACGCATGCGCCAAACACCAGCGACCGACAGCTGTTTAGCGTAAAATCTTCTCTTTCGAATGCAGTGTTTCTTGTTTCTATAAACAAATCCGTATAGCCATTGATCGCAATAGAGTTATTTTTTGTTTCATCGAAAAAATGATAAGTGCAACAACAGAGCAACGAATTATTGTGAAATTTCCTATGAAACTTGGAAAAATAGCTACTGAAACTTATAATTTATTGAAAGAAGTGTATGATAATGAATGCTTATCGCATTCACGTGTTTTTGAGGAACTTAAGCGTTTTCCAGAAAGCCGAGAAGGCGCTGAAGATTATTAACCAGATAGCCTTTCTTCGTCAAAAACGGATGACAATATCGAAAAAAAATCGGTCGTCTGGTTCGATTTGACCGTCAGTTAAGTATTCATGCAATTGCTGAGATTATAAGAATTGACTAAGAATCCGTATAGAAATTTTTTTAACCAAGACAGACAATGCGCCGGCTCATTCCACATTGTCTGTTAAGAGGTTTCCAGCCAAGTACAGTATTCCAGTGTTAGATCCTGCGCCTTATTTGACGGATATTGAGGCAAGCGACTTCTTTCTGTTTCCTAAGGGGAAATCTGCATTAAAAGGCATAAGATTTGAGTCCGTAGAAGCTGTGAAAGAGAAAGCGCCACTGCTTCCTGAAGGAGCTGACAGAAGAAGACTTACAGCACTGTTTCGAACAATGAAGATTCGCATGGAGCATTGTAGGGATAGAGGAGGGATGTATATTGAAGGTGATAATAAATAAATATGTATGACATCAAAATAAATTGTTTTACAACGTCATTTGCGTTATTTCATTGCCACACCTTGTAAAACCATGATTAATTGTGTTGATTCAATTAGGCCTCTGCAAGAAGAAACGTTGATAGATACGATCAATATGGAATTCCAGAAGGAAATTATTTCTGCGGTAAATGAAGTAAAAACAAGGGCTTAAGAGCTAGATCAAGCTACCAATGAGGTCACGAAGGGAAGTATAGTGTATAATAGGTTTTGTCCCCCCCCCCCAAACAGGAGCGTTGCGCTTAATAAGAGGTTGCCTGGAGGTTTGCTAAAGAAGGAAAGGGTAATTACTACGTTGATGGCTACCTTTTTCACAAAGGCAAAATATTCGGGAAGAGTATTGGTCATTTAGTTGAGCTTAAGTGTAGGCAGAATGAGGTGTTGCGAGTGGCTCATGCCACTATTTTTAACAGTATCATGGGACCAAAAAAAAAAAAGATAATAGAACAGATTAAATATTTATTTGGGGGGATGGTCTGAGAGTAAATGTCAAGAAGTTTCGTGAGTCATACTAACGCTAATGCAATAGTGTGGTAAAGGAGAGCGATAGAGCGCCAATCACACTTGTGACGAGACCCGAATGGCCATTTCAAGAGGTAAATGCGGTTTTCATCGGTTTGATAGTTCCTCCGAGTTCCAAATAAATTAAATTTATCTTATATCTAGAGGATCAACACACTAGTTGGGATGACGTGGTACAAGTTACTAGCCTTAACGCCAAAGCGACCTGTTATCTTTATTGAAGATTTTCTCGAGCACGAGAATATCACGTCAGATAAAGGGATCAACTTTAATAAGGAGTTAAAGAAAGAATTTGAGAAAAAGAATTTGGAGTTGCCTAAGATTCTCTACACCTGCATATCCACAATCCAATGGGTTGGTGGAATTGTTTAACAGGATTCTGAAAATTATGCTGCATAATGTAGTCAGAGAAAAGGGTAGGTAATAGCATTTGCAAATTCCGTATGTGCTGTGAGCATACTGAGAAATACTTCATGCAACTGTGGGTATATTTACATTTAATATGGTGGGCAACCCTAAGGTTCACTGCTCATATTAAAATCTCAATGGAAATGGGGGGCATAATAACATGTAATTGAACGCTACTCTTGTGTCTATATATTTGGAAATTTGAAGTTAAAACTCGAAAAGGCTGCAGAATAGTCTAAACTCGTTTAGGAAATGCAGAAAGAGAAAACTGCATGTTATCATAATTTAAGATCGTCTTATCAAACTGTTTGAAAATAAGAGATAAAGTTGAAATATTGTTACCCGATTCTACTAATAAATAATTTGCCAGATAGGAAGGTCTTTCATCTATTGTTGAAAAATGAAATCATCATTATTTTTTGTAAGTGTCTGATGGTTCAGCGAAGCACATACATCAAAATAAAATATATAATTGCTAGGGTCAACTCCATAAATGTTATCTTTGAAGGGAAGAAAGAGTCGGGCATATATTAAACTGTTCCTACCACAATAAAGTATAACACATTTTTTGAAATTCTCGAGGATCTCAAAATTAACCATTTAAATATAGAATAGAATTGTTCAGAATTGAAAATAATTAAAAATCTAACTGTAGAGTGTATAAACAGTTGTTTAAAAGACTTGTTCGGCTAGCTAAGGTTAATCCCCATAAAATAGAGCTTATTTCGAATGAGATAAGGAAAAAGCCCCATTGTTAGTTACAGTGTACCTATTGCATATCGAAGGTAGATAGAGGTTCAGAAACTAATAACTGATTTAATTGAAGAATTGATTTAAATTTAACACATTCATCTAAATTCGAAATTGCTTATCCAATAATTTGTGAGCTAAAAAGGATTCCTCAGTAAGGATGTGCATAGATTTTGATTTTCGGACACTAAATGCCGTTACGAAAGTACTATTTTTCCTATAAAGGACATGCAAAAATTAATTTTTATTGCCCATCAGTTCACTGATTAACAAGTTTAGATCGTTTAAATGGGCAATGGTAAATCAAAATGAATAATAACAGCAGGCTTTTAACAAAATTGAGCATTCAAAATGTAGTGGATCAGTGGAAAACTAAGCCTCTTGGACTTGCAAGAGCTTTCGGCATTTTTCGGAGAGAAATGAACCGTGTACTCAAATCCCATTTTGAATACGCCCAAGACTACATGAAGGAGGAAAACAAGAGCCAGATGAAGAAAAGTAGCTGCCACAGGAAATATACCCAGGTCTACCACAAATAAAGAGGTTAGATCAATACTGGTTTTTAATTGACTTTTATAGAATTTATATTCCAAATTGCGCCAAACGTTTTGCTCCACTCTCTTAGATTTAACTAATAAAAATAAATCAAATACTTCTCGTGGGGGAATGGAGCAACATTTATTTGCTAAATTGAAAGAACTTTTATGTGATATGACTAATTTGGCAACACCTAATGCTGATCTACTTTTCCAAACGCGTTGTGATGCATCAGATTATGGTGTAGGAAGTTGTCCAACAAGACTCTGAAAGGAAATTATAAGCCAACAGCTTTTGTTAGTCAAACATTTACCACTAATCAAAATAATTGGGCTAGTGTTCAAATAAGGCGTGGGTGATGTTGTTCGGGCTGAACAAATTGGAGGATATATGGAGCTCGAATAGAAATTATTTTAGATCATAATCCTTTGCAGTACTTGAGCAAAACAACGTCAAAAAGCCAAAGTTAACTCGTTGGGCTCTGGCGTTGCAAAAATGGAATCATTCCATCACTCACAGGCTAGGAGTACAGCATATAAGGGCTAATGCATCATCTAGATTAAACTAAGAGTTCTATTATGTTATTCTTTTAATTATATAGTGTGTTTGTAATTTTCTTAAAAAAATCCTATCAGAATTTAAATTCAAGGATTTGGAACATAGTCACTTGTTTCAGTTGTAAGAATAATGTTCGAACACTGAGTTTGCATTTTTAAGGTAAATATAAAAACTTAAAGAACTTTAAAGGGAATAGTCAAGTTCTAAAAAAAGTGACGTGTTTGTAGTATCTCATATTTGTTTAGGAACTTTATATTTTCTTGTATGATACTATTTTTATTCTTTGCCAATTATTTCTTCTAAGTGTTATTTTGTATTTGTAATTATGTTGATTTTAGGTTGTGGTAAAATCAGTCACAAGGGGTTAATGTTACTTTCAGGTTCGGCGTGTAAGGATCCGATGCCCACATCTGGTAACGTCTGCACTTGCTTTTTTTTTTTTTTTTTTTTTTTGGGGGGGGGGGGGGCAGGCCTTGTAGTGGAAAAGGAGTGAAAGATCAATCCGGACGTGGTAAAGCGGACGATTGCAGAGGCCTTCAAGACTGGATTTCAATTATGCAGCCTGCATTCGTGCAGGTTCCGTAACACTATTTAGAGATAGTGTGGGAGTACGTATAGGGCTTTTACTTTACTCAAAAAAAGAAGAAAATCTTCACCGTGCCAACTGTATCCAAATCTCCAATATTAAAGGTGAATTGAAACGAACCCGGTACTTCACATTCAATATCTCACAGAAATCACCGAAGTCCATTAACAGCAAAATAAAAATACAAAATTCGAAGCATTTAAATGTTTCAGTTTCCTTTCTGGTTTCTTTATCGATTCCATTTCCGAAGGCGAATATTAAATAACTCCATTGATAATTTAACATATATTTTGCATTTCAGCATTATTTCCTTTTCTTCCCGAACTCCATTTTTTTAAAAAAAATTTGGTTAAATGATTGAATTAGTAAAGTAACATAATTAAATGTATGTTGTATAAATTTCATGGTTGGAAAATATTTTTGTATAAATTATATTAAAACATCGTAACATATAACGTTAGAGAATTGAAATAACATCGTAACGTTTTAACACTGAATCATCATAATTGTAAAAGATTTTTAAGCATATTTCGGTAAATTTCTACATTATTTCAGATACTTTGGGAAGCCTTGGTTATATAAAATACCTGTTGCGATTTTTTAAATTTCAAATTATTGAGGAGTTTCAACATTTCCTCTCCTGTTTACTTTTTAGCACTTTGAATATAAACAAGTTCCGAGTTAAAATAATGAGCTGTAATTTAAACTCTTTAATGTTAAATTTGTAAGTGGTAACTTATTTTTAATTGTGGGGAGCAGATAATAGTTAAATTTTTGGTTTTCTAGAATTTATTTCACTATGCTACGCTTGAAAAGTGATTTATAGGAAGAAAAAAAACATTTATATAACTATAATTTGTAAAGTTTATCAGACTTATTTTGGAATATTTTTTGCAGCTATTACTAATAGTGAAAAAAGAAGAAATAGGAATTCCCCTCCCCCAACTTATATTGTGCTACTATACTTGTATATGGTATGAATCATATCCGCCGCCGTCTTAACCTGCACCCCCCCCCCCTGATTTACCCCTTTCACGAATGAAGAAGGCATCTGTAACTGCAAATCACCAATACTACTCAGGCAAGCTTGATGAGAATAACTTCGCATTCTTTATCATTTCTGTACTTTTTTCTAATCTCTTCTGATATGTTTTCCTTCACGAGTTATGTGTATACTGGTATGTATATCACGTGAAAAAGGGCTTGATCTTATGCAATCCTTCCTCCTGCATCTGTTTTTTTTTTTTTTTTTGCTTTGCTTTGCTTTGGATACCTATGGTTATTTTATTTGGGCTATTTAAAATACTAAGACATTTCGCTTTATACTTTATTTTGCCTCAGTTCTAAATGCCTTCATTCTTTTAAGATTTGGAGAGTAGAAATGTTGATATATATATATATATATATATATATATATTTCTTTTTAAAAAGTTGTTTTTATATTAAATGAATGCTATGACTCATTATCAGGATTGGTCCTTTGCACGTAATGGTCCTTATTGATTGAAACTAAATTTAAGAAAAAGCTTTCTTTTTTTTTTTGGGGGGGGGGGGGGTGTTTGGAGGTCTTTATTTCAAGCATAAACTTTTTAATGGGTTTTTTAAGTAAACTTTCTTCAAGCTATTAATTTGAATGAATTTTTCTCTGTGTCCATCATGATTTATTTTAATAATAAAACTGTTTACCTTCGGTGAAAGAACAGTAATGTGGTCAAATATTTATTCATGGTAAAAAAAAAAGAACTGAAATTGCAATAATTTAATCATATTATTCTTCCTTTTTAATCTTGGTAGATTAAGTTTTTAAAAAAATATCGTTGAATTTGCATTTTTCACGATGCTTATTATGCGTTAAAAAGCAATAAATCATAATTTAAAAATATTAAAGAAATTTTGAATAATATATTTATTGATGTAAATTGTTTAATTTTATGAACTACTGCTATAATAGGCGAAATATAAACTTATAATTGGTTTTATATACCGTTTACTTATTTAAAGTCCTTCGTATTTTGATTTGTTGAGATATTGAATAAATGGAATCGAAACTTAATTTTTTACATTTGCATGTGTAATTGAATTATATGAAATATAGCACTTTGAATTTTTTTTTTTATTGCTTAGTGTCTGTCTGATTAATAGAAGTGTTTGTATGAAACTTTAAAATAGATTTAAATTTTTTTCTACTGTAAGTGGTCATATCTTTGAATAGTTAGATTTTCTATGCAACAACTTTCATTTACTTTGCTTGAAAGATTTTTCTTTTTAACCATCATTTGTCATAATATGTTGAATCTTTTTTGTGTGAGTTTCTGTTTTGTGAATTTTAATGTTTCTCATTTGGCATTGTGGGTAAATCAACTATAAGGGGCTAGTTTTGCTCTTAGGCGGTGCGTGGAAGGATCTCATGCCCTCCATCTGGCAAAGGCTGTGTTTAGGCGGGGAGGTGCGCCGAGCTCTGAGAGGGTAACAGAGAGCGTGCAAAACGAAGGCGAACGACGATTGTAGAGGCCTTTTGTATTATGAACTTCAGCGTGTGTATCTTGTGTCGTAACAAACAATGAGAAATAAATTATTGGGACAGCAGCCGCTAAGTGTTTTTATTTACCCAAAAACACATTGTCATACTAATTTCTTCTAAATATCCGATGTTAAAGGCGAGTTGAAACAAATCCGGTATTTTTAATAATAATTAAAACTTACGATACTTCGGGATAGTAATTGAAATTTTATACGATACTGCGGATTACTTCACGCTACGACTTCCCGAAAACAAACAATACATTAATAGCTGTAACCTACAGTATTACATATAAGAGGATCAATTAATGTGCAGAATATATTTTGTTCAGATATTTCAATTATTTCTCAGTAATAATTGAAACTTTACGATACTCCTTCGCAAAAGCTTAGAATAATCCCTAATTGTGAATAACATGCTTGTCTTAATGAGCAGGAAGCACATTCTGATACCTAAATCATCTCGAGCCATATAGTGGAATCATCAAGTTACACTGTTGGTCTCTGAGCATTAGTAGTTATTAAATCCCTTAAGAACGTATGCTTTTTGTACCTTTCAAGTAATAAATGACAAGTTGGTCTGAATTTTTTTTTTTTATGAAACATTACTTTTTTATTATTTATAATTTTTAATATTTTATTAAAAGAATCTTTATTAACATATGCTTTTCTAAAAATCGTCCCATGTATTTAGAATGTTTCCTAAGGCTCAAAAAATATTAACATATTCTACTGATGTTTATTTAAGACGCTGTTTAATAGTAAAAATGTACGCCAGATTCTGGAGGGGCATTCCCCCATTTTTTTTAATTGAATTATCTTGAAGTTAGATCCTCTATCCCAATGAGCAACCCGTGGAATAGCTCTAGCGTGAAGTTATTTCGTCCTATCTAATATAACGTTACCAGAAAATAAGAAATTTTTACGAAGACTTAAGAGAAACAGTGAATAAACTGCAACTGCATTCAAAACCATATCCACAAGGATAATTTCTTATACCCGTTCATTCAGGTGCCTTTACCTTTTCTAGCACCCCAACCGCCTCCAAGTATTCACCCCCGAGCTTTTGTTCACTGTTATAAGCGAGCAGAAAAGCACTGGTTGCTGAAATCTGCAAGCTGAACAGGTGCATCGGACGTACGTAACTCGTTCCCCCCTGAGCTGTGACAGCGATGAAATGCGCCCGTCAGATTTCGGGAAAAGGGAAGGGGGCTTCTGAAAAAAAAATAGGGATTCCATCCAACCGCACGAAAAATAATATTAAATAAAACAAAATGGAAAAAAACCCCACCACCGCGGTAATAGTGGAGACTTGCCAAGTAGTGGCAAGCAAAACAAGCGGATCGGATGGTGGTACATTATAGTGGGGGACCCATTTTTTGAAAGTACCATAGAAAAGTGTATGTGGGGAGAGAGCCTACCAAAGTGGGCCGTCAAAATGATGGATTCGGTTTCCCACTGCTGCAATCACTTCGCGAGCTGCGTTCTGTCGGCAGAGCAGATTGCACCAGCCGGGCTTCATTAATAAACTGACGAAAACTCTCCCGGATGCTCCGCCCCCCTCTTAGAAGCAATCTAGGTACATCTCCCCCCTCCTTTTCCCGTTTCTCTCTCTCCCACCATCACATCGCCGTTTATTCCGTTTTCCCGGAAAGGTTGCCGGAAAAAGAAAATTTGCTTTTTATCGCTGGAGAGAAAGAGGTGTAAAAAAAACGGACGCAGCATTTTTCGCCAAAAGGGATGGAAAAAGTGTTGTTTTTGCATACATGGATACCGATAG
Organism: Nephila pilipes; assembly: GCA_019974015.1. NCBI lineage: Eukaryota > Metazoa > Arthropoda > Arachnida > Araneae > Nephilidae > Nephila > Nephila pilipes. The sequence goes on from BMAW01060662.1 coordinate 2,027,824, forward strand.
GCGATCAAAACATTTCAGTATTTAGCGTATTTGTAGTGGATTGCCAATATGAGAAAGGAAATCCTTTTTCTGCCTTGTATTATTTATATAAATTGCCTGCTATAGATATTGTGCGCATTAAATTAGGTCTTTAATTTTTTTAATTGATTGCAAAATATTGAGTTTCGACAATTCGAAAAATACTTACATATATAGTTATTTTCCAGTGTATTTTATTTCACGAGAAAAAATTCTGAGGGGGAAAAATAATGAAAATTAAATTTTATAATACTGTATAAAAGTTGCTTAAATAATGAACAATAAGTCAAAATTAAAGATATATTATGGGATGAACATGAGAAATAAATAAATAATAGAGAGCCTTCTTCGTGTTATTGTTCTAAAAGTTCTAAGAAAACAGACGCACTTCTTAAATTTTGGGCTCAGAGCCAGATTTGAATCACGTGCTATGAGATTTTTGTAGCTGAATAATCTTTTGCTCGAAACCTTTTTTCAAGAATGGACACATAATCTTTAATCATCCTGTTCAATTCTCTTTGCCTTGTTACAGTAAAAAAGATCCATCATTCTCTGGAATCGCGCGTACTTGAAGATAAATGAGCTCCAAAAAGTTAGATATATTGTTTAAGTAATCATACTTATTTAAGCTGCTCTGATCATTCTCAATGTGAAAATTATTTAACGCTTTTTTAAAACCTTTTATGAGATACTTGTATATATTATTTCACTTCTACTAAAAATATATTTTTCTGACTAAGAAACGAAGTCAGTTTTTAATATAACAAGATTCGGTCAATTTCCCGTGTTTAATGACTCTGAATTAATAATCCCGAGAATAATTCAAGCACTTTACTCAATTTTGAAAAAATTACTAAAAACTAATAGTGGTGAACATCTTTTCACTGTAGAAAATTTAAACCTTATATTCTTAAAAAAATTGGAGGTGGGCGTCATTTTGCGTAAAAGGATAAATAATAGTATTACGTGTTTGGAATCTATCCCTTCAGCAAAGTATTCCATACAAAAATCTATTAATTTTATCACTTCTTATAATGCTTATCTAATTATTATACTTTTTTGACGCAACTTGAAAGATTTAAATTTGAAATTTTTTTTTAATATTATAAGAAGAGTATTGTATTAGTGGAAAATAATCCAGATCTAATGTGAATTATTGGAATATAAATCAAAATTGGTTTAGTAGAATATAATTAAAATAATATAATAAAGTAGTATATTAAAAAGTAATAGGAAATACGAACACACATTCTTTAGATAATAGAATATAGGAGCATATATTCTGTATGTTATTAAATTTCTGAAAGAATTAGGATATTGGAACCTATTACCAGACAGGAATTAATATCTGGAACCTATTACTTTAAAGTAACTATCTGCCACACCTCTACAAAGAACCCAAAAAGAAGAGAGAAGAGGGAAAATGAAAACTTCGCAATATGCTTTGCGAAAAATACTTTGAATATTTTCATAAGTAAAAATAAGAATCCTTAAATATTGGTACAGTAATTCATCTTCTCAAATTATGACAATGTTTCTTTGAAATATTATCAGCGGTTTTGAATTCAACATTCTCCTTTTATTTAGTTTTGTATCTCTCTCTACTTTAGCCGTTTGACTTGCAAATGCCTGAAAAATAAGTTTCATTTGATGCTCGTAATAAAAAAAAAAGCTGTCACTCAGGTTTTTAGTTTTTTTGCGAATCACATAACTATTAAAGATGGTTGGTAATAAAAGAAGACGACATCTTTTTGGCAAATGAGATTTTAAAGAATACAACACACACTGTTAGAAGAATTAATTTTTGAAGTATTTAAATAGTCTTAATCTATTTGAAAACTATATAGCAATTATAAATTTATTTTAGTTAATGATAATGCATTAATGGAAAATAGGAATTAATCAGAAACATCATTCAAATATTTTGTTGAAGGCATAATTGTTTTAGAGGGGAAGTTCTAATGTAATACAAATCAACATAAGAATATCATTCTTTATTCTCTAAAAGTCTAAGCAAAATCCATAACAAAGAACATAAAGAGACTAAAGATAGATTGCAGTTGTTTTGTAAATGCATCGTCTGAGTTGATAGAAGCAAAATTTATAATCTTCTTTTGTCAACAGAAATAATGATGGAAATTCTAAACCGGAATTCCAGTCTAAAACCAAGTGAATAAAAAAAAAGAATTTTTTTTCATCAGTCGCAATCCTTTTCCAAAATGATATTTCAAAACACTCTTCTTTAAAGTTCTGGTCTATGCGCTTGCGAACAGAGAGTCATCTATCGCAGTATAACTTTTAATTATATATTATACTCATTAAATATTCATTCAAAAAGTATGATTCATGACGTATTTTGCTAACGAATGTCTGGAGTCACAGAATTCACAAGAAATTAGGAATTAAAAAACTAATTTGCTAACAATTAATGAAAAAGTTAACTTAAGAAATCCTCTTATTGACTTTATTTCGTAACATCGCACAAAACGTTAATATAAAATAAAAATAAAATGTTGTGACGTACTTTCTTCATTACTTAATCTGCATCCATTTTTAAAAATAGTTAAATAGTCAATAAGTTCAAAACAGCAAATGAAGATACTTAAGAGCAGGATAAAACACTTAATTAACTATAAAAGAAGATGAAAGATCCCTCTCTCTGAATTCCTCTTAACTTCGTCAATCTTATTTTATATTCTAATAATAAAATCTTAGCTTATACAATCACTCGTTCCGATTCAAGCACTTCTCGATGATAGCAGATTCAAATCTTATTACTTTAACGAGGGGTTCCTTCAATCCAATTTACAAATACCTATCAACTTGCCGTTGTCCTCTATCTCCATTCTCTTTCCTTTCAAATCTATTTCGCTTCAATATCACTCTATCTCTAATTCAATCCATTATACTTCTTATCATCATTTCATTTGCCTAATAGCGTTTCATTTTGGTTGGCAAGGAGTTGTAATTTCATACAATCCGAATCACAAAAAGTCCCTGATGTTAGTGAAGGAAAAACGCGAAAACCCCATCGTCACAAAGTATTAGCATAAAAAGTATAAAAGTCTTTATACTTTTATGAAATTTATATGAAATTTTTTTCATTCGAATGCTTTGATATGATTATGAGTACAGCTCTCTCTCTCTCTCTCTCTCTCTCTCTCTCTGTGTGTGTGTGTGTGTTAAATATTAAATTTAAATTTACAGTAGAGCAACATTTTTTAAGGTACCGCATTTATTTTACTCTAAAATATTTATTACATAAAAGAAGATATTACTGTTAATGGTACAATTTATTTTTTAATTTTAAAAGCTTATTAAGATTAATTATAAAAAAAAGTAGTTTGGTACGCACATTTATTGTAAATCTAATTGACTTTCTTATGAACTATGAATGTTTTAGATACAGTGACACAAAGTTGAACTTAATAAAATTCATAATTTGGGAAGTATGGTTTTTTCAATTGCAAAAAGTGAACGTATTTAATGCTTTGAAACGCTTCAGTGTATTACCAGCTGTGTATTCACTATACAAGCAAAAAATCTAAATATTTCTCAATATCAGGAATTTCTTTTAATATTTGAGAAATTTTTATTAAATATAAAAATTTTTGTCTGCAAGAAGGAAAGCCTGTTATGTTTCCCTAACACAATGAAGATAATAACTTTATCATAAAACAATAAAAAGATTATTTTAATTTCTCAAATAAAGTAAAAAACAAGGTTCAAAAGCAAAAGTGAATAAATTTTTAACTTATTTTAAACGAAGAATTTTTTCAAACTTCTTTGATACAATGATAAACTGTAGAACTATACTCTCGAAACAAAATAACATTGTATTTTACGGAAATTAATTACAGTTTATAAAATTACATATGGTAAATAATTGAAAATTAATTGAAGATTACTTAGTATCTGAAAAAAATAAAAATAATAAAGTGTTTTAAAATTTTCGACAGTAATTTCATAAACATTTAAAGCCTTTCTCTCTATTTTCCTCAATTCCAGCATTCTTCAAATTGAACTATGTGAAATAAAAATGTTAATAACACATTTCTCGAGTCACTTTTTTCAAGCTCGGTTATTTTTCCAATTAACGATTTCTCTAAGGGTAAAGTAGAAAATTCCATCCGATCCACCAGTTCCAATGACTCGAATCAGTTACTATTAGATTCCAACTGAATTCACATCAGTGGCGTACGCAGGGTCCACTTCAGCGATTATTAAATTATTCTGATGAGCTTTGCTTAAAATGGGATTATTTGAGAATATCAATGATTACAAATTTGGACATCACGTCTAAAGAGATATTCTTCCCACTGTTTTATATGAAAACCTTCCAGCAATGAATTATCTAAGCGTTGCGTAACCATCTTTTTACGGCGTTTTCGATAAGAACATTGGAGCTAATAAATTCTGAGAGTTAATTTATAATGGATTTTATAACATTCCAAATCACGTTCGTTAATAAGTAAACATACTGATTGATTGTTTATTAACGTCGCATTTAGAAGTAACACGGGTGCTGTTGGCGACGAACTTTGTACTTTTGAGTCTGGGTAGGGGACGAGGACAACTCTTCCCTCTCCAAACTTTCTCGCTACGACCACGCGAGGACTTAGAACTCGACAGATTTAATTTGCATCAGCTCCTCTCGACTGCGAGTCTTTAGTGATATAAGGCTCGAACCCACGACTCGACAGAAACAACTTCGGACGCGAGTTCACGATCATGACCACCAGGTTATCGCGGCCATTCATAATCATACAGAAAAATTTATTTTAATTCCTGAATTCATTGCATATAATTCGATCTCCCCCAAGATGAGGATTTTCAGGTGATATCCAACGATTCTTCTCTCTCAGTTTCGGTAAGAATAGAATAAAGTATAATTTGGATAGGCTGTGATATTGCATTGTTAAGCTCATTTTTCTTCCCTACAAAACCATAAAAATTCTCTATCATACTCGTATATCAGAAAAACGGGATTCATTTTAATTGTTTGCACCCCAACCTTAAATTGTTCATTGCTGAAATTATTTTTCATCGTTGTTTTTTCGATGGATGAAATGAACCCGATCACCGAGGATCGATTGGTTTTATTGAATTCATACCAGAAGTAACACGGGGGTTATTAACGATGGACCTCGTAATTGTGAGCCTTGGTCAAGTGACGAGGGCGACACCTGAGTTGACTCCTCCATCTCCAAGTTTCCCCATCCTGCCAACTGGAGAACTTGGAGCCTCGACAGATTTAACGTGCATCATCCCCGGTCACACAGGGTGGGTTTTTAGTGTCTTCCAGGCTCGAACCCCCGACTCGACGAAAACCGCTGTTTGCGAGTCCTTGACTATGACCACTAGGCTACCACGCGGCTACTTTGTTTACCGAGGTGAGTCAAGGGGATCTATACTTGAGCTGTGAAATATTGGAGATTTATGTATATATGTAAACTAATTATTCTTGTTTAAAATATATTTAACTCGTGCTAAAATGAACTTGTCACTTACGGGAGATAATAAACAAATATATTTTATGCAAATACAATTCTTGTTTATTTTCAAAAAGATAAATAAATCTGGAAAGAGTGTACATACTTATGCAAAAATATTCTTTTTTTTTATTAGAGAGCATTGAATTTGTTCATAGTCTAAATTATAGAGAGATACAAAATAAACGGAAAATCGAATTTATTAACAGGAATAAAAAATTAAACTGCAATAACTACAAAATGTAATTAAGTTATTTATTAAAAGAAAAGTAATGAAGAGTTAGGTAAAATACAAAAAAGAAAAGAAATGCAAATACAATATAAACGAATGTGAAGAATAATAACCGCAAGTTAAAAGAAATCCATTATTAAAAGGTAACGCGTAAGAGAGGAAAAAAAGTTAAAAAATGGTGTTAGAAAACCTTTTTGCACTTTTTGGCACGTAAAAGTCATTTAAGGTAAGTGAAGTAATGAAAAATGGATCATTTCTGTCAATATTTTTTCATTTAGTGGCTTTTCCCCAAATATGGTGCTAAAAACAAATAACCAATATTCCATCAATACGAACGAAAGTACAGAGTAGGGCTCTTTGGAAAAGTTACGTATTGGTGGAAGTCAAGTATTAAAACTTTATTTTAAGGATTAACTTTTTTTTTAATATTAAAGTTTGCAATTTTGAATGTAAATAAATCAAATCGGCTTTGATGCTGTGCGTTTAGTTACTTGCCAATAATGAATCGTACCAGTTTGGTCACCATTTTTCACAGCTGCATATTTGTGTGAATAATCAATAATTTCCATTTCACGATTATTAAAGTGAGTTAACTTAGCTTCTGAATAGTTTTTCCCAAACGTTAAAATAGTATTTTAATGATTAACAAGATTCACGCAATGGAAATAACAGAGATCATTTTCACACGATTCATTTCCTAATTTAAATAATAGGGGTTTTTTTTCCATTCGCGTAAAAAAGGAATCGATTTAAAAACAATTCCACGATTACCATAATTTTTTATCTTAATTTATTTCAATTTAAAAACCTATATAATCATGTAATTATTAGAATTTCTTGCACTATGGCAAATTCGTTATAATATTCTGAAGTAAAATCAAAAATTCGATTTTCCAAGAAATGATTTCTTATTTTGTTTTAAAATGAAGGCCAATTTTTTTTAAAACAAATGTTACGAAGTAAAATAAAGAGTTTTAAAATGGTTTTTTTATTGATTGATTGGCATCACATTTAAAAACATCACGAGAGCTATTGATGATGGAAATCACGATTCAGAATCTCGGTCAATTTTGATGAGGGCGACAGCTGAATTGTGGTCTTTACCTATCCAAACTTTAGCACGACGTCAACGAAGGGATTTTGAGTTTCGATAGATTTAACATGCATCATCCCCACTACATGGTGGACTTTTAGTGGCTTCAGGATTGGATTGATTAATTTTTGTAACGTCGCACTAGAAGCAACACGAGGGCTGTTGGCGACGGACCTCAACATTTTGAACCTCGGTCAAGTGACGAGAACGACTCCTGAGCGAATACCTCCCGGCTACGCCGCGGGTAGTAATAGCTCGAACCCACAATTCGATGAAAACCGCCGGGCGCGCGTCGACGACCAGGACCACTAAGCTACCACCGTCAATGTATAAAATGCGTTAATCTATCAATAACGTATTCAAAACTTATTAATTTAAGATTTAAATAAAAATAAGATAACATAAAAATTACATAAAAAGTTTTGTGACGCACTCATATGATGTTAAATGCATGTATTAAAAATCATAACATTTTGGTGTAATGATTTCTTTCTACTAAATCATACTATATATTTCAGTATATTAAAGTTTATTACATATACTATAGTATATATTCTGTAATAAGATATATATGTATATTTTTAGAATACTGAAATGTTTTATCACATTTTTATATATTTTAACTATCATTAAAATTTTGTTAATTTTAATTCTTTTTAGGAATGATGAAATATTCAATCTAAGCAATAGCTTACAGTATTAAATAATTATTAGAATATTTTTGAAAACTTAGAACATATATTTATTTTCTTAACTAAATTTTCAAGTAATTTTGTCACATAAATTGCGAAAAAAAAATTCTGAATCATAAAGCAGATTTTAATAATTAATAAAAAAATTTGAAAAATCGAATACCTTCTTTTTTTTTTTATTTGAGCATTAATAAATTTTAAATGTAACAAAAAAGTAAACATTATGATAACTTCTTATATCTTGTAAATAATAAAAAGTGAACATTCTAATTTCATTTAAATTATGATGGAAACTTTAGTATCGTAGTTTAATAGTAAAAAAGAGTGTAGAAACAATATTATAAAAATTTAAAAATGGAATTACAGCTGCATAAAAGTACTTACCTTTCATTTTTTAATGTTAAAAGTTTTCAAACTGTTTAATGAATAAGCGAGACACAGAAGAAGAATTAGAAGAATTTTTAATAAGTTTTGGTTGGCTTATTTTGGGTCTATGAGATCGAGGTATGTTAAATTCTGACTTAGAATGGGAATAATTATAATACAAAAGCAGTAATATGAAAATTTTAAATGTAAAAAATAATTTTCATTTCTTATTTCGCCATTTTGATACCTAATAAAGTAATATGATAATTAAATTTAATACAAATTGTGTTTTTACAAAAAGACAATCAACCGTGTAAAAGTATATAATATGAATTTTTTTAGCATTTTTCTTACAATAGGCGAAACCTTTTTTTTTCTTTCTCTAGGAATCTTCCAATTTCATCATACGTTTTCTGCCCTAAATTGGAATCAAAACAAAGACACGTTTGACTGGCTGGAAATTTGAGGCTCAAATTATCCAAAATTTCGATTTTAGGCCTTAACATAATATTGCTCATTAATATCGCTCGAATCGTCTTTAGTGTTCGGAAACATGTCCGGAAAATAAGGATATAAAAATAAATGTAAGTAAAAGAGAATTCTTAATTTATAAAAAAAATCGGAAGCTTAAACTATCTATTTACTTTGTAATCTTGATAAAAACAAAAAAGGCAATTTGCGCGATAGAAAAGAGTAAAACAATTCTATATACTGAAGATGAAAAAATGAATAAATATATTGGACATTTAATATTGTTCAGGTATTACTTAATTCATTCAAAATCGTCTTTTATCCTCTTCTAAGAGGGAGAAAAAAATACTAAGAAAATCTAAATAGTATTTGATTACCCATTTGAAAAAATTTCTGCTATTGCCAGTATTTTTTTTAGAGTGGGAAATATAATTATTCTTCAATTGATCTCAAGTTCGATACCTTCTCGCGGATCATATTCATTGGTTATGTAGTAAATATATTGTCTAACTTAGAATCAGTTTAATAACAGCATTTTTTTTTAAAAAAATAAAGAGTTACGTGTATAAGCATGATCACAAATACATTGAAGAACTATGAAAAGTCTATTAAATTTTTAAAAAATAAAAAGTGTATTGGATAATACCATTATATATTGGTACAGGGACCTACACGTTTATTTAAAAATATTTTAACGTCTTACTGAACTATGTAATGCTATCATTAATAAAGTTTCTCTATGCATAAGAGCTACGCCAAATACAAAATTTTAAAATAGATTGTATCCTAACACCTAATTGAGAGAGGGCGACTTCGTCAAACCGCTTATGGCGTGATTTTGCGTCTCTCGTTCGTTCGCCAGGTGCAGCGCTAAACCTTTTAATATGGTAAACGGACAATTTTCACACAAACATCGCGAGAAAGCAAGAGAACGGTCGCCTCTTCCCTAAACTGTTTGATAAACGGATGCTTGGCTGATAGAGGAGCGAGAGCACCTCGAATCGTTGGTATGGCAACCAAGCCGCGGTTTACGGTTATGGATGTAACGTCAGCATTTGGCAATTACCGTACGGTTGCGGTTTTGGAGACCGATTATTTCTCGCGTTTTCTAAATAAATCCTTTTTGGGACCCCCGCGGAATTGTTGGCGGTGGGGGGAGGATTTGGTAAATAGAACGAGTGACGAATGAGATAATATGAAGTAGCTAGTGCGTATAAGGAGTGAATAGAGCAAGTAATGGGTTCCTCGAAGCGCCCTCTATCGGCGCACTCAATAGACATGGGATGCACACAATTCAAATTCCCATGGTTGCATTAACTTGACCATTACATAAATATAGCCTTTGCTACCGCTTGTTCCCCCCTCTTTATTTCCCGGTGCCGCTCGAATTTTTATTTGAATTTTTATTTTCCCTTTTCCTCATTTCGGTGTACATTTATTTGCCGCACACTCTACCGCTCCTTTTTTTATTTTATTATTTTTTTTTTACTCACAGAGAGAAAGAGAGAAAGCGTAAGTGCAATCCTTTTTAAATCCGGATGCCTTTTTATGTTCGTTTACTAGCGACGGAGATTTTTTTTTTTTTCTTTTCCTTTTTTTTCCTTTTATTTGCATCTTTGGAAGACGGTTCCACGGTGGGTGGGTTTTTTATTTTTATTTCCTTATTCGCGCGCGTTACGTTTTTTGCATACACATGGATTTTTTATTCGTTCTCACTGCGCTTCCTCTCCCCCCTCCCCTCTACTTCTCTGTGATATTCAGTGATAATCACCGTCTATCATAAGCGGAAAATGCGTTTTATGGTGAAGAAAAGAGAAGGAAGAACAATTTTCGAAAAAGAGTATTCTTTTTGGAGAGTAATAACGTTGTTTTGCCGAGTGTGAACACTTTTGTATTTGTAAATGTAAATAAGGTAAAGTACTTGTAAAATAGCATTCATATTAACAAATAAACACAGAGTGTTTCCATGCGCTGAATGCGTAATTTCCCCCAAGAGTTTATTGCATCGTAAAAGGATAAAACAAGTTTGTGCATATTTCCCCTTGAATTTAGAATGATTTATAAAAAAGATACATACTGAAAAGCTCATAAACGATGAAATGCTCTCAGAAATTGCAAAATGGAAATTTATCGCATAATAAATTAAGTTTGTTGTAATACATTACTATTTACGAAATTAGTCATTCCTATTTGATACGTTGTCTTATTTTTTTCGTTTCTAAATAGAACATAAATTTGCTTTATGTTGTAGAAGACACAGTAGTATGAAATTACTAAGTATATATTATTGTGAAATTTGTGTTGAATAATGTAAAGTCTTACGTGAAAAATGGTTCTGTATTTTTGAGATTTATGTTCTAGTTAACGTATCTTAAAAATTATAAAATATTAAGAATCGAATTTTTAACGTTGGTTTTAAAAACCGTATTGTGTAATTAATTCATATATATATGTAAGAAATAAATGCTGTTTTTTAAAGATAGAGATAGCGTATTTAAAATATATACATGAAAATTTTATAATCTAAAACTCACATGATATAGTTTATTATTTTAAACTTAAAGTAATATTTACTTCTGCAAAAAGAAATTATTTTATATAATCCAAAAGGGCATATTTCGTGACATTCATGGAAATTTCTCTGAAGACAAAGACGATTCAGTTCTGTACTCATAGTTGTATCCGTAAAATTGCATGGGTGAACATAAAATTCCCCCAAAAGTATTTTTAAATCAAACCAAATAATTTTATTTTGAATTGTTTCTGTATAATTAGAATAATTTTAACGAAGTTCATAATTTTTACTTGTTTATGCTAATTTGTTATCTATAACATATTTTTTAAAAAATATATATATTTCTGTAAAAAGCAAATGTGAGGTCAAAACTGAGGTCATGAACATTAGCTGGAAATACTTGATTTTATCTATCATGTGATTCTGACGTCACATGAATCGAAGCCCATTAACTAGAAAAAGCAAATTGTAAGGTCAAAAGGAAGTTTCGTTTCTTATTGCTTTAATGCCTTTCCTATAAACTATTAATAATGGAATGCAAGTAAATGTCTAAAGAATTTTTCTTAAAGATAGTAGAAAATTAAAAAACAAGAAAGACTCAAAGCATTTGCTGAACGATAATCGAGTAAAAATAGAGGCAAAACACGTTTTTAATTTATTTGAAAAAAAATAGATATCATTAGAAAAGAACCATGAAAAGTTAAGAACGCGCGTGTTGAAATATATTCAAAAAAATTCTTTAAATATAAGAAATATCAGAATTTATTTCTTGTAAGAGAAATTATATTCATAAAAAGGTTTGTTTTACAAATGAAATATAAATTTATTTTTTTGTTTATGAATTAAACTCAAATCATAAGTTATAAAGCATATTAAGATCTGTGCAGGTCTCGTAAATAATTCAGGTCAGTGAAATATAGCTATAAAAATTGCTTAATTTAAAATTCTATACTGAAAGGACACAATGTGTTTCCTGCTCTCTTGATAACTCTAAAGGGAAAAAAATCATTAAAGTTACACTATAAAAATACATAATGTGGAATTTTCATGTTAGCAACACAGCGCAAAATACTCTTTCTCCTCTTCCCGCCCCTCGATTCATGACCAATTTATGATCGTCGACACTTACCATTACAAAATATTCCAGAATTTCCAGTTATATATTTTACACAGTATAAATAATAGAATGCATATGTATTTGTTACATCATATTCAACAATTACTTATACTTAAATTTAAATTTTATGTTTTATGTAAAATTTTCATTTAACTCGATGAAAATGAAAATAATGTTAAAAAATGTAAATATGTCGTACGTTTTATTAGGAACTCGTTCGTAAGTTGAGAGGGTCTCGTATAGATGCTTTTTTAATTATCAAAATAAAATGTGCGGGATTTTATTAATTTGAGGTAAAAATAATTTTTGTGTGTATTCAGAGCAAGGAAAACGTTTACGAAAAATGAAGACATTTTTTTTTTCTTCCATAAAATACAAGTGTGTAAAATATCTGTATTTTATGCAACAAAACATATAAAAGAAGTAGATATTATGACAGCAGAACTCGAAAATCGAATTCAGTGAAACAAAATCTTTTTTTTTTTTTTTTTTTAAAATTTTTTTTCCCTTGTAAATAATAAAAAAAAGAGTTGAGCTATGAATTAAAAAAAAAAAAAGACTTTGAAAAATGCCGTGGAAAATCAGAATGATCTTTCATTATAACTCAGAAAAGGGAACTTTTATTTGAAATGACTATGATCACAAATGTGTAACAATTGCTTTTAAAAGCAAAATAATCAATAACTTTGTTATATAAGTTATATAAGAAATTCCGCCCTCTTTCAGACTTTTTTTTTTGTTTAAGATCTTTAAAATATGATAAAGTAGAGTGATTTATCTATCTGGTTATTGACAATGAGCCAAAGAAGAAATGTATCGATGAAAAACACATACGTTATTAGTTCCCCAAACACGTGATCGTGATAAAATTGCAACTATTTCTTGGAAAAACTCAGTTGTTAGAAATACAAAACATTTGTAAATATAATTATTAATCACCATAATTTATTACTTTGAATCAGATAATCCACTGATAGTTATATTACTTTTGTTAAAAATATTTGTATGTTACTTAGGATACCATTAAAAACGTCCACTCTGCTTCCGAACAGTCTACTACAATTTATTTTTATAAGAAAGTTTCTTGGATTCTTAATAATGAATTTTTTTCATCCTATCCACACACGCACACGAAGGAAGAAAATGCTATGAGGCTTCTTTGAAAAGTAATGCCTCCGTGACCATAGCTTTTTTAGTTAACTGATTTTTGCAATTGTTGTGCCTAAATTGACGTGTTATCTATCTCTTTCCACGTACTTGTAATTTTGCATGATTAGTAAAGCAAGCCCGCTTGAGAAGAATTCCGATGGCAGTTGTCGACACAAGGTTTTAATTGGAAATTTCCCCTTGTCGACCGAATAAAAGCGATTTCCTTTAAGGTGCTCTTTCATATTTGAAAAGAAATGAAATTCGCAAAGAGCAAAATTTGGACGGATAGGCTCACTACCCTCAGCATTCCGAAACTCAGTGACGGCTATCTATTCCAAACTAATCGCCTCGTGGCTCCCAGTCTTCTTAAATTTTCAGAACAAAAACAATACTAGAGAACAAAAAAAAGCAAACTTATTATATAAAGGCACATGTTGCTTTAAGGGACAAGTATTCTGAAAACAGGGTAATAAATTAAAAAAAAAAAAAAAGTTATGACTATAGGAACACTACTTTTCAATCAAGCGTCGTATATGTTTTAAAATAGTAATGGATTATCAGAAAAACGGAACAGGCTACTTAGAAACCCTCTTCTGATTTTTTTACTTGTAAATGAAATTTGTCCTTTATAATATTTCTAAGATTAATATGTTCCATAATTATCATCTTATACCTTATTGTTTTACCAAAGAAAAAAAATATTATGTTGTCATTCATACTGCTAGTTAACTAAAAATCTTGAATCCATCGAATAAATATATGAAATAATATTTTATGATCTACAAATATATCACTCCGAGAGTGAAAGTACCATTAACAGCCATTTTTGAAAGCAGTTATGGTCTTTAGATTGCACGATATCGCAAGTTATTTCACAGCTATTCGATCCCAACTCAGAGAATGGCGACATTGATTTCAAAGTTGCAAATCATTTTTCAAGCGGAATTTTCAATAAACTTAGAAGATAAATTGAAAATGGAATCGGGGACGCTGACAAAGATTCTTATGCGATCTCGCAAAGATTTCTGGGTAGAATTGTACAAAAGAGTTCGGAATCGTATTTAAAGATACCGATAAATTTTATTTTGGTCGATTCGAAGCGGATGTCTGCAAACAGATATGAGCATATTTTTAATGAATTACTAAATATTAAAATATTCAGGGCAATTTAGTGATGCATTTTGTCCAAGATCTAACTTTCTTATTCAAAGCTGAAAACGTAATATTTTTTTAATGTGTTATTACCTACCGTCTTGGTTTTGAAAACTTTTAATGAATTATATTACATTTTTGAATCGATTACATTTAAACAAAATAAAAAGGCAAAATGCTTATAAAAATTAAAATTAAAGATGAGGGAAAATTATTTCATTAGAAGGACTGGTTAATGTACCTTTCATTTACAAATTTGTTGTGGCTATCGCTATTTACCTTTATTCGGTAGAGTTTTAGGTACAATGTAGTAAAAATGTATTGTTTTTACTGCCTCTTAAGAAGAAATTGCTTATATTTATGATACTAACTCATTTATGTTGTGGATATTCCCACTTTTAAGGATTCAAGATAATAAGGGGACAAAATATTTTTTACTTAGGATTCAAAGTATTAGACTCTTTTCGGAATGAGAATTGTTTAATTTAAATTTTCTTTGATGAATAATATTTTGTTTTGGTTTAATTATATCAAAACGCTATTATAGAATCCACATAATGAGTAACTGGTTAGTGTTGAGTCTTGAAGGAAAAGTCGGAAGATAGACGAAAAAGTTTATTCAAAAGGGCGAGGGTCTTCACGTGAATTTTCCTTTCTTTTAATATGAGAAAAAGAATAACAACAGAGCATAAATAAAATTTATGCAATAACTAATTAAAAAATAAGGAAATTTCTCAACGTAGATCATGGATGATTGTTGAAACTTTTTAACGTTTTTGCATTGAAAGAAAATTCTAGCGATATTTGTGTTTCTCTTTTGGTATTTGAAGTGCGGTAATAATATAGAAAGAAAATATGCTTTGTGAATAGGTAAAACGTTCTGATAATTTTTATGGTCTGATTAGCAAAGTTCTCAGCCTGGTGTGCAATGAAATAGAGCGAGTGCAAGATGTTAACCAATACTGCATTTTAAATGCTACGCAATTACCAGTGAAATAAACCACTGTTGACGTTGCTCACGCAAACGTTAAATTTCTTAACGGCACGCAATCCTTCTGCGATCACAAACTTTTGTGAAAAATACTTAATAACATATTCCAAATAACACGTATTCTTTATCCAAACAGAAGAATGAGAAAAGAAGAGCAAGAAGAAAAGTTTAATTTAGCACTTTAACAAGCGAGAATCACTAGCTACGAAGACAGCTGCCACTATTTAGCGGCAAATAATCTAAGCGGACGATATTTTTCTAATTATTCCGCTTGCCTACTGCCATCTTTTCTTTCCTCGTCGTTTTTATTGTTTTACTTGATGGAAGAGGGGGAAGAAAAGTAATCAGGAACTGAAATATGTCGATAATAATTGCCCTGAAGGAAGAAGGCGGTGGAATTAATTAAAACTGGCGCCTCTATTCACACGTAAAATGTGCTAAATTCTTCGCCTCTAAAGTTACAGACGAGAGTTCTTTCGTATGCTTTTTAATTGATAACCTTGATTGCTTTGTGGGTGATTCCGTCCAGCTTTTCGCGAGGAGGAATATCTCCTTTTCCGATAATTATCGCGTGTGGCTGTTTTGCGTCTTCTTAATGATTTTTAAATGCCGGAAGGAAATCTTTTAAAATGAATTGTTGGGAAGTTCTGACGGTGGTGGGGAGGAAATAATTCTTTATATTTTCTCTAAATTGTATTATCAAGCCGATTATTCTCTTTTGAGTTTTAATGACTTTGAGGAAGTCAGGGTAAAGTAGACTTTTAACACTTTGCTGCCGTGTATATGGGGAATTGTAGACTTGATATTTTACTTTTAGAATAGTTCTGAAATAGTTTAAAGACGAATTCTTGATTCAGAGATGTAGAAGATCTAGTGTATGGTTTGAAATAATCTAATAAAGTAACACAATAGATTTACACTAATGTTCTTAATTAAAATTCAAATGGTAAGAGTCCTTGTTATCTTTTAAACAGAACTCCGAGAAGAAACTGTTTTAGTTCAAAGGTTACACAATCAAATAACTGGTTCGTTTGGTGGAATAGCAATAGAACGCGAGTCTCAGTTATCCCGTATTATAAGATCAAATCATCAGGTCACAAAGAAATCTGTTTGATCAGTAGATAAATATTCAATCATTAGCAGTTATATTATAGAATATCACAAATTCAATTTCGGGACACAAAACTCAAGATGCTGCTCAAAATTTGTACCTCATTTCCAATATTTTATCATCAAATCAACAATTAACAGAATAAATAATAAGAGAATTTATTGATAAATTTGAAAAACTGAAAATGGTTTTCCTAATTTTATTTTAATGCGTGCTAGTATTTTTTAACAGATTTATTCGGGTTATAAAAGGCCTTCAACTTTGGTAGCGAGCTCATTCGACGGTGAAAGTTTCAAGTCTTTATATTGGGTAATCATCACCTTCCAAAACTATATCCCCGGTTCACCAAAGTGAATATTAATTAACGTAAAGTAAGCATATTTCCGAGCCCTAGGCTCCACAGAAGCAATGAAGAAAAGAAAATACACTCTTCAAATTCCTATTGTATTTTTATTTTCACATGAAAAACATTCTTAAGAACAAAAGCGTTGTCAATGTTAACAACAAAAAGAATAAAAACAAACGATTATTAAATTAAATATTAAAATAAGAGCAAACGATGAATTGTTAAAGTAGACAATAATACTCTGCTCGGATACTAAAATAAAGTGGAGGATAAAATATTCAATTAAATATTTCTTAGTAATGTAAATGTACCTTAAGCAAACTAAAGGTAATTATTGTAATCATAATGCATTAAAACGTCAGTCTTGAACCTAATACCAGTATTCTTTGTCTATCCTTTTAAATAATTAATCCTAAGTTTTCTTGAATATGAATAAATCTACAGCATACCAAGAGCATAACCGAGTACCTATCAAGAATGTATACATTCCGATAATATGAGCATATTTACAAAGAAGTCAAGTCCTTATATAGTCAATTCATGTAAAGTCTTGCGCCAAATATGATCACGTGATATCTCCAACATTGGTGGTCTAAAATAAATAACAAACATATTTTCTTTGCGCCTATATTTTATTATTCTCAAGGATATTAATCTGCTTTTCACAGGTATGAAATGCAAATTTACCTGTGCTTCTTCTGTTGAAGAAGAAAACTGAGATTTTTATATTGCAAGAGTTTTATCAAAAAATAAATAACTGAATGTTAGAGTTATATAGTTTAAGAAAGTAGATATATATGGCACTTTCACTTGAAAGGTATTTTAAATAATGTTTGATCATATCCTGAGTAAAAGATTGAACAACGTATAACGATAGTAGCTTACTTCCCTTTTGTCCTTACGGACTTTTCTTTGGAAGCTACTTGATTCAGATATCTCAATTTCAAATTATGCAAATTAAAGTTAACATATTAATTGAGGTGTGGCGAAAAAGGTAGGAGACGAGAATAATAGAGAGGTTATGGTGTTGAAAAGTGTTAGTGTGATGTGCACAGAAGTATTCTGGCGTATATAGTATATAAGGTAAAATTAGGACTCAACGCTGTCGGAGCATTTGAAGTAGGTTCTCGCATCGTATGTATTCCGGTAAGCATATTCTTTATACATATAGAAATTGTTAGTACTCGTGTTAGAAGTTGTTAGTACTCGTGGAGAGGGAAAGTAAATTGTTTGTGAGAGTACTTCTCTAAAAAAAGGTTAAATAAACAAATAATTCATATAGAATGGACTATTTTATTTACTTAGTCTGAGCTTGAACTTCAGTTGAAATTTAGATCTTATAATCAGAAAAACATTTAAATTGACGGACGAGAAGAGTTAAGGATATCGTTACAAACGGAAATATATTATTAAAGCAGAAACAGAAGAACATTTCATCTGTAGGAAGTTCTGAATAGTTATTGGGTGTCATGTATTAAAGAGAACAATTGAACAAAATTATGAAACAAAAATAAGAAATCTACTAAAAAAATTACTGGTATCTATCTAAGAAATCAAAGCTACGAAATGAATCTAATAACAATGAGATGATCAAGATTCAAGAAAATCATGCCCATTTAATTGTTTTGAATGCAAAATATTAGTTTTATAATATTCATTTAATTTTAAGAATATTGCCACAGGCAAAAAAATTACTCTTATTTTGTTAGAAAGGGATGTTTAAAAATAATGATTAGTTATGTAACGAAGAGAAAATATTAGCGCAAATGAAATAAATATCACAATGTTTCATTTCATTTTATTTTTAATTTACTTATTGATTGAGTTACTAATTAACAATTAAAATATATTGCTAGATGCACCGTACAAGTGTAAAGTTCGCATTTATAGTTACAGTTCATTCCACAATTGATTATTCATTAAGTAAAGGGTGCAATTTGCATTCAGAAGCTCCAGCACTAATGGAGCTGTTCGAATGCTGTAATTAATTCAAAATTGCTCATTTGTTTCTGTGAACAATGAGAAAATATAAATGTTTTATACCTAAATCTTTAATCGAGCATTATTTTGCATTCTGCCTATTTTATAAATTTACACTTTTGAGTCTATAGGTGGCATTTCATTATTACTAATTCCTTATATTAATAAGAATTTGAAAATAAGATTTGTGAAGCTATTTGTAATATTCAACACCAATCCTTCAAGACACATAAATGTAAATTTAAAATTATGTTTCTTTTATCACTTGATTCTATAATTCTTTATCATAATATTCATAATGGAGATCAAATGTTATGGATACCCATGGAATATCGGATATAATAACGAACTACAGTTTTTTATATAAAAATATCATATATATATATATATATATATGTGTGTGTGTGTGTGTGTGTGTGTGTGTGTGCTTGCGTGTACACCGCAAAAACAAAGTTTAGATAATATAGTTCTTCCTGCTATTGAAATTTTATATAAAGCATTCACTAGAATGGGAATGTAAAATTCAATTTGTGACGATATCCGATTTCCTCTTTTGTCCGTCATCTTAAATATTATTCTAATTATCTTAAATTCAACTTAAGTTCACAGACCAAGAAAATAAAATAATCAATTCTATCTAAATTATATGTTCAGTCTTCTAATAAAGGGGGGGGTGCGAGTATAATATGCGAGTACCTTCTGCAATTGCTCCGACAACGTTGAGACCTAACCTCATCAAATCCACTATACACGCACGGAGAAAAAAGAAATACTCAAAAATGAATACCTAGACGTACTCATTTTGAAATGAGTATGTTTGTATCAGATTTGAGCGTATACCTTTATCGAATGTGAACATTACAAGTATTCAAAACCAAAAAAAATGGGAAATCAGCATTCTCAAAAAATTATTACAGATATAAGGACTATAAAAGTTCCTTTTATATACTGACTACGTATTTTACAAAGTGGGTTTCAAAAACAAATATGGTTTGCTTTAATATTTCGAACTATATTTCGTATTTACCACGCTACACGCGGTAGAATACAGGAATATTAAAATGAGTATGTACGCATACTCATTTTCGCGTCTGTGTTTGTTTACATTTTTTTTCCCAGTGACTCACTCACACTACAGAAAGATTCTTTTATTTAAGATATAAAAATGTTGTTGAAATATTATTGATCATGATTTTCTAATTTGAAAATGATTTTCTGTGAGTAGTTATTTGTGCTTTGCAGGTGTTTTTTTGTCTGTATTCATATTACATCGTAATCGTAGCTTAGTGACTTCTTACTTTAATTTGCATTAAAATTATTTTCATGCATGTAAATATTTGTGTATGAAGCTTATATTTTATAGAATAACATTACAGTATTCAAAAAGCAGTGTTGTTAAAATTTTGAGCCATTTTGCTACATTTTTTTTATCGATGACTATACAGCGATGATGCTCGACAAGAATTCCAGGTCAAATCGAACTTTGATGGATCCCCTTGGCGATTTTTTTGAGATGGCGCCAAAGCGGGTGTTTCAAACTCGGAGCTTCCGAAAGAGAGAAAAAAAAAAGATTGCGTCGTGCCTGGAAGGCAAATTAAGTACCAGAATGACACCAAGGCGGGTATTTCAAATAAGAAGCGAGAGAAGATGGCGTCGAATCCCCTTTTACAGATTTTATAGGGTTACCATAAACAAACCTGCATGGTAACCACATTAGCGATTTATCGCCAAAAGAAAGTTAAAGTTCGCCAGGCCCCCTCCAACTTCGATTCAACCGAATTTTGAATCGGAAGTTTTGTAACAAAAACTTCATAAAGTGTAAAATATTATATATGATGAAGAAAATGATACTTGCAAATAAAGGAGCGCTTATTTATTTCCCTGAAAATTTTAATTGATATATATTTTTCTGTTTAAAATTCATTTTCGATACAACAACACACACAGTATCGGAAAATAAATTCAAAACATACTCACTGGATTGTTTGATTCTCATATTTGATGCAGTAATAGATTCACAAATAAATACATGACACTCATTTTTCTATTCTACACTCATAATTGATACAAGATTATATTCAAAAATGAGTATGTGAAGTTTCCATTTTGAGTACGTACAAAAATGAGTATGTGCGATACTCAAATATGAGTATGTTGGGATAGGAACTATTTTGAGTATGTGACGTATTCAAAAGTGAGTACGTGAAGTTGCCATTCTGAGTATGTGCTTGTTATTAAAAATGAGTATGTGCGAATCTCAAATTTGAATACGTTGGGATCGGAGCCATTTTGAGTATGTGAAGTATTCAAAAGTGAGCACTTTCTACTCGATTTTGCATACCCGTTTTTCGCAGTGCGCCAGAATACTTTCTGCACATATTCAATAACACTGTTCTTATTACCATAATCTTAGTAATTCTTTAATTCAATTCTCAATAATCTTTGGATACAAGTACGACTTGATTATATATATTCACTTCACTTCCAAAGTTTTATTTATTTCTCATCGCGTTCCATTTGGATGGAAAGGAGTTGGGATCTTAAAAATAAAATCAAAAAGAAATTTCAGATGTTATTTGAAGAGAAAAATTCGTGAATAGCCATGCTACAAGTTTAGGACAATTAAACTCATAATCAGTCTCTTTCGGAATTTTTTTTTTAATTATGTAACTGTTTAATATAATACAAAATAATTAAAAATGCCGTATCCAAAAGGCTTAAAAACTGACTTCTTTTTGCATAATTAATAACCAACATGAAAATTCAATTGCAAGTTTTGCAAGTAAAACCAGAAAAAGGAAGTATGAAAGTCTATGCAACATCTCAGCGCCTAAATTCGAAGTACCAGCCAGAAAAATCCTGACGAGAGGATACTGAATAATGGAAATTAAAATTGGACTAAGTCGAATTCCGATGATTTCCGATTAAGTCGAAATGAAGTATTTGTCAATAATATTAAGAGGAGAAAAACATGAAGCAAATTTCGAACTGGAAGACTGTGAATGACAAATATAAGAGAGGAGAGAAGATTTCAAAGAAGAATTAGAGAATGTATAACACTAAATTATTGGTGCAAAAGAACGTGACTTTAAAACTGCGTTATATATCTGAAAGATTGAAGTGCATGGTATTTAAATATTTTATGACGACAAACAGTAATTCGATCATCTTTAATGTCGAAAAGAAATGGAGCCCAGACGTACCCATTGGCTCGGTTAATGAACTGGAACGATTCGCGAAAGAAACCGACAGTAGCAAAATGATGGTGGAGTCGTGGTTTGGGGTTCATTCGCCTTTTTGCAACTTTTTTAGGCGTTTTTAAAGTTTTAGCATCCCTATATATATATATATATATATATATATACATACACACACACACGAGTATATATGATTCTAGAAAAATTGATGTTACACTAGCGGGGGAGGGGGTGCATTAACGAGAATTTTATATAGCAATAAGGACGGATCTCTTGTAGTTCTGAACGGTCAAGATAAACGCGACATCTATCTGATCTGGTGCTGCATTCTTTCAACTTCCTCACCATACCATTGAGGCCTAGTTCTATATATAACTTACAGTAGTCGTCAATATTCTCGGGTTTTCTAGGGATCAAAACCCGAGCCCATAACCTCAACTTAAATATTAACAGAGGCTTGCGACATCAGCACTGGGCTACCACAAACGGAAATATTTTTTTTATATGTATCCACTGTTTTTTTTTTTCTTCTATTTAGCAGAAAACTACTTATTTAAATGGATATGAAACATAAAAAAAAGACTAATTTATAAAAAAAAAATGTGTCTGAAAAAATTCTAGTACTAGTTTTTTTCATCAACAATAAAATTTATTCAAATCAGACTATTTTTCGGTCATTTTGTTTTGAGTGTTCTGTCTTCTCCAAATGTATAAGAACCCGATCGAAACTTCAAACACATTTCCAGGTAAAAAAATGTTCTAATTTTCTTGTAAGTTTACTACGTTGTAACGCATAATCCGTTTATGTTGCAACATTTTTAAAATTTAGAAACATTCCAAAAATACGCCATTTTTCGCGTGAATTCGTTAAGTTTAAAAGTAATTTAGTATTACAGTATAGGGAACGAAGCTTGGAACAAATTTTGCACCAGAAAAAGGGATTTATCCGGATAGAAATGATCAGGATTATAAAAATACACGTATTTTTTTAACAAGTTGAGAGCTCAGAATATAAAATTAATGTTCGAGCTCTTTATTCTCTGAAAATTGTTTAGATTTCATGTCCTAGTCTACAACATTACGCGAAGACAGTCTTAAAAGACTCAGTTACTTTCAATAACTTTTTGTTTTGATTGCAGTTATTTTTAAGTTTTTTTTTTAAATTCAAAACAGTTCTTGGGATTTCAGTTTTTATAGAAAATTACGATATTTAAAATTTATATTTTCATTGAATAATGAGGCAAATCACATATCAGTTTTTAAATATAGTTTGATAACTTATTTTGAATACTCAAAATCCAAAATGTTGTCGAAGTGTTCTTTGAGAAAAAAAGTCGTACTTCAAAGATCAATACTTTTTCTTCTTTATTAATGATGCAATAAAATATTTCATTCTTCAAACTCTATATTTTACATTTAAATAGGAATTGGAAATTTAAATCCTAAGGAGCAATATAAATATTAGTACAAGATGATGACAAATTTAAAAATTCCAAAAGCTGTAAATATCATTTTAAAAAACACTTTGTGTGTGAAAGAAAAATAAATAATAATAATACTGAACATATAGTAAAGAATTATTATACTGTAAATTATCCGAATAAAAATTAGTCCTTTTAGTTTTTTGTGTCCCACGTTTTATCAGTAAAATATTAAATTCATGATGGGTGACGCTTTCAAGCAGAGATGATTTGGAGGAAAAACTAGATTTAAGCTAGTCACAGTTTTTCTTCTATGTGAAATACATTTTATAAATAGTTTACTATAATATTATTTCCGTACAAAATTTCAAAAATTATAAGTAAAAAAACTAAGTCTATTATTAATAAATTACAACAGTAAATATTACATATGTCTTAAAATATTTTTCAATATATAAGCATTAAATATTAGAAAGAGAAAAGAAATGATGAAATATAAAAATATGTGCAAGGATGTGACGATTTTTCTCTTTTTTATTACGTCGTTTATATGATTTTATTCTATACTGCAGAATGTATTACTTTCACCTATCCAATGTTCATTTTAAGAAAGATATACGCATAGGTAAAACATGAAGAGAATTTCATTTCCTAGTTTTCTTTTGAAAGCTTCCTCGCTAAGCAATCAAGTAAAGAGGTACATTGTAGAGACAGACTATAGGAGAGTTTAATTTGAGCCTTTCCCCATCCCATATCTGTTCAAAAACCAAGTCCAAATTTAGGAACAGCCCATGCTAGTTACAACTCTCATTTAATTTCTCTTAATTATATGCAGTAAATTCTGTTCAGCTCAAGTACTGGCTTAATTTTATTATTTTTTTCAAACATTGTAAATACGTATGAGGAACAAAACTTCGATAAGTTTTTAGTCTGAATTATTGCAGGTCTTTTCACGAGTATGGTCATTTTATTACATATAAAGTCAAAGTAAAATAAACAGGATCTGTACAAAAAGAGATTCTTAGTTTATCATAAGAATAAATACAATCGCTAAATACATTAATATTCCACTTGAGCTAAATTTTTCTACTATGTACAAAAAGTTCAATGACTATAATTGTCTTATTTTCATTTCTAAATATTTTTAAATATCATAATTTTCTTTAAATATATATTCCAATTATTAAAGTTTTTCAATTATTTTTCAGTAATCTATTTTCAAAATTTAAGTTTTGATTATTATATAACACTTTTAATTAAATGTTGTCAATTTTAAAAAAGATGGCTAAAAGATAACTTTTAATCAAATTCATGGGGGAAAAAATGGGATTCTAGTATTAGTCTGAATATCAAGATCATGTGCGAGTGTATGATCATGTATCCCGCGAGTGCGAGGTTTCCGGCGTCTTTTATTCTTTCTTTCTTTCTTTTTTTTCATTATTTCTTGTTTGACACATGAATTGTTGTCAACAAAAAGAAATATGCGAACTTACTAACCATTGTTAATCCATTTCATACAATGTACATATTCAAAGAAGGTAATTTTACGAATCACATTCGTACTTTTAAATAGTAAAATCGAACAGATTAGAGAACGGTGAGCTCCAACTCCATCAACCACTAGCGACAGATAAAATTCCTTTAGGGGCCCCTAATTGCCACATAAGAGACCTCCTGATTCCGAATCCACATCACCCTCTTCCCAAGGTCTATTTGGGCAGTCGATAAAAACCACTAAAGGTCTCCTCAGTTGCGTGTTGAGGGGGCTGCCTCTCCCTCTCTCCAGGGGGTTTTTGAAAAGGGTGCACGTGTTGGACTCTCACGGCCGTTTCCGATTTGTTATCACCTCCGTTCCGATCCCTTTTAGTAATTATCACAGCTCAGAGGTGTTGAGTCGTCAGAAAAGGGGATAAATGGCTTGAGCTATTTTGAACGGAAGGACTTCCCCAAACAATGAGGGACTGGTTGGAATAAAAGTAAAGCAAATGCTATGTGAACATTCTTTCTTTTATAATTATCTCCCTATTCCATATTTGTAGTTTTTCTTTATATTTTAGTTTAAGCTGAATTAATCGCTTGTTTTGATAAGTTGGCAGTTTAAATTACAAATAGGTGATATAGAGATAGTATTCTTGAGAGGCTATATATATATATTCTTGTATTTTTTGCTGTTTCTGTGTTAAACTGTTAAGTTAAAGTCTGCCCCAAGTCCCATCTCTATTTCTGTAGCCTTTGGGCCTGGGGAGCTAATTACTAACAAGAGTCCAGGCCGAATGGCTAGCACGACCACAAGTTAACTTCGCAAACGAACTGGTACTCATTAATCGACCTAAAGCCACGACCAGCTATCCAAGCCGAAAACATCAGGAATCGAACCTGGGTCGGCTGTCTCAAACATGCTACACCAACTATATTACACAAACGCAACCACTGTTAAACTGTGACTCCATTTTAAAATATAAAACTAATTTAAAATATTAACATCTGTTACCTTTTAGTTTTGGTACAATTTTCAGTAAATGATTGTAGGATGATTCGTATTCGAGAAATATGATGAATGAAATTGAAAAATGTGCGTATACACACATAGAAAAATAGCTTGTCACATCTATAGTTCAATATTTTCAAGTAAATTAATGGATGTAATAAGAAAAAAGGCAAATGAATATTATCATATTAATATTGTCATATCAATTAAGAGAATACATAAAATAAATAAATTATTATTATTTAAAAAAATTCAAATATAGATACGTTAAAGCAAAATTAAATACTTCCAATGCCTAAATCATAAATTTACTTTGTTTAACGTGACAACTGAATTAACATACAAAACACATTTTCTTACGTTTAATTTCTTTAAAATATTTTGTAGTATTTAAAAAATTGTCAATGAATTTTTCTATGAAATATTTATTATTCTTGCTAATTAAATAGTCAAAAGGAACTAGAAACAACAAGACACAATAATTTCAGCTCTTACAACTTAAAGCGATCAGAGGTATAATACAACTTTTTAAAATTATTTTCTTAAGCTTCAGTTAATAAAATTCTAATTTGATGTACCTTTTCAAATATTCTTATTTATTTTCAGTTTTCATTGTATTCAATTATCAAAACATTGTGTCAAAGTTTGGAAAAACTTGCCACTTTTAAAAATTTGTTTTAGAAGCTTTCAAGGAGCAACCTCGCTGTTGAATCTGTCGTAGTGACTAGATGTTACACAACTGGTCACTTAAATCATTTGACAAGGCCCTATCACTATTTTTTTCTCTTGGGGGTTTGTAAAAAATTAAATGCCACCATTACTCACTTTATATGAACTTAAACAATGAGTTTTTTCTCCTGTACAATCAATTATCACTGACACTTTACAACATATTTGGCAGGAATTTTCATATCGAATTGACATTATACGTGTGACCACAAAGGACGTTATATCGAACATTTACAAAAAAAATTTCCATATTTTTCCTTCCCATTCATTTATTACTTATCATTCTGAGTCGTTTATTTATGAAAATAGGGAATCTTGAAATCGGATGGCTCATTTTGAATGACTCTGTTTTAGTGAACAACAATGTGAAATAAACTCTTTTTTTTTATTTCGTCCTTTTTGTATGATTTTATACTGTTTCATGCATTCTTCTTCGAACCAGTTCGTTTTCTGAAGACTATGTAAATAGGTTTCGAATGAAAGTGAACTGCATTTTCTAATTTTTGTATATGATATTTGTGGCATGTTTTGTTCTCAAGCGTATTTCTTTTCAACTAACTTTTTGAGTTTCTCTTTAACGTTACTTGATTTGAGAGCATCGTCTTGTGAGTAAACAGTAACTTCTGCAAATTGGTATGGCTATATATTGAAATGTAGTGATTAGGAAAGAGATAAGAAAGTTCAAAAAGTGAAACTAGACATGCTTATATGCGGTGAGGAGTTTGAAGATAGAGGGGGGAGGCATTTTGCGCACACGAATTTGCTACCAGAAGATTAAAGGGTCTTTGGATTGCTGAGATTGGGAGGACATCTAGTATCAATAAAAAGGATTCCAGTCGATCCCCCTTTACAGTTATTCAAATCAGTAGAATTTTCAGTTAATCTTTCGCTGACAACGCGAAAACGTTTTCCTGCTCCACATTCATAACAGAATGATCGATTTGAGGTCATTCAAACTGAATCGAATAAAACCAGTATGAGTTTATTGAGTTTCGATGGCTTGGCTCAAATAGATCGTAGCGGAGGTGGGACGCCACTGATTCACCTAAAAAAAAATCAAAAGAATTATTCATCGTTTTTCGTTTTATTCCCCTCCCCCCCACTAATTTAATTGTTTTCTACTTACTTAAAGCTAAGACTTACTTTTGTTTTTCTTTCAAGTTCAGAACTTAAGAAATTTCGTTTGTTAAAATAAAAATCTACCAAGTTCTTAAGTCTCTTAAAGTCACTACAGCTAGATCCGCTGACATTTTGAAGTTTGCTTTAAAATGTTGTTCAGATTCTGTAAAACTATTTTAAGTATTAATATAATAATGCTTAAATTAAATTATTGTAAAAGTCGCAGTTCGATATTTTTGTATACAATTAAACACGGGATACCCTTTGGAGAAGAAATAAATGATATCTGATGGAGGAACTCAATATTCAACAAACAATCGGCCAGAGATAGAAGAATAAATCAAGTAACGTTTCCTACAGGATGACTGGGCCCATCTCCAGACTATTGATATTTCGCTAAAAATCTGTTCTAAAGATACCGATAGAAATATTGAGTTTTTCAAAATGAATCATCCGATTTCAAAATACTTTACTTTAATAAATAAACGAACTAAATGATAAGTAATGCATGAATGCAAAGGGAAAATATAGGAATTGTGTTTTTATAAGTGTTCGATATACTTCGAGTTCCTTTAGTTAACGGATAATGTCAATGTAACGTATTTTGAAAATCCCTGCCGAACACGATGTAAAATGTCAGTGATAAATGATTGCACAGGAGCAGAAATTCATTGTATAAGTTCACATAAAGTTGTGGGTAATAGTGGAGCATACATTTAATCTTTTACAAATCTCCAAAGGAAAACTCACATGGAACCATATCAAGTGATATTAGGTGACTAATTGTTAACATCAAGTCATCTGGTCCACTCCTAGCGATCCAACAGTGAAGTAGCTCCGTGAAAGCTTCTAAAACAACTTTCGTGACATTGCTTCACGAATACACACGAGCGCCATTCTTTGTTCTCAAAACAAAACTTCCACATTTTTCTTTTACATTTGTGATTTACTTGTCATTATGTGCCGATTATTTTTGAAATTATGGAATTTCGAAATCGGTTGAATCATTTTGAATAAACCTGTTTATTACTGCATTGGAAAGAAATTAGTGCGGAAGTTTTGAGAAGCTTTGGCTGCAAGAGATCCTATTTTTTCTTGAAATTGGCTGGTTAAAATTATTGATTATATTAGTATTGTATTATTATTTTTTTTATTGTGTTGTCCACGTAAGAGTAGACTACTCGTATAAATTGGGATTATCAAAAGAAGGCCCTCTCTATTTTCAGACATGAGAGTTTGAAGCCAATAGTTCTAAAGTAAAATGGAATCATAAAAAAATCAAGCCAGAATTTGATATTGGGGAGGTTGTGTTCAAAGAGAGAAACAAACATAACTGTATTCCATTATTTTCGGAGGAATACAATTATTGGAAATAACTGGGAACAATAAACTGAATAACACTTTTTATTGAACAATTAATAATAAAATATTACTTTTAGAAGAGCTTTTCGATTGTAAATGTATTATTGTTCAAAAACTAGGTCGTAATTGTGAGGTCAAAAAGATGAGACCACTAAGGAAATTGCTACACCTTTAGATCAATCATAGAAAAATAAAGATGCTAATCACATTTAGTGCGATCATAGAAAAATAAAGAAACTAATCACCATTCACAAAAATGCACTACAATTTAGTGCAATTTTGTGAATAGTCATTAGTTTCTTTATCTTTCTGTTCAACTTAAAAATGAACAAAGATAAAAATGTGAAAAAAAAACCCAGTTTATTTTATTTAATAGAAAATTATATATTATAAAAATATTTATTAAGAGAAATTGGCTAAGAGTTATATTTCTACTATACAAAGTTTACATTCAATAAATTGAGTAACTAATATTTCCTGAAATTGTATCAAAATATTTAGTTACATTTAAAATTTACATTTTCATAGGTTGCTTGATTTACATGAAAGCATGTCAAAATAAAATTTATCATTTTCAGAAAAATAATATTCGAGAGCTCTTTTTTACTGTACCTCAAGAAGATGAATTATTTAGTTGCATCAATATCAAAGGATTCTGTTGAGGCTTCTCTAGAAACGTAATCATTAAAGTATAACAAATCGACTCCGAAAAATTTTGGATTCGGCCCAAGCCTTGAAGTAAGAACGATAAATTGCGGCTATTTCTCGTGAATAGATGTACTTTAAGCATCTTCATAACATGTTTGTAAACTTTTCCTTTACTTCAACTCATGCTGGGCCCTCTTTTTTCCTAAAAATTTTTTGCCGAGTGGGAAAAGTTTTCCTTTATTATTGTCTTCGAAGGGAAAAAAATTATAAAGTTAAGATAATTTGTTTATGTATTAAGGTAAATGTAATATAAAGAAGTTATTACCTTTTATTAAATATTCTTCAGAAGAAATTTAAAGGTGAAACACTCGTTTTTGATTATTTAATTAAACGGCTATTTTTCAGTCTGATATACTTAGACAATATTTATTGAACTTCAACTAAATTGATGCGAGAACATAAAATACTATATTAATAATCACTGAAGAATAGGTAATATCACTTTCTCTCGAATGCAACTTAATTCGTCAATACTAGTTTACACTCTAATAAGGAAATCTGAACTTACCTAATCACTCCATCTGATTAAAACACTTCTCTCCAACAGCCGGTTCTTACCTTATCACCTTAAATTCTTATCTTATCACCTTATCACCATTATCAAATTAAATATCTTATCACCTAATTAAGTTGTTTCAATTCAAATTACATATATCTATCAACAAGCCGTTACTTTCTATTTCTCTTCATTTCCCTTTAATTCTATTTCATTTATATATCATTAGCTCTAATTCAATTCATTTAACTTCTCTCTTCATCTAATTTACCTATCACGTTTCATTTTGGTTGGGAAGAAATTGTAATTAGGCTATTCAAATTATTACAAAGCCCCCAAATTTAGTGAAGAATATC
Organism: Nephila pilipes; assembly: GCA_019974015.1. Lineage (NCBI taxonomy): Eukaryota > Metazoa > Arthropoda > Arachnida > Araneae > Nephilidae > Nephila > Nephila pilipes. The sequence goes on from BMAW01060662.1 coordinate 2,058,425, forward strand.
ATTAACAGCCAAACTTCACAAAGAGTTAGAAATACTCTGATATTAGTAGAAAAAGAAAAGCAACCAGACAAATATAAAACTCGTGATATGTTGAAGAAAAGGACATCTTGTGATTGTAAAACATCGCTCATTTGTGTATATTTGGTGGAATTGTATCTAGGAAGAGTATCTTTACTAAACAACCAGTTGAAGATGGTAATATTTCTACTCATTTTATAATTAGCCACAAATTTAAATAGATATGATCAAAGTATGTAAACGAAACCGTTACCAGTCCCGTAATCTTTTCATTTCTTGATAAAAGGGTAGTAAAATATAAATCCCATATAAATAATATAATTAATCCCATATAAATTGACATGTGAATTAATTTTCCTTTTCTTTCAGTTTATCGAAATTTTATTCAATATTTTAGTGATAATAAAGTTCCGCACTGAATATTATACAGGAATAAAATAAAAGTTGAAAGTTTATATATATATATATATATATATATATATATATATATATATATATATATATATATATATATATATATATATATATATGTGTGTGTGTGTGTGTGTGTGTGTGTGAATTGTCATTTAATGTTTTATTATTTGAACAAAATCCATATAAAAAGAGTATTTATCGAAATAGATGAACATATATATATATTGAAGTAGAAAACACGCCCTATAAATCTGAAGTTACGTAACATCAATTTTCATTATATCAATTAGTAAAGCTTCTTAACCACTAGGTTGTTAATAAATGTCATCTAGCCTGGAATAAAAGAAAAATGAAAGAGATTTTGATATAAACCATTGCAATCAATCTTCCTCTTTTAAAAAAAGAAGGGAATGAAAGAATTTACCTGGATGTGCTTTAACAAATTTAGGAAATACTACTGTAATTAATCTCAAGATTGCTTTTGAACTGCTTTGAATAATGTACTACTTTTACATCATCATCACACACAGAAGAATTAAACAATAAAGACGAGCTGAATTTATTACTTAAAACTCGTCTATATCAAAATACCATGTAGTTATATTTCATATTCTATTCAAAATATTTTCTAGACAAAATTTTGTAAAACAAAAAATATCTTTGCTTATTCAAGATCAAAAATTTCATAAAATACACTTAATATGCTAATTTATTCAAAATCATACTTAAAACTATGATAATTTTTTAATTAAACTATAATTTAAACTGAGGAATTCATACATTCAATTTTATACATTAGCTTAAATTGTGAGATGTTTGATAATCAAGATTAGATATTATTATATACTATTTGTTATCCTTCTTATATCATTAACATCTATAAAATATATAAAAAAATTGATTTTGTATTATGAATTTAAATGAATATATAGGGTATTATTGAAATAAACAATTTATGCATTCCAGATTAAAATTTACAAATTAGTTTAAAAATAAAACAAATGAGATTAAGCTCAAAATTTATATATATATGTTTCTTTTAAACGATATAATTGCCCTTTTGAAGTTAAATGTATCAATTTTATTTGATACTATTGTTAATTCATAAATATATTATTTTTTTGTAAATTGTTTCAATTTTGTCTTTTTAAATTTTTTTTGCCTACAATAATATCGATGTTTTTTCCTTCATGCTTCAAAATAATTATTTACGTATAAGGCTTCGAACACAAATTTGTTTCATTTATACAGACGAGAAATTAGTGATTATTTTTTTCCACGAATAGCCTCCTTAATTTCTACATAAAATTGTACTCTTCTAATGGAATATTTTAAAAATCTTTTATCCAATAAAGGAAAGAAGAAATACTTTCCAACCCATTAAGCACTTAAAAACAATTTAACGGAATCCCATTCGCGGGTCCCTCATAATTTTTCCGCAAAACCAGTGAAAAGAGTACAACGGCGGCGGACGTCGTGTGTGTCGGCCCTTTCGTGCCAGCGTGGCGTGCACGAAGTTGATACAATCGTGCCAAAGAGCCGCCCACTCTCAATCCGCTTTTAACCACCCAATTACGCATCGGATCTCCTTTTGCCTCCCTCTCCTTTAAGTGCTTTACACGCTTCTCGGCCACGCCCGTTGGCCTCAAATGGCTCTCGTTTTCTGCCGCCGACGCCGCAAAAAAATGGCAGGCACAGGTTTTCGAGTGTTTTCTTCAGAGGAACGTGTGTGCTCTTGCTCTTCCTTTTACGACAGGAACAGATAAGGTAAGAGAGAGTTTGCCATCTGTTAGTTTTTATCCCTTTTTTGGCGATCATGAAATGGAAGGAGTTTCAAAAATCCTTGAAAATTGTGCGGAAAGAACAATGATTGTGAATGCGGCCTTCTTTAGGGTAGGGTAATATCGTTAAAGTTCGCAATTTTCTCAGAATGCCACGAATTTGTTAAATTACGTGGTATGAAATGTTCTGATTGCAACTCTTTCGGATTACAAATTTTGAAAAAGCTTTTATAGGATAATCACTCATAGTTTTTGAATGGTTGCTTCTTTTACTGATTCCACGAGTTCATTATTTCTTACCTATTCATCTAAATAATGCATTGTTGAATACTTTCCTTTAACAGGAAGTCCAATTATTTTTGATTATTAAGGAGTCATCACGAAGCAATAGATGGAAGAATAGAGAAATTTGTAACGTTCAAAGACTTCAATATGAAGCATTATAAGGCGATGCTAACTCACTACTCCCATTCGCCCCAGGGAACTCAAGAATTATTACAATAGAAATAAGTTGATCTATTGTCGCTTTATTTATGTTCGAAATGCAGATTATAAATATATCAAGTATGTTGAACACTGTTCATTGTAATCGTCCATTACAATTTATAGCTTATTTTATTAATAAATTTACTTGTCATATGTATAACTGTAACCAATATTAAATTTCAGTAGTTTTCCGAGAGAATTATCAGCTTTTTAAAAATATATTTGACATGGGACAGTATCGTCTCATGATTAAGCTAATTTTAACATCTTAATACAATAGATTAAATTAAGAAATATATAAATTCTTATCGAAATTTGAAAACTACATACAAGCTTCGTTTTATGAATTCAGACAGGTTCTATAATAACCTTTTTTTAAAAGAAAAAATTCTGTAATAAAAATTTCAATTGTGCCTATCAGGCTATTGTTATTAACAATCGATAGTGACATTATTCATTAATTTTTTCTATAAATAAGTAAAAAAATATCTAGTTAATATTATTAATTTACGTAAAAAAATTGTCTCTTACGTTATTAGTTGGAATAAATCTAAAGCTAAAACTTTTTTTCACTATCAATCTAATTCTGTTGAAGCAGGGTCATTAAGATTCCATATTATATTATACCTTTTACATGTTATATTCAAGTTCTTTCTGAGGAACTATGCCGTGTTTATTTAAATTTTTAATATATAATCATACAGTAACGCATTTTAATATTATAATTTACTACTGGATTGTCAGTTACTGTTTAAGCATAATAGCTGCTTTATCTAAAATGTAATTGTAAGAAAACCAAAATCATATCAATTCTAAGAAATCGTTTGAAATAAACTCGAGTAGATTTACAACGCAGAGATTTTTAAGAGTATCAACAAGAGATTACGAAAACTTTGTCTTGAATTCCAAAAACTTGTTTTGTGGTAAACGTATTTCTTTTTATCCACGTAATGGAAAATAAAAAGGGAGGAGCATATTTCTTAAAGGAAATTTACGAAAATACTGACCTGGAGAAAATTAAACATTTGAGAAAAATTAAACATAAGTATTCAATACGTGTGTTCAATCACAACAGAAAAATCAGCCCATCTCTATCTATCTGTGCACAGATAATTGAATTCAAATTACCTCCTTTTAGGACACAATGGCATTTTATTTTAAATTATTAATGTAAGATTAATTAGTATTCATACCAAAGACTAGTAGACTTGTTTTTCGATGAATCTATACGACAGAATAAAGAACTGAATTTAAGTTTTGAAAGGGTAGTAAATAGGGGGTATGTATATCTAGTTTTTGACATCAAAAGTAAATAGTGTCTTAATGTAAGCATATTTTTACTATTAGCCAAGGAGTTTACATAAAGGTAGCTTTAAATGGGATTGGAAACTTAATGGATACTTTCTTAGCATCCAGAACATGAATAGTTTCTACAGCTGCTTTTTTTGTTGATTCTTTTATTTCATTTCACACTTTTCAGCTATGGTATTGTATTCTTAAGGAACCACAACTCAAAACTTTGAAATTTATTTACTCTACAGTTTTTTCTTTAATATGAAACGATTACCAGAGAATCACTCTACTGATTCAATTGTTTTTACGTTAGGTTCTAGAGAGCCTAAATTCCTTTTCCTGTCGATTTCAAATACTTTTACAAAGTCATTTAATAAGATGAATTATAAAGTTTCTTTCCAAATGAATATTTTTTCTTTGCTAACGAAGTAATAAAAAAAGTGTCTACCAAATTTTAGGAACTACCAAATTTAAAAATAATTACAGAAATTTAGAGAGAGTTCTCAAAACTTCCAAACTTTTATAGGTTAAGTTTTTATTTATATAATGTTTAATATAACGTATTATTAGTATAATGTATCAATGGAATGTTTGTGTAAAAATTTGATTTTTGAAAAGCAAAAACTATTCGTTAAATGTTATAAAGTGATTACTTATTAACATCGCTCTGAGAAGCAACACGAGGGATATTGGTGACGGGCCTAGTAATTCTAAACCTCAAACAAATGACGAGGACGACATCTGAGCTGGCACCTAACTCCCCAAACTTCCACATCACGCCAATGGAGGGACAATAGATCTTGAACAGATTTACCTTGCATTAGCTTCGCTACAAGGCGAGTTTTAGTGGCTTCCCGACTCGAACCCACGACTCGACAAAAATAACGTCGGTGGCAAGTCCACGACCATGACCGCTAGGTTACTTTCATCACGGGATGTTTTTTAGACCAACTTACAGGCAAGCGTCGCATAATTATTTACTTAAAGATAAATAAATCGCGTGATTTATTATTATCTGTATCAGAGAAGTTTAATTTATTTGTAAAAATGAAGGAAATTTTGAATAAAAATTAATTTATTATTTTTTTTATAAGTTTGATTATTCGAATCACTTGTCTTCTTGTTCATCAAAATATTTTTAGTTCCTGCTGTGTATTTATGAATATAAGTATTTTAATTTAAGTTCAAAATTTACCTTTTTAACTAAAGTTGTTGTTTTTAAATTTCAGGTACAAAAGTAAGTCTCGTATGTTTTGTGGAAAAGAAATAAAGACAGAAATCAATAAGAATGAATTCTATTTTCCCATTTCACTCTGAGAAATGTAAACTACATTTTTGTATCAACACTATATCTATTCTTGTTTGTGTATACATATGGCAGAAAAGAAACTTTAAAATTAATTTTTTGAAATTATCAGCTGAAAAGTTTATTTTGAAATTTATATTCAAATCGCCCTGTACATATTTTCCGTAAAACAATAAAATAAATAAACAAAAGTTATTTGTATCAATTATTCTAAAGTAACCTATTTTTTAAAAAAATATACATAAAAAACTTCTATGCAAAGTTTTGTAAGGAACAGATTTAGCCCCCCCTCCCCCCAAGATGCTCTTTTTTTGTAATTATTATTAAATTACTCAATTAAATATAAGAATTAAAGTTAACGATGAAATATTGAGAAATAGACAATAGTAAACTTTTCTGATATTTAAATTAAAGGAAACGATACATTATTAAATTGAATGTTACATCAGCTACATGTAATTAAAATTAAAGTTAATGATATTTTATTAAATTAAATATAACTAAGCTAAATGAATTAAAATTGAAGCAAACGATGAAAAATTGAAAAGTGATCCAACTAAAGCAACAGCCCCTTGGATGGCTAATATAAATTAATAGATGATTCATCGAAATAAATGATGAAATTTTTTCCAAACTTTGGCAAAAATTTAATATATACATACAAGAACATGCATAAGAAAATTAAAACATTGCTGCCTATTTAAAAATAATAATAATAATAAATATTTAGTGTCACATATTTAGCGCAACTTAGTAGTGAAAAATATGCAAGCGAGAAGAATTATGTAAATAGATAATTTCAGACAAAAATTGAATTTCTAATGAAAGAAAATATTTTACACTCAAAACTATGCATCAAAAGGAAACTTGCTATTGATATCAATGCATTATTTTTTATGTTAACTATTTGTTATGTTGCGGAGTTTTCCATTAGGAATAAAATTGAAATTAAATGGGCCTTTCTATTTTAAAAAGACTTTTTTGAAACTCAGAAACTTAACTATCTGAACTAAATTATGTATTTTTTCACATCCAGATTGTTATTTTCTAATGATTAGAAAGAACTTATTTACTTAATTAAGATTAAGATTACAGTCATTTAGGTAAAAGATTCATTTTTCAAATTAGTAGAGGCTTTAAATTTCCTCAGAATTAAAATGATTTTGTGATAAGTATTTCAGTCTTTCACTCTTTTACCAGAACAGTTTCACAACTGAAATGATGAATTATGTAATTTTTTTGTCTGTTAAAAATTTCGATCCATTTAACTGATTGATTATTTGATTGAAACTAATAATTTCGAATTTCAAAATCGCAATCATTTGTATACTCGGGATTTGCAATTTGTTAAACAGAAACTTATTAGATTCCCTTTGATTCAGGAGAGGGTCGCTAGAAATTATCTATCATGTTTTATTTACATTTTTGAAACATTATAACTAAATAATAATAAATAAATATAAATTATTCACTATGCAAGTAGTCCCTGCCTTTTTTTGCTTGTTCATGCGCATAACTGAATAATCATTTATCCGTTAATCCAAGCAGACATTTGTAGTATAACTTAATAATGATCTTGTACTATTTTTAATTACATATAACGATATAAATGTGAGAAGCATTGTGACAATAAGAAGCCTACTTCCCTTCAACTGTCCTTATGGACATTTCCTGGACATTACTTGATTCAAACAACCTCCAATTATGCAAAGCAAAATTCTTATGTAAATTGAAGTGTAGTGAGAAAAGAAGAGAGAAAACAGAAAGATGAAAATAATAATAAGGCAATGGAACGAAGAAGGGGTTTTGTGTGATATGCGCGGAAGTCTTATGGCGTGGATTTGGTGAGAAGAGGGTGTCAATTGAAGGAGGTACTCGCATCGTATTCCGATAAGCGTATTCTTCGATAGATTATAGAAATTGTTAGTATTCGCGGATGAGACCTCAAACATCTAAATGACCTTTAGATCCAAGACATCTTAATGAGACCTTAAGATCATGCCCCTTATATGAGATGATCAATAAAATTATATTTTTGGATAGAATTGACTATTTTAATTACTTTGTCTTTTCCTGAACTTAAATTGAGCTTTTAATTAAAATAACATCTAAGATGACAGACGAGGCAGGTAATAGGATGACGTCGCAGCATGTTCCTATGATTTTCAACAACTTATACATTATATGAGTTCATACTAGTTCAATCGCATTATCGAGAGAAGTAAGAGAATATTTTTTAAATAAATTTATCTATGGTTAACTTTTTAAAAAATATTTTTTGAAAAGTAACGTCTAATTACAAAACACACATTCCTTTCAGCAATCAGTCTTGAAATTGGCAATGAACTTTTCTGAAACACATTTTCTACTAAAAATATAATCGTGATTCCCTGATCTGAAATGGGCTTAAAATAAAATAAATTTATATTCCAGAAATAAAGGAAAGTAACCGTAAGAAAATGCATAGTGAAACCGTCCGAAAGAAAACCTATGATGGATTGCTGTATGAGTTGTTTTCCTGATACTCACTTTTTAATATGGCAGAAAATAAATAAATAAATAAATTTAAAAGACCCAACATTCAGTTGGTCATTCAACATTCTTTAGTTCTTATTTATACTTGTTTGATCTCATGAACTTTTTAATTTCTAATTGTCATTGTATATACACCTAAAATATTTTAAAATATGAATATAAGATGTATTCAAATCTTAAAATATACAAATATTCAGAACTTAAAGTTAGTAATCACAACATTTTTAAAAGGAATTTTATATTTGTAAATATGGTATGATCAAATAAATGGTTCCCTTTTTTTTTTTTTTTTTTTTTTTTTCACCAGAAATAAAAAAAAGTAGATAAAGTAAAAAACAGGGTTTTTTTTTATTAAATGATTGATAATAATAATGATAAGCATTTTTTTCATTTTCAAGTTACAAACCTCTATTGTATAAAGATATATTTCGTAATAAGTGTACCATCTTTTTTTTAAAATTATTTATCCATTTTTCTCCTTTTTTTTTTTTTTTAAGAAAAAGCATCAGTAGTTTGTATTCATTCGCTCGCTATTTCTTATTAGATGGCCATCTAGTTCTAACTGTAATTTATTCCATAGTCATTCAATGAAGAATGCTTTATAAAAAGCAATATCTTACAAAATGAATAACAAATTACTAAAACTGCCCAGAAAAATTTGTACATTGGATGATTTAAGTTTTGAAGTTAATATCAATAGCAAAATATTGTTTCTTGTAAGGAATCATATTTCAAGTCATACAATCATTAAAATGCAAATAATTTTGAATGCATATTCGCATTGTATATGTAAATAAATCTTAAAAATCTAGCATATTTAGTAATTGGGAATTTTAAGGGACTGTAGTAGATTATCCGGGGAAAGACGCAAACTGAATCATCTAAGTAAAAACTCTCGTCCCCCTCCCCTCGGAACATTTTGATATACAGTTAAATTAGTTCGAATTTTATTATTTTTTTCTCAGTAATTAGTTGCTCTACACAATATTAACTACTCGAAAAATTCAAACTTATTAAACACAACTGAAAATATAGCAAAACTGGATCATCAATTACCATAGTAAAAATTCGAGGAAATTTATGACTCGCAGTGCAGTGTAATAAAATAAAATCAAAATTTGAAGTTTCTGCAACGAAGACATTTAAGTTTACTGAAAATAAATTCTGAAAAGGTTAAAAATACTCTACATACATTTTTGACGTATTAAAAAGGTATATTTAGCAAATGATTCTGTTAACAATGACGATAACGCTTCCTTGCTCATCGCTTTTGAGATCAGAAACAATCAAATTCGCACAGAAATTACAAGTAATTACCCAAATGAAGCGCATTTCCACTCCCTCTTAAGCCCAAACCATCATCCCCATCACTTGCTAAAACTTTTAAACACCACTTTACCCTGAACCCCACAACCGTCCCAATCATTCCTACCTTTGGCGTCGACTGCGAGCCTTCCACCATCGCCAAGCGATCCCACTCTTTGGCGACGACAGCTTTCCACTCGCCTCGGTAATAGATGCTGGGTCAGGGGTGATCGACGAGTTTCGATTCGCTCTCATCTCGGGACTGCCACCTGCTCTCGTTCCCACCGCCTCTTCTGCTGCTGCGCTAATTATCCGTCGACCCCCCCCCCATTCTGAATGAGGGGGAAACGAAGTGAAAGGGGGAAGCCCCCCACTTTCGTTGTGAAATGGGGGGAGGGGCACTATCCCGATAGGGTGATGTATCGCACCGCAAAACCGTCCATATAGCGCAGTTTGGAAGGCGTGTATTTGTGTTGAATGTGTGGTTGTAAAGGTGTCTCTATATAAATGTATACAGCGCTTTAGTACTTTTGCCGGTGGGGTTTGCCCTTGCCGAATGTTGGGGCTCACTGCGGGGAGCAAATCGAATCTGATCTCTTCTCGGGATGATTTCCACTGCGAATTTGTTCCGCTCATTCTTATTCATGATGTTCGCTTAAACAGCGAAATGGTTTGTTTTGGGCTTTGGAAATTAAAGGGAATTTCCTCATCTCAGAAAGGGTTTAGAGAGATAAATCTCATATTTTATTTTTTAATACATTTTCTTACATTTTATGGCATTGGATTCTTGTAATGAAATAGAGAGTTTTAGGAAATTTGAAATAGAATTTAATGGATTTAATTGAATTGTTTTCTTATTCAGTAATCATGACTTAAAGAATAGGAAAGGAAACAATAATTAATTTTCCACGTATTTAATGTTAAATTTGTATTTTAATAATTAATTTAGATCCAGAATAGTAAACTTATAACAAAAAAAAATTACAGTAGTTACTCAACTGAAGTCTGATATTTCGTTTTAATCCCTGGAAAAAGAATGCTATTCCGATATATTTTCTTCTTGTGCATAGTTTTATTATTCGTTAGTAGAAAATTATATTTTATATGATTTCAGAGATGTTTTTTTTATCGAATTCTAATAAATTTAATTTAAATGTGATTTACAAGAAAATTAACTCAAGTCTTACAAATTTTAAATAGTCTTAGTATATCTTCCGAGATTATAAATTGTACTGCACATTAAACAATAAAACGCAAAATCCAAAGTATTAACTAAGACAATTTTTGAAACTTGGTTTTAAAAACATTTTTTGATATGTGACATTCAAATCAAAATATGAGTTTAATTATACGAGATTTTGTTTATTAGTGAGCAAAATAACAATTTCTGATTTATAAAAAAAAAAAAAAAAAAAAAAAAAAAAAGGAAGGAATTGAGCGTTGAAATTAAAAATCATTCCCCCCACTCCTCTCAAGTGATTTTCTGTAAATGCGTGTTTTTGTTACATATTCTCTTTCTTGATTGTGAAGTTGTAAATTTAATAAACGATTTTAACCTCGAAAATAATTTTCACCAATTTTTACATGCGAGAGTTTGATTGCAAAAAAAAAAATCAAGTTTTTTGTAACAAACTCTATATTTTGAATCAAATTTTTTATAAACCATAAATCCTGAGTCAGAAATGCTTCAGTGCCTTTTTTTCTAATCCAGGATGCAAAACGCCTCTCTTTTCTCGATTTGCTATATTTCAAAACAGACTTATTATGGCCATCATTGCACGTATTTATTATCAGCTTCAACATTATTTACCCAGAAACGTGCGAAAATTTTCATATTTGAGTTGCATAATCCCATTTTAGTGTGATTTACACATTTTATTTTAAAGTTATTACATTCATATATTGATTGTAAAAATAACATTGCAGTGGTTTTTTTTTTTCAATGAAATTGACAATATATATACATTTATATATTAAATTTATATATTTCTAAATATCCAAAAAGTTTTATTACATTTCGGTTTGAATAGAAGAGAAAAACTGTCAGTTCCATTTGCTTGCTATATGCAGTAAATTTTAAGAAATAACAAATATTTTGGTTGGCATATTTCACGTATGCATTTCTGAGATGTAGATTAGTTAAACTACAGAATAGTTGCACTAAATATAGTTCAATTTATGAGTAAGAGGGAAAAAGAATGGAAAATAGAATGGAATATGAAATTACAAATTCTAGTATTGAAAGAATAAATTCTAGAAATGAATTATGCAATTTTCTTAATGCGTTCAAAAAAAAAAAAAAAAAAAAAAAAAAGGAGTATCTGCCATATTACTTCATATTGATTAAAATTATTTAAATCATTGCTGAGATCATTAAAATTCAAAAAGCGATTTGTATTTTCCTGAAAGGAAGAAAAGTACATTTTATAAGTAAAATGATAATATTGGAATCGCTTAGGCACTTAATGAAAAATACTCTGTCCACATAAATTTTCTTTGATATTTCAAGGTAAAGCAACTAAAATGGTAGCACATTGAAAATCAAAACTTTGAGTTTACTTTATTTATTAATTATTGCTCTTCTCTTACTTCTTCAAAGTTAAATATAAGTAATTCCTTAAAAAATTTATATTTTTTATTTGTATCTTAAATTTATATCCTGTATCCAAAATACTGTAATTCTTGAAAACTAATTTTAAAAACATTTTTCGATACCTGTCTTTCAAATCAAAATCTGGATAAAATTATTGAAGATTTATCTATTTAAAGTTTTCTGAATTACATTCATAAAAAATGCGTTTTAATTTAATCGTTATATACGTCTCGAATTCGAATACTTTTTTATATTTAATGCAACATTTCTAGATACAGATTTTTGCACAAAAATTAGAGGAAATAAAAGCTGATGAAATAATCCAGATGAGTTTTCTGCTTAGGAAATAAATGAACGATCTTATCGACGAAAGAAAATAGTTATTCTTCATGAGAATTTGTTTGGGGGGAAAACATTTTAAGAGAACAAGAGGCAGAAGAGTACCAAAAATTATTAGTGATCTTCCAAAGAACTAGAAAACTTTAAGGTACCATTTACCGCTTCTAATATGTTTAAATGTTTAATTTTTTTTATAGTTTTTCACAGAAATTAACAATGATAAAGATGCGATAATAATTTTCATAAGAATATTTGGATTATATAAACTCATTATGAAGGGAAAGAGCCCCATTTAATTTTAATTTAACCGGATACTAATTAGATAATTCTTATGCATGTACTAATTGGATACTTACAAATGATCATCTATACATAAATTGACTTAACCTATAGAATATATAGGAAATTTTATTTTATTACTTATAATTTATTTCCTGGAATCCATGTTTGAATTTTTTCGCCAAATGAAGCTGGGAGCTACTTGATAGACAACGGTTCCATCACATGCATGTCTTCGTATATCGAGTACACATATTTGACGAAATTTGTATTTGTCATATATATATGTACACTGAATACAACTGTAATAATGAATATTATGAACTAAAACAACACCTCTAACTGTTACCCGATTACAATTGAAATTTTGAAAATAGTTGTAAATAAGATGTTATGGAAAATAAATACCAGAAAAATTTTTGAAAAAAAAAAAAAAAAAAAAAAATTTAACGCATTTTATAAAACAAAAATTTAATCATTCAACAATGCAATTTAAAATGGAAAGGCTTTATTATAATAAGATTAATAAAAAAAAAAGGTTTATCTTTGAAAATCTAAGTAACTAAAACATAAGTTAAATCTTCCGGTTTTATTTATTTCATAAAACCGGAAGGCTAATCATAAAAAAAGTAAAAGTTATTCTTTTCAACTTTTATTGCGCGAATTTATATTATGTTCCTTTTAAAGTTATAAGTATGTAACAACTACTAAACGTTCTTCTTAAAAATACTCTGTAGAAAACTAAATTACCGACGATTTAAGAAAATAATCAATTAAGCACTTGCTCTATCGTCAATTCGTTAATTGTAATGTGCATTATACAAGACTATTAATCATAACATACATTCAGAAGTGTGCTAAGAATATGACAAAAATTACACTGATTAATTACACTCACGAAGTACAAACTAATTACTTCAGATAATTAATCACTTAAGATATTAATGAAAAATATTTAAAGTATGGCATTTAAGAAAACCATTCGTTCTAAAAGACATATAAAATGAATTTGTGACAAAAACTGAGCATTTTAAAACTAAACATAATCATTTATGTAAAAAATGAATAAATCTTTTGGGCTTCTTTCTATTTTTTAAATAGAGCTCTACAAATATTTTCTTTAAATATAAATGCTATTGTTCGATTACTTCTAGTCTTATTAAGAACTTCAGCTAAGTAACTTTAACGAAAAATGTACATTCATTGTTTTAGATAAAATTGTTTGTGATCTTGAAAGGAAAAAACCAATCTTGAAAGATAAAGATCAATATTTAAGTTATATAAAACTTGAAAATAAGCTCATTACAAATTTCATGACCTTAATATGTTAAACAGATCAAATCTTATTACTTTCATTTAACAAGATGAAATAATGAATTTCGTTTATTAAAAATATTGATTCACAAAAAGAAAGCAAAAGGACATTTGTTCATTATCCAATTTTTATTGCTTAAAAAAGGCATTTTTTCGCAAAAAATATTGTAAAAAAATATAAACAATATCTTTTAGATTTATATTAAACTATTATCAAAGCTTTAAGGGTGAAAAACTATGCCCTGTCTTTTTAATAAAAACAAAATTTCTAAGACATATGAAAACTATATTTTAATAAAGCAACGAAAACAAACTGAGGTGAAAAATTTTCAAAGAAAACAATTATTTATTACTCCATCTCTACAGAGACTCAATTTTGTTTGAATTAATATCTTTCTAATGAAAACGTGTCAAACACATTTCCAGCCACAGTTCAATTTCTAATAAGTAAAAAAGGTGGGCCGCACTATATGCAATTACGGTGGTAGTTTTCTTTCTTAATTTACCTTCATAACCAGGAGTTCTATGATTTACATTTTATGACAACCAATGTTCTATGATTTACATCCGAGTGTTAACGTCGTTCATAGTGACGTTTTACATTATGTAGCTTTGGTGTACTAAAAACATTATTATACAAGGTTTTTACAAAAGAATATTTGAACTTTGAAGAGCTCTATCTTCTTATAAAAGCATATAAGCGCACCACTACGAATTGTAGCGAATGAGAAGTTCATAAATTTTTTAATTGGTTAGAGATGGCGTTACCATCCTTACGAGTACCCGTCACATTTAGTCACTTTGCGTAGAAAGTATAATAGAACAACAAAAGACGTTCTGTGTTATTGAATTCGCTGAAAAAGAAAAGAAAAAAAATTAGTTACAATTGTTCAAAGAGCATTTTGTCGCAAATATGCAATTTGTCCTCTCAATAGATGGAATATCTCCCATTGGTTCTATCAGTTTTCTGAAAAAGGATGCACTGTCAAAAGTTCTGGAAACCTCAAAGAGAATGTAAAACAGATTCCTCAAATATTTATTAATAGACACAAGAACCAATGATGATATCGCTCTTCATCGGTGGTCCAAGAAGACCAGATTTAACTATCTATGATTTTTTCTTTGGGGCAACGTAAAAGAGGAAACATTTTTACTACTAATTGTTATACTCCTCTAAATTAGCTTAAATGTTCTTTTCATCTTGAAGTAATGGAAGGCGAACGCTGACAAACCGAACACGCGAATCACTGCAGCTATTCGAAATGTAACACCGAAAACGCTGAAGAAAGTGTGGGCTGAACTCTCCAGGCGTTAGAATACAGTTCGTGTTTCTGGTCATGGCTACACTGAACATTTACGATTTTATAAAGTGTTATTTTTAATTTTATTTTTCCAAAGCGATTATACCTTCTTTAGTCCTTCAAATTTGGGGCATGCTTTTGTAAACACCCTGTATATCAAGTAAATTATTTTATCTTCCATGCCACAGCAAAAATACGCCATTGCCCACTTTTCTTGGAAATATTGATGTTTATCAGTAATTTTTTGTTTAATTTTACTATTACCTAATTTTGGACATCGGAATATAAAGATCTGAAATAGACAAGTAATCCCTAACGTAAAATAACAAAAAAAAAAAATTTTTTTTTTTGAAGGAATAATATTTTGTCTTGAACATCAACTTTCACCAGACACAAATTAACTGCTCAAATTATTACGCGTTACGTAAACAAACTTATTTTTCTTGTTCTCTGAATGTGGAACATGTAGCGTTAGGCACATAAAGTGAGGCAGACTAGGTATTATTTTATTTTTCTTTAGGATAAGAGAGGTTGACTAAACTAGCAGCAGTTCATTAGCAAATGTCATCATCACTAGTTACCAGAAATTTTAAAAATCAATTTACGATAATCTTAGTAGACTTTATATTACAGGCTGTTATATCGGCTGGGCCTCAAAAATATCCATTTCGGACTGCCTCGTGGGCTGCGAGTTTAGCGCATTTTCTTTAAAGATTCCCAAAGGTTTTGACCCATAAATCGACCTGAACATAGCCTATAATGAAGCTAGATGGGCTACTACAGGCAATCTGTACGAAGAGTTGTTCTTAATTTAACTGATGATGTAAGAAAATTTCATTTAAATTGTAAAATAGGAATATTTATTAAATATTTATTTATTTTTTGCAAAATAGGTGAAAAAAGATAAAATATGTTTCATGAGATTGAAAATAATGTTTAAAAGAATATATAAGATGTCATAAAGTGAAATGAATATTTAGAGAGGAAGAAAACTATTACAAAGGAAATTTCATAACGAAAAAATGAATTGAAATGAAAAAAGAAACATTTATTCTGCCTTTTAGCTTTAAATTAATAATTATGAAAGGCGATAATATCAAAGACCTTTGGTGTAATTTTGAATATTTTTTGAATGCAAAACACTTAAATAAAATTATTACATTTGGGGGCTATTAATAAAGCATTATTGAATATTAATCAATTTAAGATGTCACTAAATACTCTGAATATAAAGTTCAAAGAATTTAATGAATTTTCAGGTTGATAAAAATGTTATAGATCTCAAATAAAAAATAAACCTTGAATACCAATACTTTACCAAAACCATCAGACTTTTGTAAAAAACAAAAACTATTGTTAAGTGTTTTCTATGTGTAGTAACAAATATATTGCATGGATCCCGAATGAACTTCCTTATTTTCGTTCAATAAAACCAAATCATGTTAAGACTACAATGCATTTCTACTTATCAGTAAAATAAATGATGCATGAAAAAGACATCCCAAAAATAATATATAAAGCTCTAAAATTAAAGTAATTTTCAAGATACATAGATTCATTTACGACTTAAAGCAATTTATAAATACTGACCAATCCAAATTCTTAAAAAGACTCGCAAATACTTAATGAAATATATGATCAGACTGGTTGGAACAATCTACACCCGAAAAAAATTCAGAAGTAAATAGTCAAATAATCAGGAAGTCAAATCTTTAAATTAGTTTTATTAATATCTTAAGCATAAGTGAAACTTAAGATGCGTTGTGAAGCAGAACTCTTAACGCGTCCTCAAGAATAGATAATCAAAATTAATTACTCTTCTAAAATGGTTCTAAAGATGGGTGCGAGTCAGAATCGAATCCTTCAATCTTTGATCTATCGTAAAATCTCTCTCTTTCCTCCAGATTTCTTCGACCTCTTGCCACTGGCAATTCCTACAATCGCTTATAATCTCCAATTTTCTATTCACTTCACTTCAATTTATGCATAACGAAGCTGATTTACATTTTTCTCTAGTAAAGGCTCTCGAATCAGATAATGTTCTAGAATGTCCAAATGGTTAGTTGAAGGAAAATACACGCACAAACTTAACTACAAATTTTTCGTTGGAAATTTGATTCATACTGATATAAAAAAAAAGACTGATTCATAAAGTAATTCACGGTTGTTGTTTTTTTTTTCCTAATGCGGAAGCTCAAAATGTAGTGGTAGTTACATAAGTGCTGGTTTAAGAAACGAATTGATGAGCAAAGTATGGAACTCTTTTTATTATTGAGTATTGTATTTCTTTCGAATAACTGATATTTTGCTGTTAAGAATTTTATCATCAAATTTAATATCACCGGGTTAATCAAGTTGAAAATATGAAATAAAGTAAATAGGAAATGTTTAATAAAAATTACAGAATTTTTTTAAAGAAAATTTAATGAAAAATTATAAAGTTAAGAAGAATTTATTTATGTTTAAGCATATATATACTATATCTTATATGCCTAAGTTACATAAAATAAAGAAGGAATCTTCTCAAATCTTTTTCACTTCACTTTATTTCGTAATATAATTGGTAATATCAGATACCCAATTTACACATTACAATTTCAAAACATTTATTAAATTTAATGAATTGATAAGATTTACTCCAATACTCTCAAAAAAAATTTCAAAAAGGAATATTTTATTCCAAAAAAAGAATATAATTAATACTTATAATGATTATGTTGTAAAAATTTTAGAAAATATACATACTTGTAATATTGCAGCATATTTCTTGCAATATATTAAGTGTTTGAAGATGAGATATTTATTGAAAAAGAACCCTATTGAATTTTACATTAGATAAAAGTGAATTATTCGCTAAAATTTAATACTCATTGAATATATTTTATGATTTTAAATAATTATTCTCTTATAATTTTTTGTTACGTAGAAGATTTATTTTTAGGGAAACGAAAATTTTATCTACATAAAAAATCGTTTTATCAAAAATATTTACAGATAAATCTCTTGTGTATGTTGTATGTTTCTGTATACATTTATTTAGTTTCTATGATGTAATTTATAGAAGTAAAAATTAATTTTTATTATTATATTGAATTATAATTTATGTCATTAATATCTGTGTTAAATTATATTACATATTCTGTGCTGTATAGATCAAATTTTACTTAGTTTAACTCGTAGACTTTTACAACGATCCCGACTGCCTAAATTATCTCATTATAGCGATTATTCACGCATAAATTGTATTGTTCGTTAATTTCTTTTCTTTCTTTTTTTTTTTTTATCTTTCATCCATGAGTCAATTTCTTATATTCACGAAGATTAAAATTGTTGATTTTATTTTCATAAATTTTGGAATAAAAAGTCAATTTGAAAAAGATCACAACTCACTTTCGAAATTATTTTTCCCCGCGTAAGTAATGTATACTGTAGCGATACTACTTTTCTGGAGCAAGAGCTGCATCTAGCTCTTGGGCCATAAATCTATATTCATTCACTCGATGCATTCTATTAAACTTCGTCCACCTTCGATGAAATCCACCTGTCAGCCTACATTTATTCTCGAGGCATGAACTGAAGTAAAGTGCATTCTTGTATATACATACCTCTCTCTAAGCAGTAGAGATAGGTTTTTCGTTTTCTCTATTACTTCATCTTGCATCTTATTACTCTTATTTATAATTGCTTAATTTAAAATTAAACTATACTTTTATTCTTCTAGAATTAATTTGCAGAATAAAATCTCGGATTATTCTTGGCTCTTTATTTCGCTTGCGTGTATTTTCTGCACGACAATAGATAATCCAAATTTAACATGAATATCTAATATTGAATAGTTATAAAAATGTAAAGAAACTCAAATAATTTTATTTTTAGCAGTTTTTTCACATCGATTGGATTATTAGTCATTATAAATCAACTACTAGAGAGAAACTCCAATCAAAGTTTTTTTTGATGGAGAAATCGATTTCCTTAAATTGATTTTAAAGATCCGCAAATTCTTTCAGATATGGCTTTTGAATAAGAAACAAAACGAGGATTGTTATAAGACGGTGGAAATCGCGTTATTAAAATTTGAGGCTATCTAAAAGTTATCTGCGCATTGCCTTTTTCCTTTTCTGAATAATTTCAACTTTTCTCGTTTAGTGAACAGCGGAACATTTCCAAGTTCATTTTCTAATTAGTTTCACCGACAGAATTTTATGTTTTATCTAACAAACATTATTTTGCTTTTTTTTTTTAAACAAGTAATTCTTGTAACCTATTTCCTGTGATCGTCAGGGTTATGATAGAAATGTGAAAATTTTCTATTCATTGTAGAAATGATTTTATAAAATTAGTTTGGAAAGTAAAAATGGTAAATGGTGTCGTGATTACCGATTATTTCTTTTAAATAATTTAAGTTTTAGATTATTTTTGTAGATAGAACAGAATTGTGATATACTATTCATTGTATAATTTTTAATTTCCTATACAATTGTAATGACTAACTTAAATTACTGCTGTAAAAAGTATGCTAAATGTAATTGAATTTGTATAAGCCTACTGTACTATATACACGAGTATATTTTATGATTTTATTAATGACAATAATTTGAATATAATTATTACCAATTTGTGTTTATTATTTTTGAGCACTTTTATGATATAAAAAGTTATAGAATTCCTTTATACTCACTGTAATTTCATAATTTGAAGCATAATATCAGTAAGTTCTAGAATACGGAATGTATTTCAGGAGTATTTGATACACATTTTTTTAAGGTCCAATTATCGCTCTAAATTACTAAAATGATTGATATGTTAATTACTTCTGGAAAAATACACTAACGCAACCAATGTTTTTCTCTCTTACAGTATTTAACGAGGTTCGCAAGCCCTTCAACTGTCCTTTTGGCCATGTCTAAAACATTGTTTGATTAGAGAGCTTCGCCTTAAGAAGTATGTAAATCAGCAGTAGTGTAGCGAATAAGATTCATCCGACAGAAGAGGAGTTTGTGGAATCAGTGACAGGCGATTAAAGTTAGTAGTAATATGACGTTGGTCTATTCTTGATTTTATCTTCGCTAACCTAGGAAACTTTATAGGGATTGGAATAGTATAAAATTAGAATATCTTCCCATCTAAAATGAAATAGGAAGATAAAAGTGAATTGAGCTGTTAGTGACAGATAAATGAAATAGAATTGAAAAGAAAACGAAGGAGAGATAGAGGATAACGTTAAGCTGATAGCTATTTGTAAATTTGAATGAAATATCGCAATTCATCTTCCGGATTGCAGTGTTTATTACCGCAGTAACCTAGCTGTCATGGTCGCGGACTCGCGGCCGGCGGATTTCGCCTAGTCGTGAGTTCTAGTCTTGATGCCGATGAGGATCCACCTTTTAGCCAGTCAATGTTCAAAGTCCTCTCTTTGACGTGGTGTGGAAGTCAGGAGAGGGGTACCAGCTCAGATATCATCCTCGTCACTTGACCGGGGCTTAAAATTACGAAGTCCGTCGCCGATAGCCCTCGTGTTGCTTCTTGTGCGACATTAATAAAACCTCTCATTCAACTCATCTTGTCGAAGTACTAAGATAGACAGCTGCTGTTATTGAGAATCGTTGCAATCAGAACGATTAATTTGGTAAGCTAAGGTTTTATTACTAGATTATAATCTAGAATTAAAGAGTTAAGTGGTATTTGAGAGAGAATGACCTCACCTATTCTTTAGTGATTAATAAAGTATTTTGTCTTGCTCTTACATATTTTCTATTGGAGCCTAGTTGTCGCTGACCATTTAATATGAAAGAAAGGTGACAGTAGAATTAAAAAAATGAAGGACGATCGTTACAGATTTTAATGTTGGAAGTTAATAGCGAGAGAGATCGGAAGGTTTGAACTACGAGATCATTATGACCTTGCACTGATAAGAAAAATATTACGACTCGAAAATTAGTGCAAAGGGATCATGAGTGAACTCTTCAGTGATAAAGTATTTTATCTTGCTCTTCAATTGGAGTTAAATACTTATTGAAGCAGACTGAAAGATATCGGTGTCATTAAATAATGAAGAAAGAGCGTCTCAATTAGAAAGAGAGATTAGACGGTTTGAACATTTAAAATAGTCCTATGCATAGGTTGGTACTGAAGTGATTTTAGATTCGGATGCAGGCCCTCCTTTAAATCCAGTTTGTTGAGTATTCATCTCTGTTTATTTTTGTAATGAACACGCGAGTTTTTGCACCACAGGCATGTAAAGTATCTTTATCTTTCATTACGAGTATTTTTAAAGAAAGAATTAATACTAATTTGATTTTCAATACGAACGTCATCTTCAAAGTTTTCTCGGCCATCTTGAAAACGCTTAAACCATTCAAAAACTCGTGCACGCGATGAACATTCATTGCCATATACTTCTTTCAATAAATTATAAATTTCAGCAGCGATTTTCCCAAGTTTCATTGCTCATTTGTTATTTTTCTGGTAAAACGAAACAAAAACTAATGCGAATGAAGGATACGAATATACGAATTCGTTCACAGAAGCGAAAGGCACTGCATTCGAAAGAAAAAGCTTCACGCTAAACAGCTGTCGGTCGCCGACATTGGGTGCATGCGTACTTCTTCTGTTGCAGTCTCAGTCTCGTTGTTTGATAGCCGTATCTCGTATAATTAAGCCTATTGATATATATTAATTAAATATTAATTTTAATATATGTTTGATTCTTTTCCTAAGCTAATATTTAGATTACGAAGAAAATTGTATCTTACAACTTGTTTGATTGAAAATATGAACATACTTATTTACTTACTGGACATTTAGCAGGCAAGTCTATAATTAATAATAAAACATAACGAATATGAATATCCATGCATATTGTACAAAAATTTGTATGACATATACACAATGTCAATATCATGCCTAAACTTTTTTTAATTTTACATAATTAAAATGAAAGATTCTCAGAGAGATAATTTACGTACCAAATAAACTTCAGTTTTTTTCTTGACTAATATATGCTAATTAACCCTTTTGTTATAAATATACTTAAAATGTAATTAAAATATAGTTAGAAACACCTAAGAAAAATCACAAATTCTAGAGCTTTCTCACACCAATTCAAAAAACCTAATTACTTCACAGCATTTATGTCAGAAAGTACATTCTAATAATAATAATGAAAAGAAAAGAAGAAAAAACAAGCCATCTGTTCTATCTAAATTTTAATGAAAGTTCCCAGCGTCCATTAGGACAAAAACAAAAAAACTAAGGAATGAAAGAGAGAGAAAAAAAGATGAAGCCTCTCTCCTTTAAATCCGTGAAGTGTTCCACAAAATACTTCTTAAGTACTTCTCATTAGCTAGTGGAGTCCTAATTATTTGAGTCTCTGTTGATTAAGATGCGTCGCTGAAAATGATGAGTACCAAAAACATTTAAATGGCGTAAAGCCCGAGTAGAAGTGGGGAGAGAGGGGAGGAATTGTGAAAATAAAAAAAAAATAAATAAGAAGAGGAGAATTTTCACTGATTTAGAAAAGAGGTGCTACTCATCTCAAAATAAAGGTACGGTGATGAGGGAAAAGCCATTGCTCGATCAATAACCCAAACTGGGTAATTTGTCGGTTACCGAAAAGGGGAGGGGGAAGGGGGAATCAGACGCCGGCAAAGGTGGAGCGAGCAATCCGGAGTCCGCTTTAGGTGAGAGAGAGGAATTTAGAGAGCAGGGTGGCCGCATTTGGCGAAATGATCGCCTTTTTTTTCCGTTCGGATGATTTCAAGTTTTACTAATGGATATGAGTTGTTAATTAATATTTATTTACTTATCGCTTGTATGAATAATATGAAATCGTCGATGAGCACTGGAAATTTGACGTTGAAACGATTTAATTTTTATCGATTTTAATGATTTATTTCCCCCCCTCTCATTTCATTGACTGTTTATGAATTAAGAAATGAAAAACTTATCTGTATTTCAATCGATCAGTCCTTCAAAGAAATATATTTAAAAAAAGTTGAAAAAAAAATTATTTAATTTTAATTTTACAAATTTTTGATCAAAAAGTGGCTTGAGATTGCCATGCTTTCATATTCATCAAGTAATTTAAATATGAAAAAATGTCTCATGCTTGAAATATAATTAAATATCGAAATTAAAATACTTTAATTAATAATAATTAGTAATTAAAACACTACGTCACCTGAATTTTCCATTTTATGAAATTGGTCTCAATTCAAATGGTCATTACATACTTAATGTGCGTGAGTGTTATTTTTATTTCTAAAAGAAAATCAGACTAAATATCGATACCGAATTCAATTAAAATTTCTCAACCATAAAATGTCGTAATAAAATCAAACTAAAATATCGATTCCGAATTAAACTAAAATTTCTTCTTAAACCATTTTGAGCAATTTAGTTTGATCGATTTCAAGGAAACATTACATCATAAATTTTTCACATTTCAACACAGGGCATTTTTTACATTATGGTAATTATATTTTAGATGATTTTCTCTTTCCCCCCTTCTAAATAAATAGAGACGTCATCTAAGTTTTAAAAAAATGATATATATTTATTATACAAAAATAATATATAAAAAAATAGTAATATTTTTATATGTCAAGTTAACAAACAGAAATTATAATTAAATTTGAAATGTAAATCATATTTTAATAATTCAGATACATACAGATGGTGGATAAAAGGATGGAAACAGCTATTGATTGACTGTTTATTAACGCTGCATTTAGAAGCAATTGTTAACGCACATAGTAATTTTGAAGTTCGCTTAATGACGAGGACGACATCCTAGCAGGTACTACACTCTCTAAAACCACCCTTTAACGTTCATCAACCTCACAGACCCACAGGTCTCAAGTAGCTTCAGGACGGGAGCCAATGACTAAACGGAAACAACGCCGACCATGAGCTCATGACTACTCGGCTGCCGAGGCAGCAAAAACCCACTGAAGAAGAAGCATTAAGAAAGTTCTTATCCAAATATTTAGAGTGATGTAGAGTCACTGTTTGTTATAAAAACGAATAGGGTTGGTTGGTTGAATTTGTGCCGCTGAATCCTCAAGGGGCATATTGTGCCAAACACAAGGTTAAGAGAATGGGGTAGGAAATCAACTACCTGCTATAAGAGGTACAGTAAAAGATGAAACACCAGTGGTGTAATATTATTTTAAAATGTAAAATCTCGGCAATTTGCATGACAAGTGGTCATGATAGCAAGCTGGCGACTGGCAATGCTTCTATCGAGTCGTGGGTTCAAGTCCTGAGGCCATTAAAGTCCCGTTAAATATGGATCCCAGTTTTCTCCCATTAACTTGACTTGGATGTTTGGAGAGTGGTCCTTGGAGTGGAGCGCAAATGTCGTCCTTGTCACTTGACAAAGGTTCAAAATTACGAAAACCGTCGCCAATAATCCTCGTGTTGTGATGAGTACAACCTTAATAAATAATCAATCAATCTCAGATATTTTCAGAAGAGCACTACTGTTGGTGCTCACCTAGCAGGGGTTCTAAAATAGCCAATATTAAGGTTGTGTCAAGAGAAATTGTGTTTAAAACTGTGGAGGAATAAAAAAATGCTACTGTATGGAAAGAAGTCAGAGATTATTGAGAAAATGTATAAATTATTTCCCAAAAAAGTAAATACACAGCCGAGCAAATAACATCAGATTTAAATATCTGCCCAGAAAATCCAAATTCAAGCAGAACAGTTTGTCATCACAGATCAGACTTTTATGGCTGCGTGGCTCTCATTATTGACATAGCAAATTGCCAATCACAGCAGATCAAAACAAGAAAATGCCTGGACATCTAAAACCGGCAGGTGTAACGCGCGAAAAGGAATCGGCAAATGTAAACAAGGGATGCTTAGCTCTTCTTAATCAATATCAAGTAAATGTTTGCTGTAAATTTTGTTTGTTATATTTGAAAAATGCATAAAAATAATAGAAGTAAAGAATAATAAATCAATAGCTAAAACTATTCTGTTATTTCTAGTGCTATTAATTACTTAAAGCCACTTATGTAAGAAGGACGGTAAGAGGGGTAAGGAAGTAAGAAAACAGTTGGATTTAGAGAGTTACAAAAGGATAAAATGCATTGTCTCTCATAATACGCACAAAAATAAATGAAATGAAACTATTTGTTATGAACTAGAATAAACATATGCCGAACAGGGTTTAATAGATCCGTACAAGAAAAACCGTAACTTTTTTTCAACAAGTAAGGAAGGTTAACATTAAATAAATGTTGCCTTTAGAAACAACTTTCACTTTTGCCTTCGCACGAATGATGACAGATAACGACACCTTCTGAGAATAAGAAACGCCTCAAACTACTTACATTTTCCGTACGCGGACGAGACACAT
This sequence comes from Nephila pilipes, assembly GCA_019974015.1. Taxonomy (NCBI): domain Eukaryota; kingdom Metazoa; phylum Arthropoda; class Arachnida; order Araneae; family Nephilidae; genus Nephila; species Nephila pilipes. The sequence goes on from BMAW01060662.1 coordinate 2,083,755, forward strand.
TTTCTGATGATGTCGGCAGAGCCGGTCACCTAGAAGGTGTGGCAGATGCTATGCACCGGGACCCCAACATGATCAAGAAATAAAATAATGTACTTTGCACATGAAAACTTGACAAGATTCCTATCGTTGTAAGTATAACATGAAGTTCATTTTATCGTAAACATTATTATAGTAGATCTATGAATTTCAACAATCTTCTCTCAAACTAATTCTTGATGATGCGAATGGTTAGTTTTTGTTATTTGATTTGGAACTCTCCAATTTACCCCCTCCTAAAATGAACTTTTTAGTCAAGCATGTGTGGAAAACGCTTAAATGCACTTGCTTATGATGTATTAGCAAAACAAAACAAAAAAAAACAAAAAAAAAAAAAAAAAAAAAAAACCCCGCATTAATTAAATATGCATTAGTAACAGATATTCGTGTTTGTAATTGTTTTTACTTAAAAAAACATTTAGAGCCCCAAATGGATTTTTGCACCTAGGTCCCTTTATAGAGATAGCCGACTTTGGATGTTGGTTGCCATAAGTAACGTAATTTTAACTAATCTTTATTAGAACATCACGTCTGAATTACCTGTTTTGTGATGGTGACTTTACCTTTCTTCCAGACATTCGGCGCATTGTTCCTATATGCTAAAGGACATCCACGTATTGCGAAAGTATCTCTATAATATCTACAAGCTCATAACGTTAATATCATACTCTTGGCAGTCCCTTTAGCCCGAGTTTTCATTCAGTCTAAGCGTTTTTGCCATGGGGAGTCGCGACCTGAAAAACCATCCGTTTCCATCAGTGAATTGAACGGAAATGGAACATCATCTTACTGAAACACGATATTATCTACACATAGAAGCTCTGTAGCAAAGCTTGCGTTACTGCAGAAAAAAAGTCTGGTAATGAATGAAATGAATGAAAATGAATGAATGAAAAAGTGGTATGAATGAAGGGATTCCGGGGAAATATCATAATAGATAGGGAAATAAAAGGGATTGTTTTTGACAGATTTATAATTGGTTTAAGCGGTTTTAATAGCGCGTGATATAATAAATGAAAGGATACTTTAGAAGGGGATCAGGAAATACGAATGAACATTATCTTTTAAAGGAGAGAATGGATAAATTTAGTAAATTAAATTATTATAGCAAGAAAATAATGGGAATTCAATTAAATCATTATATATATATATATATATATCACGTCTGGTCTAGCAGATAGAGGATAAGGTAGCTTTTGATTGATTGTTTAATAACGACACACTTGAAGCAACACGAGAGCTATTACCGAAGGACCTCGTAATTTTGAATCTCTATAAAATAGCGAGGACGTTATCTATTTGACGCCTCCCTCTCCTAAGTTCCACACCATGTCAATGGGAGTCGACCAGATTTAATGTCACGGCGGGTGTCATCAGGGCTCGAACCCACGGCTGGAGGAAAACAAGGCCGGCCTCGAGATGCGACTTTGACCATTGCGACCAGAGGAGTCAAAAGAATAGGAATTTGACTTTTATCGACTTATTTCAAATAAAGTTATGATCATAAAAATAATAAAATATTTTCCTTGTACGTAAGTGGAAACTTGGTAACAAAGGATTTAACGTGAAGAAATAGAAAAGTATTCTTATTAATTTCTCTAGTCATATTACGAGCATAAAAGAAGTGTTTTGTAAATTATTAAATTTGAAAGTGGAAATCTAAAATTAAAACCAAAATTCTTTTTTAAAAACTTAAAAGGAAAAACAGTCCTAATAACTACATGTTTTTTTTTTATTTTATTTTTTTCAACTTCATTACATATATTACAATTTATGTTAGAAATAAGAAAGATCATATTAGCCTCAGGCTCCTTATATCAAACACGCTAATAACAAACATATGTCAAATCATCATTACTCTAAGTAAATAGATTGATTACAGAAAAAAGCAAATTGGTCACTATTATAATTAATTCCAAGTTTTGTTTTAATTACTTATCCAGCAAGTATTTATTTCTAAAGGTTATTTTTACAATTGTATTAAAATTGTATAGTGAAATATGTATAAAATAGTGTCTTATTTCCTGTTTTTGGGTATATCAACGCATTAGAAAAGCAACGAAAAAATTGGAGATATGAATATGTATTTAACAACTATATACATAATAATAGATACTACAGCAGTAATGAAACTTATTTCTACTTTAATAGAGAGAACAGTATAATAACAAACTTCATGGAATTTGAATTTTCGATCTACAAAATAACTTTTTTTCCTCGTTCTTATCAAAATTAATTTAAAAAACTATTCCCCATCTTTCTTTTAATAAAAGACGAAAGGAGAAAGTAAAGCAATTAAGTTATTTTTATTACATATCAAATGTTAAGAACATTGAAAAAAATATATTAAAAAAACAATAATTGTAATCGTGCATCATTGTATAAAAAAAACTTTACCGAGAACATCGCTCTAACATGAATTATTCGCAAATTAATTCATTTTATATGTTTGCTGTTGCTATTTTACCATGAATTGATCAATAATTTATTAACGTCGAACTCAGAAGAAACTTGAGGGCCATTGGCGACAGAGCTTGTAATTTTGATCCACTGTGACAGCCCACTCTTCTAACTTTCGTAAACTGCTACGAGAAGACTTTAAGCCTCGGCAGATTCAACAAGCATAGTTTTGCAATGGAAACACACAGTTAGATTATAAACATTTAAGTTGCAGTTAATTATTTTATAACTTTTCTTAAAAAAAGAACATGACAATAATATGCCTTCATCTGTTGATGTAATGTATTTAAAGCAATACTCTAACAACTACATGATATTTTTTTGTCCTCAATGCAACATTTTGTCAAAAGATATAAAAAAAATGTTATTTAGAATAATTGTTGATTTATCTCATCACGCATTGAAAAAAAAAGAAAACTTTTTATTAAATCGATGAATTATTAATCATCGTTTGACAGTAAAGGATGCAAAATTCAACAAAGAAGTAATTAAGAATCGGAATGCTTTATACATTTATGTAACTTGATAAACTTCTATTCCTTTTCAAATGATATAATGGAAAAATCAATATTTTTGGATCAAATTAAATTAACTATTTAAGAAATAAAT